>CM070038.1:27382810-27393191 GCA_036250615.1 Ptychadena robeensis | reverse complement strand
ATATATATATATATATATATATATATACACATATATATAAAAAAAAAATAGGCCTTGGGTAAATCTAAACAAACTACGGCCTCTAGCAGGAGACCTTTATAATCATCCTTTAAGCTGGGCATAGAAAGGCCGATTTGACAGCCGATCGGCCGCCGTGCGTGCTCCCAAAATCAATCGGCGGTCGGGTTGGCAGAGAATCAGGTGCGCCCCCTGGTCATATTGACCAAGAATCTGCCGCATGTCGGATTGCACTGTGATCAGACATGATGGTCAATTCAGAGCCAAACCCCCACACAAAGGGTGCTCGGCAGATTCTCTGCACTAGCGTCCGCGTGTGATGACGTCATCACGCCCGCTAGGTCGGCTAAAGGGGAGCTAGAGTGTCTGGACACCAAGGTGACAACAGGCTGGATTAAAATACTATGGCCGGATATGGCCCCTGGGACGTAGTTTGCCCACGCCTGGCTAGAGCATGCGTTGCACACTACACATCATATATGTTATTGGATGTGCTACATTAGCACTTCCAATACAAGTGTATTGTAAATGCTAGTGTGTCCAACATGCGTGCAGCTGTGGTGAGTTATGCGATAACACACTGCAAGGTATAACAATAGATACAAGTGTGAATGGTAGAAAAGTTTGCCTATAGAAACCAGTTTACCTGCATTGGACAACACTAAAGTATGAGCCGTCAGCCATGGCTAACATAACAAGTATTTCAGTGCAGCGCAGACGTAGGAAGTTATCTACTCACAAGCTTACATAGCCTCTATTACAGGATTATTTACACTGCTGTCCTACCAAATGTATTCCTGCACATCAGCCAAGGGCTGTGTGCACACGCTACCGCGCACTAACAAGTTATATTCAAATAATAATGTCTGACTGTAAGACGCAAAGCTCATTTACAAAGACGTCTTAGGTGTTTACCGCAGGCACCCCTGAGTGCGCAGAGCGTTTCTCCGCTCCAGTGCAGGAAAGCCCTAAATCTAAAACTCCGTCATCATTGTAAACATATATAGCAAACCCCATTTCCAACTCTTTCCTGCTTTTGTGATGTAGATTCTTAGACAGGCTGCTAAAGTCGCTTCCTGAAATTGAAGGAACCAGTTGTTGGCGGGATGAAGTTACCCAATGATATGATAGATGAGTGTATCACTTCCTGTTTTGTCTCCAAAAATCTTCACCGATAAGACGCGTCCAGCAAAATTTTTTTCAAAACTTTACTTCTCTGAAGTAAATGAAACGTTTGGGCCATACATACATATGAGGCAGATGATCCTTGCAGCTAATGTTGTAGTGTTTATGTGTAACAAACGTGACAAATCTCAGACAACTGAACACAAAGAAGGAAATTCTGCAAACGTAGCAAATTCATCTATTTATTTCTCAGCATAGCTGCTTGTGAGACGCTCGACTTTCAAGAGCTAAAAGTACGCAAAGTAACTGATACACCCCGTGGCTCTCTGGTGTAACGGTGAGACGGGTGCTGCACTTTTGAACTCTTCTTTTCCTTTCTGTCTTATTTCTTGAACAACACTCCATTACTTTTCAAATGGATAACATGCTGAAAAAGACTTTTATTGGGACTTTATGTTGGTGTACTATATGTATAGATATTTTTCTTGTTTTGAAACTGTTACTAGCTTTTTTCAGTTTTCATTATCTGCAAAAAGGATGAGATTTGCTGATTGCACATTGAACAGTGGGGGTGTAAGACCTCTGCAGAGAGAGCACTGCTTCCACACAGAGATCAATGGTCCTTCTCATGCTGACAAAGGCTTTTGGACATCCTTTTCTTTTTAGGTTGGGGGTGCTTTCTAAAGAAAACTAACTTTTGGACTTATCCAACTTCTTCTTGTGATGCTCTTTTTTTATATTTTTGATATGTATTTATTTAGTTGATCCCCCCCCCCTCCAAAACAGGTAAAGAACGTATTACTAGTTTAATAGTTACTCACTTAAGCCCCCCATACACCTTAAGATCGATCCATACAATCTTCATTAAATCTACCAACAACTGTGTAGTATAGTGGCCTTCCTGATAGAATACATAGTGATTGGAAGAATTAGGATGGTCTTAATATTACATGGTTTTGGTAGAACAAAACTTGATTGTACAGAAATTGTATGGAAAGATTTAAAGGTGTAAGGGGGCCTTTAGCAAGGTACAGTATATTCTTCATTTATGTGTAAAGGCAAGCAATTTGGTAGAGGTGCAGGTTTTGCTTCGAAGTTTAAAGAGTGTCCAATGAAGTATAATAATCCAACAACTGTTTAATACAAAGTCAGACAAGGAGATGTATGCAGTACAGATTCCTCTCCAGCAAGAGGCACAATAAATAAATAGCCAAATCTCACTCTGGTGATTCCTTACATGACTGCACACTGCCACCCTAATGGCCCCCATACACCTTACAATCTTGCCATAAAATTTCTGTACAATTCTGTACTTTATCTTCTACCACAACCATGTAATATGAGAACCTTTTCAAACCTTCCAATCACTATGTATTCTATCAGGGAGGACCCGACACTACATAGTTAATGGTAGATCTAAGGAAAATTGTATGGAGTGAGCTTTAAGATGTATGGGGGGCTTAAGACTGAACAGTGAAAGGAAATGCAGCACACCGGAGTTCTTATTGTATACTATTGGCAGGTTTCCTGCACCAAACAAAACTGCATGACGACATCACGCTGCAGCCGGTCGGTCAGAGAATCTGAGTGCACCCTTTGTGTGCTGCTCGTTTCTTTAGATGGGGTCCCATACAAAGTAATGCAATCGGCCAGAGAAAAACGGACATGTCTGCTCTCTGGCCGATTGCGATTTGGGCCACATGGATCGGTCACTCCAGGTGACCAGTTGCAATCTGTGGGCGGTTTTGCGGCAGATCAATTGCTGCAAACGTGCATGCCAATCTATCATCCACAACATTGCCTTTGGATCTATGTGTGTATGGGGGGCTTTAGTGTTGTTTCTGAGTATGAGGCTTTAATGGGTCATGTTTCCAATATACCTGAGGGTGGTTGCCATTGACTGACAGCCGACCACTACTGCCGAGTGGTAGCCGACAGTAAATTCAGCCTTTTGCTTTTTGAGTGAGTTCAAAGTGCCATTCAGTTATAGTTATGTCCACTAAAGATCTGATCAAATGTATATATTTACCTAAGAAACACATGAGCTTGCCTTTGACCTACGATTCATGTTGAGCACCAATTTCTCTCTGGTATTCAGGCCCTGACCCACCTGCGACAATCCTGCAGCAGGCACTTCCTCTGCAGTCTTACCTTACTCCCAGACAGTTGTCATTAACTTGGTCAAAAGGTCACACCTAAATTGGATAAAAGAAAAGCAGTGTGTTCCAGCATGATGCACAAAGGCCGTATTGACTTTCTTAATCCAGTTTGCAGAGGGGTGAGAGAATTAAATTAGATATCTAAGCAAAGAAATCGAGATCCTTTGAAAACAAAGATGAGGACTGCCTGTATCTCCCCCACCTCCCCTGAGCTCAGAGCTGAAGATTTTTGCAGGTGTGTCATCAGATCCATGGCGCACATCGATCAAAAACTCCGCCAATGCATATTTAATTAGTGAGGGGACTTTTGATCCTGCTTTGCCATCGCTACCATATTGAATGTACTATTAGGCTTTCAGAAAGCACCCCTCCCTTCCTTTCCCAGCACCCTCCTGCTTGTCCTGCCCCCCTCCTCGTTGTTTGGGGAGATTCTGAATTTAGTCTGAGAATCTAGAACTTTCTTTGTTTTTAACTGCTGGTGCATGGAGCACCACTGAGGAGCATACAAACAAGGGCAGGCAAAGTGTTTATTTTGTTGTCTCGAAAGAAAAGCCTGAAGCAATTACATTTTTTTTCCTCCTCCTTTGGGGATTTTATCCCCCTTCACAGACTATATAAAATAATACAATAGAGTCCCCATATTTTCCCAGCTCTGAACACAGTGCCGCTTTGGTTCTTTTTTTTTTCCTCTTTATTTTTTGGGTGAATTGCTCATTATGTTTTGTCTGTTTGCATCTTTATTTAAACGTGAGAGGCGAAAATAGAGATTTATCGAGCAAGCCATTTCTGTCGAGACAGTCGCATGTTCTCTCTTTCTGAGAGTTTAAGGTGTAACTTGGGTTTCCATGGGAAAGATTTGCTGCATAAAAAATGTTATGGTTCAAGAAGGAAAAAGTCAACATCCTTTCGTCACATTGAAATAATGATCTCGACAACCAAACACAATAAATTGTTGTATATTGTCACAACAGAGAGCTGTGAGCATTTGTACTGTCATTGGTACACAAATGGTGTGATTTTATGTAAGATTGTCAGCTGTCAGCCGGCATCTCAATATGTTTAGAGTAAACAAAACCAGATCAGATCAACCTCTGATTACCATGTTGAGATCTGATCATATACTTCCCAATAAATAGCCCCAAATTGTCCATAATAAACAATCTTTTCTGTGCGGGCACCTTTTTTCATGATTTAGCTCATGTAAAGCTGCCTACATATAAAAAGACGAAAGCTGGGCATACACGTTCCAATTTCTGCACGATCCGATCCCCGATCCGATGCCGTGTGCGCTCCTGCATCCCTTAAGGATCGGGTCGTGCAGGAATTGGATGCAGCAACTGATGAGGATTGGGCTAAAATCAGCCGTCCTGTCGGATCGCACCGTTATCTGACATGATGGTAAATTTTAAACCAATCCCATTAGTTCAGCTGGGGACGGCTGCCCCCAGCCAAACTAATGAACTACAGATGCAGAGTGCCGTCCAATTCTCGCCGCTCCTAGTGCAGAGAATCAGATTAGGAATAGACGGTAAATCGTACCATCTATTCCCAGCTTTAGCTTTCAACTTCTTACAAGGAATACAACTTACCTGCTTAGGTCTTCATATTTTCGTCCAGGTAATAGCTCCACTCCATTTAATCCCTTCTATTGTAATTAGATAGGACACATTTTCTGCTAACCTTTGCGTAATGTAGGAATTGCAAATCATGAATAAAGTGTGTGCATGAGAATGTGTCTACATTTGGATAAAAGATTATCAAGGCTAGTAAGGTTGTTGGATGAGAAGTAATAGTATGGGGTTGGCATTCCGGCTTACACCAAACATGGTCATTAGGGTAAGGTAGCTATCACATATAACTTTTGCTCGATTTTTCTTCGATTAGATCAGCTTGTGTAATTTAAAGATGTGATTTCAATGGTACTGTCAATGATTTATGCCAAACAATATATTTCCAAAGCACTGTGCACATGCTCCATAGTACCATCGGATACAAATTCATCAAATAACCAAGAAAACCCATCAGATCCTTGTACGATCAACTAAAATTTACCAACATTTCTAATCACTGCTCAATCGATTTTATGTTCCATTTCAATCAAGCACTTCAAATGATTCACTTAAGTCAATCGAATGGAAAAATCAAACCGTCTATGGCTTCATTTAGGGTTCAGTTCACTTGAGTTCCTTCTCATGTCTGTAAGGAGTTGGCTACATGCTGGACACAGCCATAATAAAGCAAGAATGGTCCACCTACAAAGTGCAGATCTCTGCCATATTTATAAAATAACTTGCTGTAGTTGGAAGCCCATCAGTTGGGAGCCAAGTTATATGCTGTCAATAATTTCGTAATAGGTCTACTGTTGATTTGATTTTGAAATCTGTGGTGCTAGATTCCGACCAGTCATTGTGACATGTTGGTCCAAAATCAAGACTTGTGGCATGAAATTAAAGTAAGAAATCCAGAAAAAAAACGTTTATATAGACCAGCTGCCTTAATTTACATGTTTTTGTATGAACAAACCTTTGAGTAAAACAGTGTTAAATTTCCAACTAGTCAATTACAATTCCATTTGGAGGAAGTAGATCAATAAAGAATAACATAGCTTCCATATCAATTGATTACATTGGTCTCTTTTGCATTTATCAAAAAAAAGACAAAGTTTTAGGGTATAACAAATGGATCCAAATTAAACAAATGAGGCCTTGGTTTGGTTGTGAACTTGAAAAATTATTTTGTAAATGAGGCCCAGGGATATATAGAGATTGTGCTGTAGGTGAACATACTGCAAGAAGTGGATTAAATAGTGTTGTGAAAATGGAATTAAAATTTTCTATGGAAATTCAGCTGTCTGCTGGGCCTTCAGCCATCTGGATGACTCTTTCTGTCCAATAGATTTGGGATGTACGGCGTGTAATAAAAATGGCCTGCAGCCATGGCCTTCCTGCATGCCAAAAACTCAGCCGGTTAAGGCGAAATAACGAAAGAGATTTATTGCAAGAGGTTTGGAGTTTAAATAACGGTCAATGAAGGTTTACTATTCGGAATAATCATCGAGACATCATAGTGCACCGCTGAATTAAAATGAGTGGCACTTACCTAAAGATCACATGGTATCAGTTTCCCAATGTGATGCCAAATAATAATGTAAACCACTTTTTGGTGACAATACTTACCATGAGCTATGCAGAATGTTTTGAGGAACAGCAAATGTAGGTAAACCTAAACATTATATATTTTATAGTCTGTAAAAGAAAATCAAACAAACTGTTCTGGGCAAATATATAATAACTAATTTAAGTATACTTCAAAGTGATTGGACCAGAATTATAGCTAGTTCGTATTTCTTTCTTTACTTAAACAATACATTTCCACTCTTTAACCCTAACACTAAAGGCTGCCATACATGGGTCGATGCCCGTGAGATAGATCAGCCTTTGAGGTTGTCATTGATTGATCCCCCTTGAAGATAGGGGTGGCTGCATCAGATGGCCACTAGATAGATGGCCCCTCAAAACGGCCATCTATCGAGTGGCTATTGTCTGGTGTATGGGCACCTTTACTCAGATGTAGCCCTACCTATACACTAACACTCTGTAATGTCAATGTCATACTGACCTATCCTATACTAGAAACCTCAGGGGTGCAGATCATACCTTCAAGAGTCTAAAGCTGAAGGCTTCTGGCAAAACTTTTTAGCGTATGTAAAGTCTACTGTTCAGACATCACCACATGTACAAGTACTGACACACTTAATGGTTTTCAGAAGGTTGTTACAAATACAGTAGGTTTTCATGCCATACATATTGGGCAAGTGTAGGACATGTTGTCCTTAGAGCCTGTCTGTACAAATGACAGTTTATACATGTTCCCCATAGTAATTAACTAAATCAAGGAATATGTATGTCATGACAACATGCTTGAAGTTGGCCTGCTTAGAGAAATAGGGAATAAATAAAGTTTTGTTAATCAGGGGGATATCAGTGTTTAAGCAGGTGGCCGCTCAGCCTTCCCGTTGGCTCTTGGGAAATCGCAATGACTTAATGCTTGCTACACAATGTCAATAGGATATGCAAAGTCCACTGCACTAAGTAATTCTATTGATTTAATGGTAATGCTTCCAATATGGATCAGTCACTGCCATTAATTATGTATGGGCAAATATTAATCTATTCACCTGATTGCCCATTGCCCCCCGGGTGATTGACAGCTCTCGCTGCTTTACACATTAGTGCACAGTGGGACTATGAAACTTAGACTGCTGCTTTATCATCTCAATTCATCTCTACGGTGCGGAACTGAGCCGTCCTTGCAGGAGACAATATTTTATGTCAGACGACAACCAAGGTTTGTTTAATTAAAGAGGAAATCATCATGATATTTAATTCAGCATACATAAAACAAATTAAACCACAAATATGCACTTAAGACAGCCGTTTGCCATACACAGACGTGCATTGTTCACACTCTGTAATATCTGTATGTTAGGCAAGTGGGGGCTGTCAGTCTAAATCGCAACTCAGATAGGAAAGATCAATGGCACTTACTCCCTTTGCTAACCTCTACCAATCCACACAGTACTGGTGCTTCCCGGGATACACAGCAGTCACTCTTCTATTGGTTTAATAGTTATATTGTGGAATTTTGAGGGGGCGAGTATATTTAAATATATACCAGTATATATATAGTCAATATTTGCTTTAGGAACCCAAAAGCTACCTTGGTTTAAAGGTAATTGTATATAAATAATAATAATATAACTACGACATACTATATTGGCAATGTGTCAATTAGTCCCAAAAAACTTGCATTTCAAGTTGGCCTTCAACCAATATATCCTTTAGCCCCTTTGCCAATGATTTATATCATAGGTGTCAAACTCTGGCCTGAGGGCCAAATTTTGCCCACTGAACACTCACCTCCATACTCCTGATTGGCTCATCGGCATGCTCCAGTGATATCACAGTGTAACCGTACTACATGGGTATGCCAGGATTCATTGTTGTCTTCTCATAAAGGGACAGTCAGTGCACCTGATAGGGGGGCTGTGGGGTTGGCAGAGCTGGGGAGAGAGGTCCTAGGATGGGTCTGATGGAAGGCAATGTGGGACAGAGAGTGATCTAACCATGGGGTTAATAGGGCCCTGTACAGTGTGTGTGGTCTAGGGATGTCAAACTCCAAAAATGGATAAAAAGCAAGGTTTGCCCACTACTTTGTTTTCATTTTTACCTTTAGCCTGATGTATTTGAGTTTGACACCCCTAAACCTCTTATACCAACGAAGCATACTTTCGAAATGTAACCGCCAATAGTAGAACTGTGCGGTATAAAATAACGTATCTATCTTTCCCCTATCAATCAGTTAGATGTCAACTGTATTCTAGTGCATCATGGGAAACTAGGGCAAGGAATCTGTAGGCTGTAGGTACCGCTCGTTTTTCTTTTCTAGAGTTGCACTCCATTTCTTTGCCTACTATATAATTTAAAGTATTTGCCCTTCTGTTCTAAAATAGAGTCTTTTTGTTTAACAGATTCAAGTCAATCAGAGAGTCCCAGCCAGCCCAGTGAGGCTGACATAAAGGACCAGCCAGAGAATGGTGAGTTGTTGCTTTCTATATACATATCACTTTATAGAAATTTTATTATATAGTGATACTTAAAAACATACTCACAGTTTGCAGATAAAGATACTCCCTCCCTTTGTTTGTGTGAATTCCGAAGGGCTTGTTTCCACTTGGGTGTCTGGCCACGGACAGTGAATGGATGGAGACACATTTTTTAACCACGTCCATTCACCTCTATTGGCACGATCAGCCGCGCATGTCCCGCGAGGTACGTGATCCAAAACGCAGTAAGACCGCAGCTGTGGGGGTGGCCCCATTGAAATGTATAGTGAAGTGGAAACAAGCCCTAACTGTTTTACCAGTAGATATTTCGTAGCTGACAGTAAGAAAGTTACCCCAGTATTGCCTTAGAATTTTTATTATTGCAACTTCTGTTTGCAATGGGGCTGCATTCAGATGGTCTGTTCCAGATCAGGTGACGTTGGGCAGCCACTCTAAAACTGTAACTGCACATTCTGCCCACCTCCATGTTATGGGCAACCACACAAAAATCAACAGTAAATCGTTGTTTTAAGACGATTGGTCATTGTAAATGACATGTTTCCAGCCGACCATGTGAATGAATCTTTTATTTATATGTAGCTGGATTCAGAACACATCTTCACAAATATTTAGTTCTTGCCTATCTATAAATGTAAAACATCATTCTCATCCACCTAACCTACCTTTTATACTTTTCATACACATTTCTCTTCTGCATGAGAGGACCTCCCCAATGGCTAGCCAATAGGAAGTGTTCATGTCACACTGGCAGGACACTGGGATATCACATCATCATAGTTTTAGGTGAATAAAACGTGACCATTTTTTTTCTTGATGTCTTGGATCTATTTGACTATGTAGTGAGGGGAGACTGGAGATCACCTTAAGTCAAACAATAGACAGAAAAAAAAGAAAAATTATTTGCTCCCCACCTTTTTTGTGCCTCCCATCTCCTATGTAATGTCAGTAATGACTTCAACAGGCTGCAAAGCTGTAAGTCTGCATTATTATCCGTTTCTCCTCCCTCAGCAGCAACATAAAGTATGGCTATATAGATATGTTAGAAGGGGTGGAGCAAAGGAGCTGAGCCAGCACAGCATAATTTGTTCCAGACAGTCCAGCAGTAGAGAACGGCGGAATGGGTATTTTTCGACTCCATAAAATGCAGACACTTTCACAAGTAAACAAATACCATATTTTTCATACCATAAGACACAGGAAAACAAGAATATTTGAAGCGTTCAAATCAATTGGGGAAAAATTCCACTGC
This sequence comes from Ptychadena robeensis, assembly GCA_036250615.1. NCBI lineage: Eukaryota > Metazoa > Chordata > Amphibia > Anura > Ptychadenidae > Ptychadena > Ptychadena robeensis. The sequence continues at coordinate 27,383,014 of CM070038.1, read as the reverse complement.
AATACCAACTTCAGCCACACGTTGTCCCTAGTGAACTCTTGCCTTCAATAAACAGATTACATCATTTTCTTCCTTCTCACACATCATGGAAAGGGGGATGGTTGATCCTGCATGCTGCCAATCTCTCCCCTCTACGGCTGACAGTGATTTGAACACAGCCACAACAATCTGCGGTGTCCGTACATACAGCAGGGACATCAAACA
>CM070038.1:27345682-27363675 GCA_036250615.1 Ptychadena robeensis | reverse complement strand
CGTGTATGGCTAGCTTTAGATTCTTAACTAATATGCACCACAGATGATAAAATAATTTCATTCTTTGCATGGTATATGATCATTATTCCTCAATTGGTGCACTTTTTGGGGTGTAACTTCTCTATCTTTAGTTGGGAGAGATTTTTTCTTCCTGGGATGTTTTTTTTTATTTAACCATGGTTACCATTTTCATTTAACCGGGATGTTCCAACAGCAGTTTGCTTTTAGTTTTTTGTAAAATAATAACAATTCTCAGTTTGAGACTTTCTTTTTTGTGTTGGTGCTATTTCCAACAGGTATAGGGTTTAAATGATTTGTTTAACTTAAGTAATCACATTGTGTTTTTATTTCCATTTGCATTTTTGGTTGTGGTGAATAGATACTCTGGATTCAGCGTGGTGTTTCTACTTTTGTTTCATATTTCAGTTGCCTTGTTCCCAAGGGGCCTTGTGAGTAAGCACACACTGATCTAAGCATTGCTCATGACCCCATAAACTACATCTGTTTGGGGGATCTAGAGCCATCTACCTACCCAATATACTTACCATATCTTTCTGAATTTCTTTCATATTTTATCCAAAACAAAAAAAAAGATATACCCCATTTGCAAGAGCAATAATCAACTGTTAAGATGTTTTGGTGCTAACTGGTTATTAAAGCCCATACGTGTTTAGAATTTTCGTTGTTCTCCGGGCAGATAGACCGCGCGTGATGATGTCAACAGACGCAGCCGGTAGTGTCGAGAATCGACCATGCACCCTTTGTATGCCGGCATTCATACAGACATGACCGTAATGTATTGGATTGAATTGTGGGCCAATTTATTTAGTTTGAGCATTTAACTTATGGCAGAAAAAACACCACCAGCGTGAACGTCCGCAAATCGAAGCCTGTAGGGGGGGGGGGGCTTCTCTCATACTTCTATAGCGCCAACATATTACACAGCACTTTATATATATAGTCATATTACTGTCTCTCAGAGGAGTTCACAAACTAATGTTCATAGTCATTTGTAACTTAAATAGGAGATTCTTTTTGGAGAAAGCCAATTAACCTTTCAGTATATTTTGGCATGTTGGGAGGAAACCCACACAGACACAGAGAGAACATGCAAACTTCTGGCAGATAGTGCTCAGATGGAGCTTCAAACCTAGGACACTAGTGCTGTGTGGACAGAGTGCTAACCTTAGCCACTGCGTTGCCTGCAATGATATTGTTCTTACATGGCAGCACTGTGACACACACTCCAGAAGAAAGTTGTCTGAATTCCTGTAGTCAGATTTGTCTTTACCACATTGACTCCAAATTCTTTTTAACTTTTGAAATTCAAGGTGTTTTCATGCTGTCCCTCTCGTGCAGATCTGGCTGTGTGCGTAACAGCTGTTTCTGTAAGATTTCCCTGGTGTAACCTCATCTGCGGAGACGGGGGTCTTTCGAATTTGTTTGGTTGGAACTTGGTTTTGCCTAATCTCAATCAGATGTTCCTTAAGAGCAAAACTCTAAATCTTCCAAGGATCTCGGCGCTCCTCGAAGGATACCTCTGCACTGTTCTCTTTTTCTTCATATGTTAGCAGTCAGTCGAGGTTATCCAAGGTAACAGCGTATTAAAAACGGAGCGTGTTTCACATTTCCTGTTAAGTTGCCTATGCATTAAGGAATCCACCAGGTGCAGACGTGTTATTCTCCTCTCCGAATCTTCTAAATCGAAAACCACACAGTAACTCAGAACTGCGGTGCTTTGGTGCCTTGTGTTTTTCATTCCTTGTCCATTTATTAAAATCAATACTTTTTTTTTTAAGTAATGTCTTAACCCATTGCTGCTTGCAGGTTGTATTAGGTCAGACATGGGCAAACTAAGGCCTGGGGGCCAAAACCGGCCCTTTAGTCTATTAAATGTGGCCCTTTGTCACCTTGGTGTTAAGATGCTCTGGCTACCCCTCATTCCCTGCAATAAGTAAAGATAACACCTAGAGGATACTTGTTTGGATTGTTTCCTAGAGGACATAGTTTGCTGAAATAGAATGTTAAAGCTTCTCTATCAAAAACTTCTATTTATGAATTTTTAACAATTTTTCATTTTGAATTAATTTAATTTTTCTTTTTTTTAAATATCCTGTCCTAGCTACGAGGACTTAGGACCCCTATTGCTTGGTGGCCCTTGCAGGCTTTTGGTCCGGCCCCTATGTCACATTTAAAAACTCATTGTGGCCCACAAGTCAGAAAGTTTACCCACCACTGTATTAGGGTGTCAGACAAGCACTTACAATGACGATTTACCCTACCCAACCCTGGCAATGTCGAATCCACAAGCATTTTTGTCTACAAGATCACACTGTAACATAGAGGACCTGTACTGTATAAATTGTGCCCAAAAAGGCAAGCAGAGAGCAATGCACTAGTCATCAGTATTTCGGAATCAGTACTTTCCTAAGTTTCTGGTCAGGATCATTTTATTATATATTATTTCTGCTTTCTGTGTAAGCTAAAATAGGATCGGTCAATCACAAGACTTCTAAACTGATCAGTTGATCAAAAGGATTATGTGCTTCTCCTTGAGTTCTCTTGAACTTTTCTTTAGCAGGGTACAGACGGCTCAATATTCAAGCCGTCCGATGTTTCCTGCAGAAGCGTGATGACGTCATCACGCTGCTGTCAGATCTAGGCTGAGCCGGGGAGATAGCTCTGCTCTCCCCAGCTCACCTGAAGCTTTGCCTGGAGACCAGCGGTCTCTAGGCAAAGCATCAGACATCGGTCATATTTACGGTCATGTCCAATATGGCTGTTTTTGTGTGGGATTGATTTGTCCCGCTTGAAAACAGCGATGGGGGCACATAGTCAGATAGATAGATGGGAAACAAATACACACATGCAAGACTCAAGGCACAAGGGTGCCTAAGCAAATTTAATGCCATTTTCAAAAAAAAGTGCACTTGTCCTATTCTTCCCTTCACGAAGCTTATCTAATCCAACCTCCATTTAAAGATACATCTTCTTTTATTGTGCCGTAACTGTGTAGTATTTTATGCTCAAATACAAACACCAGGATCTTAGTTAATGCAAAGAATATTAATAGTTTTAATGTCAGTGAGTTTTTTTACTGGATTGTAAATTGTGAGGAATTTAGTGAAATAATACAAAATAAAAAATCAACTGTGTTTCTCCTCTCGTTGCAGGACATTTGGGCTTCCAAGACAGTTTTGTGACTTCTGGAGTTTTTAGCGTTACAGAACTTGTACGAGTCTCACAAAGTAAGTGTTTAGTCCTGTTATCTGATCATTTATCAATTTTTTCTTGTGAAATGTAATGCCATTATTCTGTACTTTTCACACGTGGAAGTTCTTCTTATATCAAAACCAACTAATGACAAAAGAAAGAAAATGGCTTGCTGCTGTCATGAAACCATCATGTATGGACAGGCCTTATATATCTGCAGAACCACAAAATCTTTCTCTTCTGGTTATGAGCTCCCACACATGAGCGCCCGCTCGATTTCCAGGGGGCTGCAGTGTGTCAGCTGCCCACAAAGCAACCATGTAAATAGAGTCTAACAGTAAAACAAATGCTGTTCTTGACATCCCTTTCCAGGATTTTCCAGGCTATGCCTTTAGGCGGTCTGGCATATTCTGAAGGGGGACAGAACTGTCCGCAGTGATTGCACAGTAGAGATGATGTAATTGTCCAGAAAGTCCATTTGGAAGTGGAAGGAACCTGTTAAAATGGGTGGAGTTGTGTGAAGGTGTGCAGATCCCTTGTAAAAGACAAGATAGGAACAAGGACATGAGGCGCACAGCCTAGGCCAATAAAGTTAAGTTCTGTTAATGGTAAAGCAAAAGATAAAATAATGAATTTACATGAATGGAGGTATAATGCAGGCTAACCAAGGAGTAGGGCTCTCCTACAGAGATAGGAGATGCTGTGTGTGCTTGTCCCTCCAGCCATGTGGATACCAGGATGACGTAACTTCCTGATTATGTATGACTTAATTTCCTGGTGACAGGTGCCATAGGGAGGCTTTTGAGTAGCCTCAGTCATAAAATCAATTATATGCAGAGGCGATCCACACTAGGGAAATGGTCAGGACTTCTGGGGTTAGGTGAAATGTGGCTGGACAGCCACAGAGAACTGCAAGACCCAGCATGCCTAGGGTCAGTCTTTATCAGTGTTATGGCAGTAAATAGTTAATGTTTTACAATACTAATGTCAAGTATGTGTGAAGGAAGTGGTGTGCCCCATGGGATGGTTAATTTGCATTCAACTTCACAGAACTTGACCCTTATTGCATAAAGTTTGGACACCTCTTCTCTAAGGAAAGACGTCCCCGACTGACTTCATTCTGTATTCATATCAAAAGCATGCTCGGGGAAGGTTTGGGTCATGCCTGCCATAGAGGTCCATGGTAGCCATTAAGCTTTCCAATCTTAAGGCCCCCATACACGGGTCCGTTTCCCATCGGATTCCGGGACGATCGATTCCGGGCGCGTGCACGCGAAACGATCGTCCCGGAATCGCGTGAAGCCCACCTTGTCCGTCCGATCACGTCCGATCGTTCGGGGGCCCAGAATCGGATCGGACAGAGAACCAACATGTTGGTCTTTCTGATCCAATTCTGCACACATCAGGGGGAGTTGCCATTTGTGGAGTAAGCGATCGGACACGGAATCGTCCAGGAATCCGTGGGACAAGGTGGTATGTAGCGATCGGACACACTTAATTGGCCGATCGATCGGACCTCCGATTCCCGCTGAGATTGCTGGAATCGATCGGATAGGTGATCGATCGGCCATGGAATCCAACTGTGTATGGCTAGCTTTATCCTTTTGATGAAATGTAGAAATGAAGGTTTAACTGTTATATGCATTGCCTCACTTATCAGTTTGTCGATGGTTACCTAAGACTTCATTGGTCCCTTCACACTGTAAAATGTAAAACGTGGTTCCATTATATGTTCAATAATAGCAAGCTAGTTTTTCCGCATACAGGAAATATCATGTGACAGATGGGAAATGTGTTTTATCCACAGTTGTGTCTTTATTGTAGTGGGGGAAAAGGGCCTTTTGTTTGTTAACTAACCTAGTTCACTCAATCAGAAACATAACCTACACAAGGAAAAATAAAGCTGCCATCACATTGACTGATGCAAGCAGCATATTGAGTCAAGCTCCAGTACTTTTTTGTGCACCCCATCTATTATAAAAATTCACCCCTTTGGTTGTGCGGTCCCTCTTCTCTGAAGCTGAGAGTTTTTGTTTGACCTTTCCAGAGTGCTAATGTCATCAGTATGAATGACAAAAGCGCAAGCCGATCTTTGCCAGCTTGTCAATATTCACTAAGCACAATGAATTAAGAGGACCTCTCGCCATCCTGCTCGATTGATCAAAGGCCTATCGATTGCTTTCTGCCCAAACGTAAGACAGACAGGCTGGGGGCTCGCACCACCTATCAAAATCAGTCTTTGGTTTTTTTATTTCCTCATCAAAAAAGAATCACCTGGGTGTCTCTGGGTAACCCATCTGCTTTGTCTGCACTTCTGAGGTCACTGTTGGCTGCGTTGGCTGGAAGAAAGCTCTTTATGTATTCATGTAAAAGGCCTTGCAACGCACACAGGACAATTACTGACATGTTGAGATGAATAAAGGACTATAAAACACATAATCATGTATACCTCTGAGGTACTCGGGGGATGTATCTCCCAGCTGTGACTAGCATTTGTTTGTGTCATGGGGCACTTGTTCAACAAGCATGGACGCTTTACATAGTGATAGGACTCCCTCTGGGTGTACATCAAGAGTCTTATCTGATTATCTGAATTCAACAACTTTGGACAATATCCTGTTTTCCAAATATACAAAACAATACTAAGATACCTTCTGCATATCCTCTCTACATACACAATACTCAGACACCTTCTGTATTCACCATCTATATGCACAATACATAGATACGTTAAGTATTCACCTTCTATATACACAATACTCAGACACCTTCTGTATTCACCCTCTATATACACAATACATATATGCATTCTGTATTCACCCTCTATATACACAATACATATATGCATTCTGTATTCACCCTCTATATACACACTACATACATTCTGTATTCACCCTCTATATACATACTACATACATTCTGTATTCACCCTCTATATACACAATACATATATGCATTCTGTATTCACCCTCTATATACACAATATATAGATCCATTCTGTATTCACCCTCTATATACACACTACATACATTCTGTATTCACCCTCTATATGCACAATACATGCATTCTGTATTCACCCTCTATATACACACTACATACATTCTGTATTCACCCTCTATATACACAATACATAGATACATGCTGTATTCACACTTTATATACACAATACATATATACATTCTGTATTCACCCTGTATTTACACAATACATAGATATATGCTGTATTCACCCTCTATGTGTACAATACTTAGATACCTTTGGTACTCATCCCCTTTATACACAATACATAGATACCATCTTTATTTTTTCTTTTATACATAATATTCAAATACCTTCTTTATTCACCCCCTATATACATTATAAATAGATATTATCTGTATTCACCCTCTATATACACAATACATAGATACCTTCTGTATTCACCCTCTATATGCACATTTCTTAGATACTTTCTGTATATAACCTCTGCATTCACAATACGTAGAGATACCTCCTGTATTCACCCCCTATATGTACAATACTCCGATACCTTCTGTATTCACCCTCTTTACCTCATCAAGTCCAACTTACATAGTCAAAGCTCCTGAATTCAGCAAGGTCAATTTGTATAATTGCTTGGAAATTTATAATGTGAGATGAGTGCAGCAGCAAATAGAAGGCATTGTGTGACCTCATAAGAGGTATAAATATCAGATCCCAGAGCTAATCTCCGCTCTTCACATCCATCCATAAAGTAGAGGTTCCTGAGACGGAAATTATTACGCTCTACAGATCTTCCGTGTGCGTCCTGCATGCTAACCGGACGCTCAGCTCTTGGTGGGTATGCACTATTAGAACCCAGTTCTAGCCAAATCCATTTTTGAAATGCTTAAGAAAATTTGAAGAAGAATCTAAAGAATATTAGTCTGTATCAATCACCAGGATTGCACTTATATTAACTTATATCGCACTCAATAAGATGCACCAATCCATAAGGTGCACCTCTGGGTTTGGAGAGGAAATTAGGAAAAAAAAACTGACAGACTCATTCACATAAAGAGTCAATAGCAGCATGTTCTAGCAGATAGTAAAAGGCTGGACCATGCAGGACTTCCCTCGTTTGCTTATATGCCCCATCTCTGAAGAGACTGTAGGGTCTAGGAATGGAACATACTGCATATTGTTTTTTTTCTTGAAGTAGAGCCACTTCTTAGAGCCCAGAGTTTACCCTTACTTTACACTGGCAGCTCACTCTCAAAATGTGCATGCTTATTCCTCATACAGAATTTCAAGTGCAGAAATATATATTACTGGCTGTGACAAACACTCTCACAAGTGAATATGTAAATAGTATCTTCCAGGTTGAGCTGTCTGTGTAAAGTAAGTTTCTATTAGTTAGGTTCTGGTCTCTGAGAAGTAGCTCTTCTCTTGGTAAATATAAATATATAGTGTGCTCCAGCACTTCACATTATGCTGGAATATGCTGTAGCCTATCTCCTGTCAGAAGCCTTCCACTCCGTGGAGTTCAGGATAACTGTCTGCAGTCTCATTGGAACTGGGACACACAGCAAACATACAGTGCAAATATGTTTGTACTAGGTGTTCATAAATCATGTGTGCTTTACTAAAAGATAGAAGGCTTCACTAAAAAAGTGCGTCTTATAGAGTGGGAATATAAGATATTTTATATAATTATTTTCCCCTACTCTTTTTATTATTTATTTTACCGACATTAGTACACCAAGAAAGTGATTTACAAGAGAAAAGTCAGAAAGTAACTGTTTATTGCAAAATTTGTCCTGAATGTAGACCTTGGGATCGGAGCAAGTCCTAATTTTAAACTAATCCTATGAGCACTTTGGGGGGATTTCCCTTCCCTTCCTGTTTTGTCTAGCTTAAGTTCCCTGGAAAGGAAGTTGGATGCAATCCCCTGAAAAGGAGCACAGGCAACAGTGACCAATAAATAGAAAGAAAGTCTTAATGGATAGACAACTATATACAATGAACAAGCTCAGCAAACTATTTCATATTCTATCTATAGCCAGAAAAAAAAAAGCTTGGCTTGGTTTGGCTGAAATCCACAAGCCCAGCAAATGAATGCTGTTGTTTCCTTCTTTGTGCTACTAAGCATTTGCAAGCTGGATAATTGTTTCTTAAACCAAGAACAAAAATAGGAAATATATTAGCTTAACAATCCTTAGATGCAGCGGCAGCATTCATTTTATTCAGATTTCTCTAGTGATCCTACCAGAAATACACTTCCTCTCCTAGGTTGACGGCGCTAACACAGTGCTGTACCTGTGGGGGAGCAGAGATTTCTCTATAGAGCTCCACTTCTTTCTTTTTTTAGAAAATCTTTTTATTGAATTTTGGAAAGAAACAACAATACATTCAACCCTCCCAGAAATAACCAACACTTTGCTCCAACCAAAAATCAAGAGATACAGAGTAATTAACAAGGGTCTCGTATACACAGTCATGAATTTACAAGGATGTAGGATCGAAGACCCAATGAGGCCGAGTTACAGAATTTCAAATAAAGAGCATGACCTACAGAGTTGGCGCAACACACAACATTCCCATCCACACAGACAACCATTCACACATTCTGGAACCCTGACTACCCCCAGGAGAAAACCATCTAGGTGGTAAAGGTGTCCTACACTCAGGCCCCCCAGACCTTGTCAAATGACATCCCCTAATGGCGTAGGTGGCTTGGTAGAAGTGCAAGGATGCATTTATGAGCGCCTTCCAGGCCAAAACATAGAGCTCCACTTCTTCACATTAAATTGGTTAAAGCTTGGACTCCAGCAATGGATCACCAGTCTCTCAGATATATTTTCCTTCTACAACTAGGCATAGATTTTAATTAGATTCAAGCACAATTGAGTGCTGTGAACGCACACAGCGCTCGATTGTGCTTGAATCTATAAAAAAATCGAGCCATGTATGCTTTTCTTCAAGCAGGATTGATTGAACTAACAGGTTGGTAAACTCTGTTCAACTTCTATTACTTTGGATGATGTCACACAAAGTAATGGATGATATCGTTGATGCAGCAGTGCTGCACCTCGATATCGAGAAAGCTAGAGACATCATTGCGCTGGGCATCAGTCATACAGGAATCTTCCTGTGTATGCTCAGCATTATACTAGAAGCTGTTGGTTCACAGATAACTACCTGTCTTGTGATCATAGTCCAAAGTAAAGTCTAGACTGGCACCAATAATAGGCCAAGTATTGGATTTTGGGGATTACTTTTTTTTTTGGACCCAGAAAATGGTCTGTATTCCTGTATTCTATACTCTATTCACCTTATACCATGCCTGTTTTATATCAGAACCCGGGTAGGTGCCAAGTCTGGTGTTCACTGAACAAAGATAAGATAAAAATGTACTCACACAAGTAATACATTAAGCCCATCAGAACTTTCTGTCCCGCTTTTAAAGTCATATGCGGTCAAGTCAGGACAAGCGCAGTATGGAGCACATTTGGTTCTAATTTAACAGTCTTTTCTTTGTTTTACATTTTACTAATGAGTCAGCAATGTCTGAGATATGATTCAGATGTGCTGCAAAGGTCGGAGAAGTCTGATTCCCTTTTATCGCATCAGGGCCACCCACAGTGAACTGCGAGGTGAATTCCACGATCTATAAGTGAGAAGCGGTGCCTAATAGTTAAATATGACACCGCCACACAATGAATTCGTTTTTTTTTGTCAGAGCACCTTGTTAAATAAACACTTACCATCATTTTGATTAGTAAATTAGCTTTTTTCTCTATTTTATCCTCCATTGCTTCGCAGGGTTACTGCCTTTGCCTTTTTGGAGTCATTTCATGTGTACTAATTGACATAGCATTTGTCAGGGAGGGTGAGACCGCTGGCCTGTGCCTGTACATTACATAAACGTAGGCTACTTGTGGTCTCCATTGGCATAACATATTATAGGAAAGAGGATACAGTACTGCACTACGTTAACCCCTGCATCCGCTGAGCAGGTAATGTGTATGTGATCCGTCGGGACCCCCCGCCAAGCACTGTGCTTAACGTAGGGGGTCCTGATGGATCACACAACACTGTGGAAACATGCCCCATGGTTCTTATACCTTAATGATATTACATTTACTTTAAACTTGTCTTTGAAAGAACTTTACAAAACATTCCCTTCCTATTTCTTTTCAGCAAAAATTTTATCTAAATGACAGGTGCTCATAAACATAACGATACAATAAGCAACCATTCAATGCACCTAAAACGTTATACTTGTGTCAACCAGCTCCCAATATTTGTTCTGTGTCCATGTTCTGTTTGTGCTGTTCCAGTAGGGAATGAGCATTGCGCTTGGCAGTCCAGGGCACCGTAGTGAAATATGGTTCCCATCGCCTGTGTGCTAAGATCAGCTACTAGAAAGAGAGCTATTTGTGCTGGGATATTAGAGGGGAAGAAAAAAGATTTTAATAAAAAATAGCCTGCAGCCAGGGAATGTGCAGCGCCAGTGACCTTGCCTCCTGTACGCCATTACACAATTCAATGGCAGTCCACTCAGAGCTTGCTCTCGATCAATATTCTATTAAAGCTGCACAAAAAGTCTCCATAAACTTAGCGGTTTAGCCGTGTTTATAAATGGAACCTGGCATAATTAGACGGTCAATAGAGGCCCACGCTGCTAATTCTGAAGTCAGTGCCACGCGTTTTCTGCCTGTAGTGCTGTGCAAAAAGAGGACAGAACAGACTAAGACAACAATTAGGCTGTCTGTCTAATATTTATCCCTAAACATGTCTTGTCAGCCTTTTTATTACATATTCTGTCTTCTGATTTCCTTTCTGTCTGATTCCCATTCTCAGTGATGTCAGCAGTTCATAGTGAAGAAATAGGTGACCTCACTAATCTCACTGGTCTCTAGTCAATGGATCGTCTTTATTTTTAGGTCACCAGTTTCTAGTGTCAGGTTGTACCAAGCAGTGTCATTGGTTTCTAGTGGTTGACTAGGCCACATTCTTAGTAACATCACTGGTTTTTAGTGGTTGCCGGGCCTCATTCTCAGTGACATCACTGGTTACTAGGTGTTGCCCGTGCCTCACTCTCAGTGACATCACTGGTTACCAGTGGTTGTCCATTACTCATTCTCAGTGACATCACTGGTTACTAGTGGTTGCCTGTGCCTCTTTCTCAGTGACATCACCTGTTACTAGGTGTTGCCCGTGCCTCACTCTCAGTGACATCACTGGTTACCAGTGGTTGTCCATTACTCATTCTCAGTGACATCACTGGTTTCTAGTGGTTGTCCATGACTTATTCTCAGTGACATCACTGGTTACCAGTGGTTGTCCATGACTCATTCTCAGTGACATCAATGGTTTATAGTGGTTGACCATGCTTTTTTCACAGTGACATTATTGGTTTGTATTGGTTGGCCATGCCCAGGGTCGGCGCTAGGAGCAGGTGGGCACAAGCTAGCAATCCTTGGGGCACTCCTCCGTCCCACCCTTTATCAAGTGTTGGTGTGAGGACGAGCCCCCGAGAAATGTCAGCAAGAATTTTAAACTACTATATCTATATGTATTATGATGCACTTGTTATTTTGTAGATCATTTTATGTATACTGTAAAAGTTTGTAAAAACACAAAATAGATGTATAAATCTTGATGAAGCTGAATATGACATTAAATGTATTTGTTGCCACTAAAGTCCTGGGGTCCCACACTTCCTCTGGAAATGGGAAAACTTGGGTCAGATTTGGGTCTGTCTCCCCTTTCTGCTCTTTTTATTTTTATTGAAGGTGTTAGGCCCCAATGGAGTGGGCACACCAGCGTGACTAAGTAGGCTTGACCCCCCATAGCGCCAACCCTGGCTATGCCTTATTCTAAGTGACATCACTGGTTTATAGTGGTTTCCCATGCCTCATTTTCAGTGACATCACTGGTTTCCATTGGTTGACCATGCCTCATTTACAGGGACATGTCTGGTTTCCATTTGTTGACCATGCCTCATATTCAGGGACAGCACGTGTTTCCATTGGTTGACCATGCCTCATTCTCAGTGACATCACTGGTTTTCATTGGTTGACCCTGCCTTATTTTCAGGGACAGCACTGGTAGTAGTTGACCAAACCATATTCTCAGTGGCATCACTGGTTTCTATTAGTTGACAATGCCTAATTCTCAGTAACCTTACTGGTTTCTTTTGGTTGACCATGCCTCATTGTAAGTGACATCACTGGTTCAGGTTTGGTCAGTGGTTAGGTTACATTCTCTGTCATCTCACCAATCTTTCGTTAGTGCTTGAGTATCTTCAGTCATCTTACCATTCATCAGCCAGTGAATAGGGTGTGTTCTAGGTAATACTAGGCCATCTGATTAATCTTTGGTCAATGGAATGATTACTTTATCAGCCATCTTACCATTGTTTCGTTAGGTAGGTATGTATTCTCATTCATCTTACCATTTGTCTGTTCTGTGGTAAGGAGTGAATAAGCAGGTGGCTCTCTGCTGAATTCTACCACCATAGGAAACAGCAGGTGATGAGCAGGTAGTTGGTTTAGTACTCCATCCTGCAGATCACTACTCGATTCATGTCAGTGCAGATGCCAGATATTCACTGAAGACAATCTCCAGTAACAATGATGTAGGATCTATGCACAGGTTGTATGTGAGTGGACAGACTTCAACTCAACACTGTTATCAGTCTCTAGTGAGATCCTCATCTATGGATAAAAGTATTGTCTGTCAAAGTTAGAGAACAACAGTGACAGATGGATGTTAGTTATAATGAGAAGAGTAAATATAGTTGGACCATTTAATATTTAGATTCTTCTCTTTGCCCCAGTGTCTTTTATCTACTCCCTAGGTACATAAAAAAAGTTTATTAGCGCGACATAATGTTTCTTCTCTAATGCCTCCTCTCTGGAAGCCTGAATACATTAGGATCAGAGTATTTATGCCGGGTTACTAATGCATTGGTATCATTTTATAGAGCCGTTTTATTTTACATTTTACTAAATGTTGGTAAATCAAACTTTGCAGCATTCCAGGGAATGAAAGCGCCATCTGGCCCCTTTTATTTATTGTATTAAGCCAGTTCTCTTTCAATAAATTTACAAAATAACACATGAAAATTAGATTACAGTAATCTATGCTCATCTTCACCCTTTCCGCCCGCCCCCTTCTATTACTGCTGGAGTGAATAGGGTCAAAAGGTGACTCTTCAGAAAAACTTCAACAGAAGTATAGAGCTTTTAATTGAAAATACAAACAAAAGTTACTTTAGATCTGAACTCTAGGCAAACAGCCAAATACAAAGATGAAATAGATGTATGAAAACTGTTTTATCTTCCAAGGGGTTTATTTTTCTGTCTAAGCAGTTCTGAGATTTACACAGCTCTGTCACACAGTTATCCTTGTTTGGTATGGCAGGAGATCAGAATTTTCACTGCTGCAGGTAATATTGAATATTCCTCAGGCTGTGACTGGGAAGTGAAAAAAGAAGCAGCTAACTGGATAGAACATCTCTATGTCAATCTGCTTTCTCCTGCATTTTAATAGCACATGGGGTCTGTGGCACAACTGATTGTCTCTTTGCTTTTATTTTGTCCTCTACTGATGGACGGCAAGAAGCTGATTTTAAGTCATGTTCAAATACCACTCTTTGCTTTTGCGTTTCTTTTAAATGTCTAAATTTATTTTTAAAAATAGGAGAAACAACAAAACAGAGAAGAGGGGTTAACAAAGCAACTGACCATAATATGAAATCAGATGATTATACACAGAAACAACATAATACATGATACATCTCTACATATAGCGCATCCAGAAAGTATTCACAGGAATAATTATATACATGTTATACATACATACATTATTATACATCTGTATTTTTTTTTAATACATTTGTAATTATGGCAGTGATCCCCAAACTTTCCTTGCAGGGCCCCCCTTTTCTATTTAGGAACATTATCAAGCCCCCCCCCCCCCCACTATTCAAATACAGGTTAAGAATAAGGGCCAGCGCCCCCCTTGCCTACCTTCAAGCCCCCCAGTTTAGGAACCACTGCATCGTGGGGTCTTGTGTGTAGAATTCTTGGAAAAAAATAATTTAATCCATTTAGGAATGCGGCTGCAACATAACAGAAATTGGAAAAAGTGAGGCACTGGGCATACTTTCTGGATGCACTGTATGACTGTGATAGGAACATTAGATTGTGAGCTCCTCTGGGAGACAGTGATATGGCTCTATAAGAAAGTCATGCTTAATATGTCTTACATCAAATGTTATTGTCCACAGCCAGATAAATTGTTCCACTATAGATGACACATGTCATATGATTGATTGAATAAATGATTCAATAGTGTACTGGAGGCCACAGCTGGGTATGGTCTACCATATATCAGGTCCGCATTGTGTTTTCAAGTGAAAACTGATAATCTTCCTGTGATGTTACTTCCTCCACACATAAACCAGGGGACTGACATGTTGTTATGATGGCAGCTAATTATAGAAAGTCACATTCTTGAAGCTGTGCCTTGGTTTGATCTATGGATGAACTTGTAAAGCCTCCATATCAGATAATCATTTTACCGAGTGTCCAATCTCCATCCGGGTTCCTGTGTTTACTTCTCAGCTGCAGCAGCTCTGATTTACCAGATGCACAAACATAGACCAGTAGGGACCCTATGCTTTAATTCCAGATGTCCTTCAAACGTGTGTGCATTTCTTTTACTTTTAAGCCCCCCATACACCTTTAGATCACTCCATACAATTTTCTTTAGATCTACCAACAACTATGTAGTGCTGGGTTCTCCCTGATAGAATACATAGTGATTGGAAGGTTTAGAAAGGTCCTCACATTACATGATTTTGGTAGAAGAAATGTTGATTTTACAGAAATTGTATGGTAAGATTGTATGGTGGGCTTAAAGCTAGGCACACACGGGTAGATTCCCGTGCAATCAACCCCTGATCAATCTGGGCACCACATGGGCGCCTCAATTTCTGTTCAATGGAGACCCGTTCACCCCAGCTCGCAGCACGTGTGAACCACAACATGGGCTGCCAGCTGGGGAGAAGCAGCCTGCCTCTCACAGCTTCAGAAAGACCCAAGCTGGCTCCGCCTCCTTCACACTGACAGTGGGTCCAGGCTGCAGCAACTGCTCCAATACTTTGAATGTAGACTAATGTCTCCATGCAAAGTAATGGCAATTGAACAGGGTTTTCCAACATGTTGGAACCCCGTTCAATCGAGTTTCTTTGAGCAGGTTCTATTGATCCCACTCGAAGGAAGGCACACAGGGGTAGATTTGTAAACACATTAGAGTACAATCAAGCGATGTGACCGCACACGTCTATTGATTGTATTCAAATCTTTTTACAGATCTACCCGCATGTGCCTAGCTTTAGAGAACACTGAAAACACTGAAAGTTTTCTGTCTGAAACCACATCTGCTTTAGGCCCCCATACACATGGCAAAGACATTTCAGTACATGAGAGGAGTCTGTGCAACTTTGCAGCATGGAAGGTAAGGCTGAACTCCAGTCTTAAATATTGAAAGCATTTTGAACTTCTCAATGAGTGCAAAGCTTTCTATTGCAGCTTGTAGCATCCTATGCATTCTATGCATTCTGCTCTGCTGCACGCACATCTGAAACAGTGTCATTAGCCCTGTTAAATTCTGCTTGGTGAAGCAAAGAATACCTTCCCCTATTATACAGACTGGGTGATATGGGGAGTGTTTTGACGTCCCACTCCATGGATACAATCCACTGACTGAGAATGGAATAAAGGAAAAAAAAGTATAGAGTAGAAAACTAATCCATCCATTACCCCTTAAGATTGGTTTTAATATTTACATATGCTGTTATTAAAGTGCAATGCCACTTAGAACATATATGTTCTCACTTTCACCTAGACAAGCATAACCAAATCTTTTATTTATCTTATTATTACCATAAGTATATTATTATGTAAAAAGGCATATTCAGTTGTAGCACAGTGCGTGAATTCACATTTATGGTGACAATACTAATTTTGTTTTTTTATTTACTGTTGCCACATATAAATCACTTAGCCAAAATATAAAGATTACTGTCATGGGATGAATAAGATTGTCTTCATACAAGCATACAGATCAAGTTGTGGTGTATATTGGATGGCAACCATGACATTTACGGTACATTTACATGGTCGTTTTCCAGGCTGCAGTCTGACTGAGCGGTTCTGTCCGCAAACTTGTGCAGGCGCTCGGGTGTCGTTAGATAACGGCCCTGTGACAGGTCTATCGGGGAACGAGCCCTAAATACTTTTTGGATCCCTATATCCTCAAAACACATTGTTCCTTATTTTCTCCAACCTCGACACAACCCCAAAACTCAGCTTGGTGGTCAGACAAGAAACAGACATTTAGGGATAAGAGAAGGTTGTAAGAAAAGCTTCCCGGGGTGGAGAAGGGTGACAACTATTGGATGCTTTCTGTGACATCCTTCTGTCACTAAGGACCTGGAGTTATTGAAACATTAAAGCCCAGAAATAGAGGTTCTATCTTTTTTTTGCCCTATAATTGTATTTATATTTAAATGACAGAACTGGACCTACAAGGTTTGTTTGGCTAATATAACAGTGCCCTAGAAATACACATTCTTATCTAGTCTTAAGTCATTGGAACAGTAGTTGGTCTACATCTAGAAATGTGTCGCTCTCATGTCTCTGTCTCTGTCCGTCTCTTTCTCTTTAGCTGGAATTCAAATAAGCTTTACTGTCAGGACTAAATCATTTTAGAATGTCAGGACAGGGATGATATAATGGGAAAAGGATGAGCCACGGGACAGTCTGTCTTACCTTCTCATTCTAAAAGGGACAGTCTAGTGTTCTGTGAGCTCATATTTTCGGGTAGTTTTTAGTTTAATTTATGATGTAACACATGAGTTGTTAAGATAAAAATAAATGGGCTTTGCTTATTAGAAACATCATATGTCATCATTTAGCACTCATGTTTATTTACATCTTTCTTTCACAACTTCACGAATCGGTTGTTTAAGTGAATCGTTTGAAAATTGATTCCTTTTTAAAGTTGATTACTTTAAGATGGAGGAGCGCCAAGATGGAGGAGTGAGACTCTTACGGTTTCCCTCCATCCACCAAACCGGATCTGAATCACGTAACACTCGGCCGCTCTGCGCCACCCAATTCAGATATGGCTGTCTGCGGGCGCATGGGGACATGGGTAAGGAGACATCAGAATTGACTTCTAATTTCCCATCGGAGGTAGTAGGTCCGCTTTAACTAGAATCAGACCTAGAATGGAAAGAGCTGTGATCAGTCATGTTGGAAATTTTCAGTAAAATAATTATCCAACCGGCTATTAGGTGTTTCCATTCGTGTCTGGACTTTCATAACTGTAAAGGAATCGAGTTGAAGGAATGGGTTTTGAGCCAATCACACTTTGTGCTATTACCATTGGATGATGTTAGACTGACAGTCGATATTAAATTGCAAAAGTCCATCCACGCAAAAATCAATTGAGCAAAAGTTGATATGTGTATGCCTCCCTTAAAGGTGTATGATGGTTTGCAAATCTGATCGTCATGTGCGATTTAAATATCGACTGTCCGTTGAATATGGATTGTACCACCACACAGTGGGATTGATTCCTTTGATTCACGAGTGCTGTGCGTGTGCTCCATAGTACCATTAAAAACAAATCAAGAAAACCTGCCAGTTACTTGAACGATCACCTGAAATTTACCAACATGTCCGATCACAGCTCATTCGATTTTATGTTTGATTTTTGATCACTCGTACCAGGTATGC
>CM070038.1:27332664-27345297 GCA_036250615.1 Ptychadena robeensis | reverse complement strand
CTCTCTCTCTCTCTCTCTCTCTCTCTATTCTTCCCCACTCTCTCTTCTTTCTCTCTCTCTCTCTCTCCATTCTTCCCCACTCTCTCTCTCTCTGGAAGGGAGACGTCCTTAGCGCTGCTGATTTTTCATAGCCATAAATTTTTGCTATTATGGAAAATGGTTTAATTTAATTACATTTCACCTTGGTACTGTACAAGCAGCCTGAAGTCTCATTCACCACTGGCGGTGGCAGAGAGAGGCACAGTTATGCTTAGTAATTAAAATACTGTGCTGTAAGCATAGTATTTTAATGTACTACGGAAAAAAAGCTTTTTTTTTGTTTCTAATATGTAGGAATTTATGAAAGTATTAAAGTTATTGTTTAAACACAGTGAATCACACAGTAGTGTTCCGCTGTATTGGTGAAAACAGTCTCATGTCAGTTGTGTAAATGTCAGGATTTAGTGATGTTCAGTAATTGTGTATACATTTACAATAAAATAAAATTTTATTGGGTCCTTATTCTCAACACTCGTCATCACTTTTTAAAAAGATGATGAGGGTTTAGAACCTGTAAGGGTTTTTATCACTGTCCTTCCTGTACTGGAATTTCAAGGACAGAAAGTGATGGAAAATTTCTAAATTCACTTAAAACACTTGTTAACTATCTCTACTTTCAGTTCGGATACTTGTTGCATTAACCTCCCTAGCGCACTGCTGAGGCCCAGATTTCTGTTCCAAAAGTGCACCATAGACTTCAATGGTACATTTTTCTTTATGTCCGTACAAGGGTCTAATAGACATCCTGAATATAATAATGTTTGAAACAACAGTTATGTAAAATAAATTTAATGAGAAAATACAAAAATCAGGGCACAAAGCTTTGCTGCTATGTACCAAATCTCGCCCAAATAAAGTCTCTGGTGCCCCAGATGTGCCCATTTGCAGTTAACCCTCTCTAACCTGGTGTGATGGATGTGGTAAAATCACACCAGGTTAGAGAGGGTTACTGCATATGGGCACATCTGGGGCACCAGAGACTTTTTATTTGGGCGAGATTTAGTACATAGCAGCACATTGATATCAGTTTTCTACATAGAAAACTGATTTCATGCACTGTACTGTGCGGTTTATCCGCTGGTTTCGGCCGTGTTTTTTTAATTTTAGTCCATTGATTTTCATGCCTGCACCGCGTCTGAATGGAGACTGACCTATTGGGGACAATTTGAGTGGCTCAGGCACATCTCTATATGCTGCCATAGTGGAGCCTCAGCCAAAGATTAATTTAGATTAATTTTGTGCTTTACTGCACAATTTCCTAGTGCGTTGCGGAAAGCATGTGTTTTCTGTCCGGAATAGCCGCAGTTTACCCACTGGTTTTCATCACTGTTTCAAGTCTATTGACTGTCAATGGACAAAAACCCATGGCAAAGCCACATCCGAGTCGCGTCCATAGCTTTCAATGGACGCACTGTGACGCGGCCAGCCCCCAGCAGTGGAAACAGTCTCATTGGGGATAATGGCAGTGGTTCAGACAAGTGGGATACTTCCGCTCCCAAACTGCCCATGTGGAGCCTTACCCTATATATGCATTATTTTTAGTAAATGTAAATGAAAAAAATGAACAGCAAATTACAAAGCACCCGCACTGTCACATAGGAGGAAGCGGAATGAGTCACGTTCTCCTAAACCTGGAGGTACCAGGTATTATGTCGTCATTCATAGCAGTCAATCAGAGTGATGGCTAAAAACATAGTTGGAAAGGCTTTCTGAAATTAAGGCTATAATGCTATAAACCAATACATTTCAAAGATTGAGCATTTATCGGTGCTGATCTATTGGATCAGTTTATTCTTCCCAGATGGAGGATTATGTAGGAGATAGTATAATGCAGAACCTACTGCAAGGATTCTAATATACTTTATATGAGCAAAGCTGCTTATAATCAAAAGACCATTGAGCAGTCCAGTTGCTCTTACGGACGTTTTTTTCTGATTACAAGCAGCTTTGCTAATATAAATATTATTTAGCTGCTGCACACCTACGTAATGCTCCATCTGGACTATTAGCCCATTGCAGCTGACCAGACCTAATAGAAGAATCTCTCTAGTGGAAAAAATATTATCATTTAACAAACACAAGGAACCTTTTGGGAGGCATGCCAAATTTTGTCAACCTGTACTATGGCTTTCTAGCTGAAGCGTAAGGCTATGTTTCCATGGCGCTATCGACTGAGCCAATCCACATTACCTGTGTGCAGCAGCGGTTGTCCTTACTGCGTTATGCTGATTCGCCAGCCGCTGCTGCAGGCAGGTAATGTCTGGGCTCCGATAGTGCCATGAAAACACAGCCTATAGCTGAAAAAAGTAAATATAAATATTTCCGGAAAACCTGAAGCTATTGATAAATATACTAATTGATATGTATACCTAACATCAACATGGGTCGACTCTCCGTACAGGTTGTGTCGGCTGACTGGTTGCCGGGTCTAAGCTTGGCCCCCCGTTCTTTGCCCGTGAATGCCCCCTAAGGGGGCTATTGGCTGCTATGTCCCTTTGAATGCCTATATATATACATGTGAGTTAACATTTACACAGGTATAACCTTATAACCTTATATTGCATAATTTTACTACCATACTGACTGAGATGCTAACCTACACCCTCTGTTGTCTATGTTTGTTTTGTCTGATGTCGATATGGACCACACAGAAACCTTTTTGGATAAAGAGACCCCCTGAGGAAGTTTACAAACAAAACGCGCGTTGGGGTGGACCCTGTTCATCACAGGATCCCTTATCCTAACTAACCGCTGCTAATATGTATAAATATCTATATTTTTATGTATTTTATGGACTTGATATAGGGATATTTCAATGTCCCATCTGTGCTGGTTATTGATGTCAGCCAACACTGTGATGGTCTATGGTTTTAATGAATTCTGTATAATAAACAAAATATATACATTTTACTTCTACATATACTTACTATACTACGTTTTTACAATTGTGGCCGTTAAAGTCCCCTTGCCCCTGAAATTCCATTCAGGGGGAATTTTCTTACTGGGTTTGGGGTTCCATTTCCCAGTAAACCATTTGTTCTATTGATATTTGGGATGTGGGCCACACTACTCCCAAAGAATGCAATTCTTAGATAGAATATTGATAAATATTGTCTTTAATACATATCAAGATTTTGTTAAACAAGGCAAACATTTAAAACTTGGACAAAGTCAAGAACCAACGACATGCTTGGGGCACACATGGACTACACATGCTGTACAGTGCATACTGAAAGTGTAGTCCATGTCTGTCCCCATCCGTTTGTGCATACTGCATACATTGACTACACACACACACTGTATATGGCCCAATGACCCCCTGGCTGGGTCACTCAGTAACATGCTGGCTCTCCTCCGACCCATTCTAATACTATAATGGGGGTTCAGAAGCTCAGTTGGTGTACCAGGCAGAGAGGCTGCGAAGAATGCAGATCTATATGATCTGCCACATCTACTGCGTGCCAAAAGTATTTGGTCAGCAGAGTTTGACTCCTATGAACTACATCTAATAATGGCAGGTATTATATCAACAGTTTCCTGTGACATCAGGCCATTGTGGACCAGCTGCCACATGGTGTATCATAAAGCTCAAACAGTAACAAGGGAAAGATGAATTAGAAGTCTACTTAAGCAAAGATTCACTTTTTTGTTTGTTCCTTATATGGCCCCACAGCCAGTAACAGAACTGTGAATGGAGGGGGTCATTGCCCCTGAGAAGACATCATCACAGTTCTTAATTTAGGTAACACAGAAAAATTCAGGGGACTGAGCTCATAGTTGGGCTTAAGGCATGCATTTGGTTTATGTGCTTAAGTTTAGTAAGTTAGCTTTAGTTAGTGCAGGAAGAGTAGGTGAAGCAGGCGAGTGTTAAAAAACTAAACAAAAAACTATGAGATGTACTTGAAAAGTGAATATTCTGATTCTCGTAAGAGCCCAGCCATGACAGGTTCTCTTGCTAGTATGAGGTGTGGGTGTCCTCGGCTGTACAGATGACAGTGGCAGGCTGCAGTGATGAAGAAGCACACTGGGCGTCTATTAGGAGTGGGAGTGCGTCTGTGCTCTCTCCGTACTGCAGCCATCTACTTTGATTGATTTCCATTCATGTCAGACTGACTGCAATGTGGTCATTTTTCTCAGCCATAACCGCTCAGTACTGCAGCAGTCTGCTGTCTACGGATTGTCTGAATTATGGCTGTCCGTATCTGTGTTACCTTTTACACAAATTACTACACAGCTTCCTTTCTTCATGCAAATTCATCAGTTTTACAGCCTTCTGGGGCTGCTGTTGGGGTGGCGAAAGTGATTCATGTTTTTTCCCTTATTTTTCCTCAAAGGGATTTTAAAATCGGAATATACGGTATACATGTATTTTATAATAATAACATATAATCAATATTGTACTCATACAGGTATGTGATGTGAGTGATTTGTCTTAAATCATTATACAGACTTATAGAAAATGTTGATCATTATTTATAATTTAACTATGACTTTTCATGCAGAGTCAGTGGGTCAGAAGCCTTGAAGTGAGACACTTCTTGCCTTTGACCTTATTGTGTCCTAGCTTGTGTATAGTGCTGGAGCCCGGGCATTGGTTCTCTTTATTTCCAGTTATGCATAGATGTTAAAGCAGACCTACCAACTCCGTCCGCCTTATATAATGCGCCGATAATAGGGCAAATTGGAGGTCAGAAGTAAAAAATGAAAAAACTTACCCAGTAAACCTTTATTTGGAATAGTAATTTATGAAACTTAATTTTTACCTAATGAAGTGTTCTTTGCCTGTTTTATGTGATAATAGTGCATTTCTGTATTATGTGTCAAACCACTTTTTTGGTAAATTAAAACATATGTTTTCCTCTTGTTTTTCAGCACCCATAGCTGCAGGAACGGGTCCGAATTTCCCCATTTCAGATCTGGACAGCTCTTCATATTACAGCATGAGTCCTGGAGCCATGAGAAGGTCACTACCCAGTACCTCCTCCACGAGGTAAATAGCCCCCTGGGGGTTTGTGTATGATGTACTTATATAATTTAAGAGTCTTAGAGATGATTCATTAAAAGTTTTTACTCTATAAAGTTTTCTCATTTTTAATATCTCTTCTGGGTGGTGCAGTTCTAATAGCATCTCATTTTGCATGTATTTAATTATTGCAGTCAGAGAAGATTAGTCATGCATGGCCTTAAACCTAAAGAGTGACCCTTACCTGAGTCATCCAGTTAAAGTTAATGTAAACTGTAACTGAATCATATTTAGTTTGCTAGATCATTGTGTATTATAGGCAATTAAAAAGACCTTATGTGATATGGAGAAACAGAATCAAAGCAGAATGGCCAAGGAGGTCAGTCACCTCTTCAGAACAACATCCCAACACACCATGTTTGTATTAGTTACTGCATATCATTAACAATTGGCAATTTCAATAAAAATAATACTTTAGTTTAGTTTTTAAGAATTTTCATTCTTTATTGCATATCAGAGCTGCTCATCTCCTGTGGCCTCTTTATGTCTACAAACACTTTGCAGCAATATGAGTTGAAACTGACACTAGTCAGAAACCTTGGTGACACAAAATGTCATGATATTAAAGGAGGGGGTTAAAGGATTTTCAAAGTCAAGATTACCTGATGTTATTTTACACAAGCTGCCTTTTTTAAAAGATCCAAAATTACTTTCAATGCATTCTTGTGCAATGTGATGTAGCAGCCCATTTTACTGAATGTCCATGCGGCTCTATATCTATAAGTTATCTATAAGTTTTCTGTGCATTTTTTCTTTCATTTACCGTAAAAAGAAAAGCACAAAAAATGCATACGTTTTGCCTAAGCACACAGTAAGTCCACACTATGCATTGTGGTGCTGAAAAATCCACTGTTGCAACACAACCCAATGTTTGAAGTTGGTAAGAATATTCATATTAGAACAAGGCCTTAAGCAGGGTACACACATGTAGATGTAGGCCAGATCGATGGCCGCTTCGAGTACCGTGCAGGCACCGTGCATCATATGCAGCCATCCCAGTTTTTGAGTGGGATCAATCAATCCTACTCGAAAACAGGGATATCGGACATGACTGTTCAATATGGCCGTGCTTTGCATGCAAAGCATCGGCTGAGCTGTCTCTCCAGCTCCTCCGATATCTCACAGCAGCGTCATTGCTCTGTGCTGCAGGGAACATCGGACTGCTCCAAAATCGAGCCGTGTGTTCCCTGCTTTAGTGCTCAAGTGATCTAATGATCTGTTTTATGGAAGGGCTACATTATGCACTTGGATGTGCTGACATCGATCGGCAGAGGCTTGGACCAACGGCTGTCTACACAGCCATCATAGCCCCATTGCAATCAAGCAAGTTAAGCCTTAGCCTAACTGGTTAGCCTTTTCACCATTGTTGGGAACAGGTTTGCTGCTGAACCATTAAAAGCGTCCACTGCCATTCACACCATCAATGTTTCATTTTGCATTGATGGCTGCTTATCCTTCACCAGGCCATATTCACAATTCATTGCCATCTACATTGGGCAGTTCTGTGTCAGCAATGGCAACATAAAGGGCTGCTGTCTTAAGGGCAAAAATATGCTGAATTGATTGGTTGCCATTACCCAAAACAACTCAAAACTCTTGGTTTATTACTTCATATTTCATCCAGAGCAGTTGATGAGAACACAGTTTATAAGGATCACACCATAACCCCTGAACTCTGATTGGATGCTTTCTTTACCTCCTTGTTTTGTGCACTTTATCTTTGCTATTTCAAGTAACAAATTTACACCAACGTACTTCTTTCTCTCTCTCTATAAGTTCCACAAAGCGCCTCAAGTCTGTAGAGGATGAAATGGATAGCCCTGGAGAAGAGCCATTTTACACAAACCAGGGAAGGTCACCAGGAAGTGGCAGCCAGTCTAGTGGATGGCACGATGTGGAGCCAGGTAATCTTCTAACCTTTTATTACATTTCATGAGGACATTAGCCACTGTCAGCTCTGAGTGCTTCAGCACCCACTAAGTGTTGTGTGTAGCCTATGGTGTTTGATGTAGAGTCACAATATTGTATGTTATTTTCTCTGTTTACTGTACTAAGCATATCCTCCTTTGTGTGGTTGATAGCTTTTGTGTTTAGATGTAATTGATACTAAAGTACACAACATGCACCTTGTTCAGTCTATTATCATTTTCCCTGGCCAATCCTGGTTTTCCAGCCACAAGTGTTCTTGTTCAGTGTTTGCTCTTCATCTTTTATAGATGTAAGGATGGCGGCATCCAACACTGACTGACTTGAAACTTCTAGCAGTTAGATTCTTCTTCCATACCTGCCTTCCATTTATTGTTTGTAGGTGCAGAAAAGATGGAGGGACAGATATTTGGCTGAGAGCCAGGGAAGCAAAAAACACATTAAAACCGGTCGTTATCTTTCTTCTCTTTAACTTAATAGGCAAAATTATTACACAATATAGAAATGTGTAAGATCCCTAATGCTTTCTTTACTTTCCATTTACTTTACTTGCTCACCTTAATCCCAGAGCAAGGAAGAAACTGTCACCTTCTGAAATTTGCTAATAGTGCCAGTTCATATATCCTTTTCTATTTTTGAGGGATACAAGACAAAAACATTATTTTTCAAATTAGTTAAGCTGTACTTTGGCTTCTTACTTATGGAATTTGTCCAGCTCCAATCTGCTCACAAATGGAAATTTTAATTAGAAACCTGTAAAACAAAATGTAGTTAAGAAATCAGAAATGTCATGATACTAGGAGACCTGTGAAGTCCGTCTACTTCAAAGTCCAATGTTTACCTATGGGACTGTACCAAAATATACGGGCTCGGATGCAGCTAGCCATAACAGCCAATTAGAATCTATTCAGTATTGTTCCAAATATAATCAAGTGAAATCTAGTTACTCTGGTCACTGCATTTAAGTAATTGTGATTCCTTACAGTGTCCTATTAAAAGAACACTCAAGAGAGTATAAGATTGAATATAGAACGAAATGTCCATTTCAATAAGCTCCTCTTTTCTGCTTTTGTTTGGCTGACCTATTTCTTAAGATTTTACTTGTATCTGTAAAACTAAACAGTACTATGTACACTCAATGTGTGCTTTAAGACTCACCATTATTTTATGCGTTCCCAACGCATTTCACTACCACCTTGGAAGAAGTGCATAAGAGGATAAGAAAAATAGCAGGTAAGATGGAGCAACCTTGTACATGGTCAGAACATTAGACGGATGCAAGAGAAAGCTGCTTGTGATACTGTTTTGTTTTGGCTGTTTTGGGGAATAAGCACTCAATCATTATACCCATGAATATTGATTGCCTTGGCTTTTTTTTTTTTTTTTCATTTTATTTCATTTGTTTTAACTGGAAGGACTTTGTATTGTTCTCGCACGTGCTAGTGTTAGTGTCGTGTAATATGTATACTTGATATGCAGGAGGATGTTAAAAGGGTTTGCATTTAGTACCTTTTTGTTCAAGTGAACCTGTGCTCAGTTAGTAAGACTATTCCAAAAAAGGAATAGGACTAGGAAAAAGAAGGGTAAAGGTAGTTTTTCATTGGATAATTGGAATTGTGACCGCTTATTGACTATATCTGCCTGAAAGCAGTCTTCTGAGCCTCAAGCAAAGATCAAATGACCAATGACAAGAATTAAGCAATTCAAATCTACCAGCATAACTGTTGGATTAGCTAATCTGAGTATAGGTTCACTTTGTAGGTTCCATTCTTATTCAGTTGATTATGTCATCTTTCTGTTACAGCAATGTTTGTAATTTTTTTTTACTTCTTTTTACTGTATGTAAACTGTGAGTCCAATTGTGTTAAGTAGAGTTCTACAAAGCAACAAGCTACAGAAACTATAGCAGTCTCATAAGTTATACATTTACCTAAAAAGTTCATTTAGTCTAAATAAGTGTTAGATTCTAGTTGTGAGACACAGTCATCAGCAGGAGTTGTGTTGTGTTGTACAGAGGAGGGTAGTGATTGCAGTAGTCAGGGAACATATCATAGTTGTAAAAGTATTTCTATAAAAATGATAAAATGGTCTAAAGGTATGGATATATTTCAGCCATGTGAAGATCAGTTAGGCTTTTTTTGAATTGAGGTTAGGATTATGTTGTGTTGAATAGCCCATAAATAACAGTTATGATGACAAAAGCAGCCCGTGAGGATTTAAAATGTCAGTTCAGCATGCCTGATTTTCATACTTATTTCATATGACTTTAGTAAGGATTTAGTAAGTAATTATAGGACCAAAGAGACAGACAGGCAATTAGCATTTTCAGCATTGGTTCAGGTTACATTTAATAAATGTAGCAATGGGCTGGTCTTATTTGCCAACTTCAGAGATTATCCCTCACTCCTTGTCAGGACAGAAAGAGTTTGGGATTCCCCCCAAAAGAGAAGCAGAAAAAAGTCACATTTTAGAAGAGTGGGGAAGGGTTAGAACAACCTTTTCCAAACCCATACCCGACCCTTTAGTATTTTGATCTGGCCCTTTGTCACCTTGGTGTCAAGCAGTTGTGTCTAACAGTGACTTTGGCTCCCCCTGCTCATTCCCTGCAGTAAGTGGAGATAATGCCTTGAGGATGATTATAAAACTCTCCTGCTTAGATTTACTATCCAAAGTCTCATTTTTATATACATTATTCTTTTTGTATATATTTTTTCTTTTTTAACCTCCCTGTTAATCTGTATTTTAAAATCTATTGATCAATGTTTATATTTTCTACCCAGGATGGAAGGACTTGGGATTGGGAGGCCCTTACAGGTTCATTGTCCGGCCCCTCTGTCAAATTTAAAAACCCATTGCGGCCCACAAGTTAAAATTTTGCCCAGACTTGGGTTAGAAGGTCTGTCTATTATTGTGTTCATGCTTTTCTGTGCAAGTGACAACCACACATCCCATTTCATATAGGGGACTTACAGGTACAGTGAGGGTAAATCTCCCAAATGGAGACACAGATATAAATAAAAACCAGACCAAAAATGTGGCTCTAAGGATTTAAAGTGTAGCACATACCCCAAGCAGACTTTGATTCTATTTGTTAGCATGACAGGTTGCCTTCCTCAATGTTGGGGGAGTCCACATAGCTGCAGAGACTGGCAACATAAATAATTTCCCTACATCGTTTTCCAGTGAGCCCAGGCCGCAATAGTGACATACTACCCATGACAGAAAGAACTCAGTGGAGGTGGATGAAGTCTGCTGGCTGTCATTCAACCCAGAAAGTAAATGGCGCTTTCTATGTTGTAAAATAACTGCCATTTAAAATATACTTTTTTTTCTCTGCTGCCTGGGCATCGACTGTGTCCCCCATATGACAGCCTATGATGGAGTATTTCCCTCTATATAAATAAATACCTGTATCTGCTTCTTCCTGTAGTTTTTTTTTAAATTACTGTTTAATGTATTATCTCATACGGTCCAGATGTGCAGTGACTCAGAGTCCCCAAAAGCGGGAGATCAGTTTTCACGGTCACTGAAAAGCAAACACTCTTCTCCACTCCAAGACATCACCACTCCTTTCCATAGATGGGACTGAGATGTCAAAAAGTTATTGGGATACCTAAGTCTAAACTATCTCTCCATCCCCTGGCCATCTGGTACTACGGCTGCATTATTTTGTTAAAAATCACTCCAGATTTTTATCTTTTTTCTGAATATTCTCAGATAATACAATGTGAATCCTTTATGATTCTGTACCTGAATTCCTTTTTTACTTTAATCGATTGACCAAAAATGATGGGAAACAAACGTAAAATCAATCGACAGAGTTGTACAAGTATCTGATGGATTTTCTAGGTATATCGATTTTGTGTCTGATGGTACTATGGGACATGCGCACAGGGCTTTGGATGGGGATCAATCTCTTTTGAATCAATCACACTGCGTGCTGGTACTCTCGATTGATGTAAGACAGCAGCTGATATTTTGATTGCACAATCCGATCGAATCGAAGATCAATCAAGCAAAAGTTGATGTATGCATTGCCTTAATGCTAAGAATTTGGGGTGGAGGAAGTAAACTTATTAGCATTAGCATTTCTATACACTAAAATACTATTCATGAATAAAAAAAGGGTCGTGTTCTTTATCTAATGTATTTCACTGCAGTTGCAAGAGGTAAATGTTATGGTAGATTTTAACCCTAACTGAATGTCAAATATTTGATTAGTTCAGGTGTACATATACATACTATTATACTGGCATTACAAGCAAGTTTATGTGCCCGGGAAGATGAGCAATAGCCCAGGAACCCAGGTAAACCAATTCCCCCTGACTTCTCAGGGGCGAAGGGACTTTAAGGGCTCCAATGAGAAAGTATGGGTCACAATTAACTCCCAACCCAACTACCAACAATAGTTGGGAGTTAAAAACCCTTCTGCCAATCTGTGGAGTACCACCATTTATTGTGTTTTTTATTTTCGTGTTTGTTATTGCCAGCTGAGTAACTATTTAACATCAAGGCCTGAGGCCCATCTATTGTTTTAACCATGTAATAAATTGTTTTAAATATATGTACCTTGGGACCCATACTTTCTCATTGGAGCCCTTAAAGTCCTCTCACCCCTGAGAAGTCAGGAGGAATTTGTTTACCTGGGCTATTGCTCATCTTCCCGGGCACATAAAGTTACTTGTATTGTATTTTGGGATGTTGGCTCCATCACTGGAGGAATAGTTAATTTTGGCACTTTTATACTGGCTGCACATAATTACTTGTGATGCTGAAAATCCACCATAAACCCAATGAATAAATGGATGGGCAGTGGACAGTCAGCTAGAGAAGGAAAGGACACGATAATGTTGGATTTCCTCCAAAAAAGAAATGAGATAGGCTGTATGAACATTTTCTGTATGTATATCCTGAGATATATACTGTATTTTCTGGCGTATAAGACTACTTTTGAACCCAGGAAAATCTTCTCAAAAGTCAGGGGTCGTCGGACGCCGAGTGCTGAAACTTCTGAGCCAGAGTAGCCTGCCTGTCAGACATCGGAAGTGCCCCCTTACCCTCCCTCTCTCTCTCTCCTTGATATGTGAGATGAAACCGATGTGCTCACTAAAGGCTGTGCCTCCAGTGGCTGAAACTGGTATTGCAGCTCAAACACATTAAAACACCTTCATTGTATCATGTGTAATGATAGCAGTTACATTTTTGATTCAAAATTCTTTGAATTAAATGTATACAATGCATGTCACTTGGATAACCGCAGGTAAGTATTAATATGAGAGATTGCAGTTAGATGTGTGAAATTAGGTATGTGAATTCCCCAAAAAATAGGACTTTTAAGCTTGTTGGAGATCTGGGAATTGAAAGTCAGAGTAGACATATGTAAGGCCATGGGTCCACTGCGGTTTCCCTGAGCTGGCCAAAAAAAATTACACACGCCAGCACATTTGCCGGTGGATTTCCTGTGACTTGCAGGCAGTTTGCCCATGTCATAAGAATTAAAATGACCATATTGAAAGCAAATCTGATGTTGATTTTTTTTATTTTTATTTGGAGTGCGTTGGAAGAGGAGTAGTCTTATACGGCGAGTATACCCAAAACTCAATATTTTAACTGGAAAAGTTGGGGGTCGTCTTATACACCCAGTC
>CM070038.1:27287094-27325856 GCA_036250615.1 Ptychadena robeensis | reverse complement strand
GAATCTGGCTGGATTGATTTGTTCACTCGAAAACAGGGATGGCCGCATATAATATGGGCCCAGCGCCATGTGCGCTCACGGCCATCGATCTAGCCCATATCTACACGTGTGTACCCAGCTTAAGACTAAGGACACCCCATAGACATGTCCATTCGTGGTTAATTTTGCAGACGATTGTTAGCAGCGTTCACTCGGTTGCTGCAAAACAGGCGCCCACCTGGAGCAACCGGCCAGAATAGGCTGCACGGCAATCCACCTTGGCAGTTCTTTTCTGGTCGATGGCGATTTTTTGGATGGCGACCAGGGTCCCCATCCAAAGTATCACAGGGAAACAATGGCACACATTGTGACTCTTTGTCAGTACATATTAGGAAGTCTGAAGCTTGTGCAGCATCTGGCCATGCCTAGTCCTGCCCTCTGTTTTCTGTATTTATAGCAATGCCTCTGTAAAGCCGGGAACACGTGGTTCGATATAAGAGCCGCTCGAGGTTCCCTGCAGCAGCGCTATGGAGTATATGGAGAATATTGTCAGCCGATGCTTTGCATGGGGACCCTGCTGTCTCCATCCAAAGCAATGGGCATCGACCGTGGTTTACGGTCATGTACGATACCCCTGTTTTCCCGCTCGATAACAGGGATGGCCGCATTAGATATGGGCCAGATCGATGGCCGTGAGCGGCCTTCGATCTGGCCCATATCTATACATGTGTTCCCAGCTTTACTGAACTCATCCCACTGTGAATCATAGTTATTGGGAGGGAAATTGGGTGACATACAAACTGATTTAGCTCAGGAGCTTTGTAGGCGGAAGGTGAAAGCGGTGCTTTTGTATACTGTATAAGTGCATTGCATAATAATTGGATGTGCTTTTTTTATTTATTATTAAGACTTTTGTGTCTTTGACTTTAGTTGTGCTTTATCCATTTATGAAGATCCAACCAATGAATGAGCTCTGGTTACTCACGGCATATATAAAGGATAGGATAGTAACCAAGGCCCAAATCTAACACATACATAATTTCTGGAGGCTTCTGGGTAACAATATTCTTGTAATGAGCTACGTTATTAATTTTCCAGAAGTTGTATCACTTCCATACCCCAAGTTGATGTGGTGGTGTTCTGTCCAACTGCATTATATACTGTATAAGACATTGTATATGCTGCCTGTGACTGGCACACGGTTTATCCTGAAGCCTTCATTATAGATATTTGGGTTACATTTGTCACCCAGTATAATACTCCGTATAATATTCAATATATAGATCACCTGCAGGGGAAATAAATATCACACTTGTGCTTTGTGTTTATCTTCTAAGAAGAATTGTATACAGTTTGTAATGTGACGCAAAGTTCTACAAAACATTGTTTGTTTGTGGTACTTCCTAGTATACATTTAGTGTGTTTTCTTTTATAATATTGTCACAAGATTGTTTTGTTAAAACTCGGTATACTTTTATATCCTGCGGATAGGAGGTTTGCGAAGTGTAAACTTTGGCGGCTCCGGCTGATGGAGCTCCGCCGCAAAACAGAGTTGATTTCTGCAACATGGAAGACCTCTGACTTTGGCCATGGCGCTTGCATTTCTGCCGATCACAACAAATGTGCATGCCTCGGAATGATCGGAAACATCACACAATGTCACCAATCTCTGATGTCCACCTAATGTTTTATCAGCCTCCCAGTCAGCGTGGTCACAGTTATGAGCTCTAGATTACATTACAATCTCGGTTTAGTTTACAACATGATACATTCACAGTTTTTTTTGTGATCTTATATACACAATGTGCTGTCAATTTACATTTTACAACGTACATGTACATTTTTGGAACCACAAGTCCCAGCATAACCTACTGTGTTTTCCAGTAACCTGTCCATAGTCTTTAGTGCAGCTTGCCATTAAGAAGACGAGACAGACAAGACTAGGACATGTAACAAGGATAGCCTTACACTAAGTGTTTCAGAGTCCACACACATGATATAATTATGTGCAGTTTTAATGGAGCCATTTCTCTTAAAATTTAAATTAAAGAGACATTTTTCACTTTTCATTAAACGTAACATAGTTTCTTTATTGCTTCAAGCTTCTCTGCTTTATTGTAGCTTTAAAAGTATCAGTAAACCATCTTAGAAATGCATTTGAGATTTTGCCCTCTTACATCCCTCTGGCAAAACTGATAAAAAAGACTCGAGCTGTACATTTTGCATGGCCACTTCTGGTCTTTATATGACATAACTGTCTGATATTCAATGTAATCTAAGGATTGCTCTATAACATCTAGAACACATATCATAAACATTTGTCCATGCTGGGACATGTAGTTTATTGAAGCTTTTAAAACTTTTAAAGCTTTTACATGACATATGTTCCCGAAGACAAGTGTGAGAAGCCTCAGATAGAAGCAGAAGGCATTCCCTTCTAAAACACGTTCTGGTACAGTGAAGTCCAAGGCATAGAAGGTGGATGTGTTCATCTGTGTGCTTTACAGAATGTACCTGAGGCTTCTCACACAGTATACCATATTAAAGATTTCTTTTAGGCGACTATACCAGGGTTAGTATGTAGGTTGAACTGTACAACGAGAGCTGAGGGAGAAGCAAGAAAGTACTGACCTGGGAAAACAAAATGAAAAAACATTAAACGTGGCATCAGCAGAAATATATGAAACTTTGCAGCTGTTTATGAAATCATATGAATGTCAGAATGTTTATCTGCATGCCGTGTATGATCCTTACCGTACTAACCCTAGACTGTTGTTATATGGTTATCACTAACCAGTGCACCGTCCTGCCAGTGCAACATGCCAGACTGCACCATGATTTTCTGAATGTAACTAACCGCACTGCATTCACTAACACTGACTCCTCTTCTCCCACCTCCAGCCTTTATAATGAGCCGTCTACTTGAGTCTGTTGATTGTCAGTTCATATGGTCTTATCGCGCACACACTTCTAAATATACCACTGATAAGCGATACGCCAGACAGGCAAAAGTTGGTTTCCTGTGCACTGAAGGTTTCTGTTGTCATTGCAAAGAATGACAACAACTACAAGTACACCATATGTATAAAGGTTATTTATTTAATAAGGCTATTTAGGGAGGTAACACTAACTATAAACATTTTATTTACAGTTACATTTTCCTCTTCATTTTTATTTTGGTCACACGTACACTTATATAAACATATCCTGTTGGTAAAGGACACCTCCATCTGAGTTTTCAGAGTTTACATTATTTCTCATCTTTCTCTAGATAAAGATAAAAGTGACTTCCAGGCATAAAGTATATTAATAACTTTACACTTTGTACTTGCCGGCCTCTACCTCCTGGAACTAGCCACTTGCATTTCTGGCCAGACATGAGGGAAATGATGCTCCTGTAGTGGTCAAAAACAGCCAACTACCGTCCACCAACGGAGCTTGAGAAAGGGAGAGACAGATGGAAGAACCACCCATGGGCAATTATTCCCATTGAGCTTTCCTACTTGAAGCCTGCCCGGTGCTGGTACCTTCATGCCGCAGGTGGATCTTCCCTCCGCCGGGCAAGCTGAATGCTTGGCCCACCAAAAAGTACACATATTTTCCCTTCAATTTGGGGGGGATAAAAGTGCCCCTTGTAGGTAAAATAAATATGATGAAATGTTCCTACATCCCTTCCCTATATCTTCATCAATTTTGGTGATGATACTTATGATCAGGGACAATTAACAGTCAGCTAGATAAATTTTTAGGAAGTTTACAGGCTGCTAGAGAGCAATCTTTAGAAATAATTACATGGGTTGTTCCACTCAATTTAGACTTTTATCTTACGATCTTCCTCACACTCGACTATTCTGGCAATAAAACCTACAACTAAAAAAATTAATGTTTGGCCTTTACATTCAGGAAAAGTGTCTTCTTCTTTCTATATGATCATGATAATTGTGTAATTTATAGATTAAACATTTTGAAGGAATAACATTCCCGAAAGTATAAAGCAGAGAGAATATGATGGATGGGCATTGTACCCTAAAAATTTAAATATCCACAAAGCAAGGTCATTTAGAATTTTTTTGCATTTGAAAGTTTTGTCTATTCTAGTAAAAACAAAATCTGTATATACATATTAGAAGCCAAAGTTATACAACATTTTAACTTCTTCCGCATGGTTCAGTGTAGGAATAAAGATTATCATAAATTCTTCTCAGAACCTCAAACTGTCTTTTCCAGGGACAGAAATATACTCTACTTACTCATCATCTTCCTCACCATACAAACTGACAATAACCCTTCTGCTAATGTACTAATTATTCTTGCTTCTAGTATTTTGTTGTCTTATTTTCTTTTTTTTGTCTCCTCAAAGGCCTGTTCAGTGATACTCAACCTTTGCTCATTCAATGCTTACCCCTCAACCAGAAACACAGATTTTAGATTGAAGGCCAAAATGTGCCTTAGAAATATATCTTAGAAATAGCAAAGTTTGGCAACCGTAACAGTGTGGTATAAACATTTGATTTAACTTAATTCAATATTGCCCTGTCTTATGGCATTCACTCTATCTGTTAAACATCACCTTGCTTCTCATGTTTTCCTGTCAAGCCTCTGTAACTTTCACTCAGGAAAATGGTCAGAAAGCTTAAAGGGTTGCTAGATCAGGCAGAACCTTCCTAAGCTTCCAAGTTTAGAGAGCACAAGTCGGCCATGTTTTTTGAGGGCATGGGTAGGCTTGTTAGTAAATCATAGATTGGCTATTTTCTGAGAGCATAGGTTAGCTGTGTTTGTACAGACAACATTTTCGCCATGTTTGTTGAAGGCGTTGCATAAGGTTGAGTATCGCTGAATGGATCTTGCTTTGGCAGCCACATTCACAATGCATAGGCTGTGGTTCCATGACTTAGCATTATTAAATTGCACTTATCAATCATTCTTGCCAGGAATGCCATCGCCTACTACCTTAAAGAAGTCAGAGAAGTCTGGTTTCAGCAGTCCTTCTCCTTCGCAGACCTCTTCCCTCGGAACGGCGTTTACCCAGCATCATCGACCTGTCATTACAGGACCCAGAGGTGAGGTCTTATCTGAGGAGCCCCCCTCCCCCACCTAACTTTGGCAAGGTTTGCGCTGTGTTAGCGTCCTCAGATGTAGATTTACTTAGGTTCCTAAAAATCAATACTTTATTTTGTATATGACCTGTTCTTCCAAATTTTTGATGTTTCTGATATCAGTCCTTTGAGTAAGCAACACCTTGTGTTCCTTTCCTTGGGTTTTCATTCATTTTTAAAATGTAATTAATTTTAGAAATAATCATTGGTGCATTGTATTTATATAACATATATGCATGTTATTGATTTACAGCTTTTACTTTTTTTTCCTTATAGAGTTATTGTATTTTGAAAACCATTGCTGTACCATTACAAGAGAATCAGGTCCTGATGGGTCTTTGTTGTATGATCATGAATGGATGGTATCAACTCTAAACAATACACACTGACACAATATTGTGTTATTCATTGCACACACACATTTAAACTGGCTATGACAACAATGGCTATCTACATGAATGTGTGTCTATAATGTTGTTCTCTTCCACACCATGACTTGATCAAAATTATTATAATATATTACTATTTCTATTACTATAAGAAGTGAAGAGAATTTAGAGCCTCTCTATGAGGTTCTAATCTCAAAGATCAGATGATAACTGGGTACATGCTAGGTTCTTCATAATACTAAAATATAGTTCTGGGGGTAGGTGGCTCACTGTCCATTATCACATTAAGACATCCGCCCTTCTATAGCAGTCCAAGCTCATGAAGAAAAGTCTATTGCTCAACTTGGAACTGGTCAACCAAGCATATGGACTGAATTCTGCTATTTAAATGATCCTGTGCCTGACCAGAATATCTGAAAAGGTAAAAAAAAATCTTAGGCTGGTCAGAAACAACTAATATGCAAAAGATGGACCTTAAAATGCTTGGGATTGTGAAGAAAGGAACAGTGGTTGGAAATTTGTGCTAAGCTAGTTGCCAGTTCCTCCAACCACATGGTTGCTCCTAATTGGGGAGCACAGATAAGGCACATCCTAGTCTTGTGTTAAGTGATTGGCCAGTGTCCATCATTCTACTTAAGAAATCTGAATTTAGGTTTTAGATTAGGGGAATGTTTATATCTCAGGCTTCAGTACAACTGAATGGATGAAAGCAACTAGCAGACACTTTTTGCACTCAAGTAAATGTATTTTAAAGTCAAGTGAGCATTGGTGATCTTTACATGTGACGTGCCTTCTAACTTGGTGATTTTGCTCTGTCACTTTACTTGGTTTGCCACTTCCTGGCTGATTCCTGTTAAATGCTTTAGCTTTCAGGATACATCTAGTAGAGACAAATGTTCACAGAATTATATAATTTATGCGTGCCATTCTATAACCCCTTCAATTCACTGAAGTCGTCAGCACACACCATTCATCCAAAAATGTTTGCATAAGCTAGATATTGATACTCCTGTAGCTACAGTTCTTAATAAAGCAAGGTCCAGAAAACAGTTTGCATCTATTATTTACCTTGCCACTTTCCAACTCCTGGATTTGCTTTTAATGCGCCACAGTTGAAGTATAACTAAAGGCAAAACTTTATTTTTTTTTGCATTATTGTTAATACTGTTGTGTTTCTTTATTGGGTAGAGTATTAAAGGGGGTAGAACCAGGTTTGTATTACTTTCTGTGACTTGTTGGGGAGATTTACATCCCTTAATGTAAAGACCCAGAACCCCAATGCTTGCATGTGCATGAACATCCATCTTGAAGCAGAACAATCCTCGATTTCACTGACGTTAAGAAGCACCGTGGGCTAGCTGTGGACAGGTGGTTGTAAACTAACTCACACCACCAGGGAGGTTTAATAAGGGTCTTCCAGGGTACAGGGCAAATCATCCAATGGTGACCCTTGTTTCAGTGACAATTTACTCAAATGCATAAAGCTGAGTTAAGACTAAAGCTAAATTACTAGGAAATTCAAATAATTAAGACACAAATGACAAGGACAAAAACTACAGTCATTTAACATTTCTCTAACCAAAATATATTTTTTTTGCATTTAGTTATACTTTAAATATTTATTTAAATATGATTTATACTGTAATTTAAATAAAATCTTAGTTAATCCATTCAGTTTAACTTTTATAAGTATATATTTAACCACACTTGGATTCTGAAAACACATTTTTATTAATATTCATTATGTCCTTTTGGAACATGCAGAGCTAACTATTTTTAGTTGCCCTGTTATTCCCATACATCAAAAAACTTATATAAGAATTTTATAATAATTGTCTCTTAAGTAAGCACACTGATGGAAGATATTTCCATTGCCCAAATTGACTCATTGGTTGCCAATGTTTGATTTCCTCAAAGAAACTGGTAAAATGGTAGGCTTTTGTTATATAAACAAATTAAACAACAATAAACATTCCCAAACATTTAACCTATATTTATGCAACCTATAACCAGTACAATTAAAACAAATATGTTAGGGGAAAAATAATAATAAAACAAATATACAATCTACTGGTTGCATAAGTGTTCAAGCACCTATTAATTTAATGACACCATTAAATCTTCTTGGATAGGAGTCTATCAGCTCCAAACCTGATTGCGAGTACATTGGAAATGGGGCCCAACTGTTTAACCTTAGTTTTGATATGCATACTATAAATTTCTCCCACCCAACCCTATTGTCCTGACAAAGCTTTGCATCACCAGAATATCACCATTCCCAGGGTGGAGCAGAGTGGGGGCAGCATCATGCTTTGGGGTTGCTTTTTTACTGCGGGCACTGCGGCTTTAGTTAAGGCAGAGAGAAGTATGAACAGTTCCAAACACCAGTCATATTTACATCCAGCAACAAAAGTATTTACATCCAACAACAAGAAAAGTATCGCTCCAACAGACAAAATTTAGGTTTGTTTTTTCCCCAGCCAGAGCCCAGACCTAAAGCTAAAAGAAAATCTGTATGGTGACCTGAAAAAAGATGTGCCGCAATCTAACAGATTTGAAGTGTTTTGACAAGGAAGAGTGGGACAATGTTACCCACATAAAATGTGCCATTCTTATAGACTTCTGCCCCCAAAAAGTAATGATGTAGTTAAATCAAAAGGCGCTTCAAAAAGTACACATTCATATTGCACACTACATATATTGCAGTCTAATTTTTTATATTAAATAAGTACCAGTTGTACTCTTTTAATACCCACTGTAAACAGTTTTCTGCGGTTCTGGTACCATGCAGAGTCTTTTGCTAAGAGCAGCACAGCCTTTCTTATCATTCACTATTCCTTTTCTGATGCTAAATATTGTCTGACCACTACTAGCTTTTAGATTACTTACCTAGAGCAAGCATGTAATAAACAAAATTAGGGTGTGCACATTCTTGGTTCAAACTCTTTGGAAGTCATAGGATGACCATGACCTCCAGACAGGGTAGGAATTTCATTCATACATAACTAATATAGGTAATCACCAAATATCTGCCACATCCCAACAAAATATGAAAACCAAGTACAGAAATGATTAGTAGCTGATTAAGGTAAGGTGGCCAGCCAAGCGTGATTTTAAAGGCAGTTCAACAATGTTTAAAAAAATCAAGGAGTATTTATTCTTTACATAAACACGTATCATTTACATGAATACACACAATACATTCTGCAAGTGCATTATTTTGTACATGTATCATGTGAACCAACAGCATGCTGATATCATAGTTAAAGTGTTTGTCATTTGCTTGCCTTGTGTGCCTCTGATCCAGGTTCGCCTGTAGACAGGAGGTGTTGCCAAGGGGCCGGATAGGTTGGAGAATGACACAGGGGGAATGTAACCTCAAAGTGGTCCCCAATAGGTTTTCATTGCAGACCATTAAAATACTCTGCAATGAAAACCTTTATATTTTAACATATAGGTTTTCTTTTAAAGACATTTCAATGCTGTCAACATAAAAAATAAAAGCGACATTTCCCTGCAATAGAAAAAGTCTAGCCACCTCTCCTTGAAAGTGGCTCCTCCCTATTTTGTATTTGTCAGTGTAAGCCCCACCAAACCATTCGGCAGTTCCAGAAGTTTCCCATGGGTTCCAGTATTAAGATGACTGAAAATAGAATCTAAGTATATATAATATCTCTACTACAGGCAAGTGTATAGACTTAAGGCCCCCATACACGTACCGAGCCGTGGACGATTTTTCAGCCGACCAATGTGTGTGCGCGCTCACAGCTGTCAGTTGGTGGGAAAATGGTCACTAGTGCCCACATAGGGTGACAAATCCCTGTCGCCCCAAAGCTCGGTCGGCCAGAGAACGGACATTTTCGTAAATCTCTGGCCGATGCCATTAGTTTGTATGGGTGTCTGCCTATAATTTGAGTGACGGGGTGCAGCGTTATGACGTCATCACGCTGCACTCCGCCGCTCGTCTGTCGGCCCCCACTGGCTACGTGTGGGGGACTTTACAGTGCTGTATATAAGTATAGGAAGGAAGTTATTTATAAAGCTTGCTAGGGCCAAAAGAAAATGTAAAAAGTTTGTGCTACAGATACACTATAAAGACAGGAGATGACAATTAAGAAAATTTTAAATTTCTCTGTAAATTGTCTGTATGTCCATTGGGACATATGTCCTAAGGAAATCGTCACCAATAAAATGTGTACACCAAATGACGCTCTAGTTGTTGCACAACTGTACAACTGCACAACTGTACATGTATGTGGTCGTTGAATCTTCAAGGACTCACACATTCATGCCACTGAAATATACGGTAATGAAAAAACTGATGTAATTTCCCTTTCCATGCTTTACTTACTCCTGAGTACAAGGAGGGCAGCCCGGGCAGCCACTCATACCTGTATTTTAACATATGTTTATTATTGCTAATACCATGTTCCAGTTGGAAGTCTGTAAAATGAACAGCTTTTGAGGAGGGCGCACTCTATCAGGGCCTGGCACGTCACAAGAATAACACGTTTTCCCCTTATATAGCGGCATATTTCTTCGCTGAGATCTCCACGTTCGCCTTGAGTAAAGATCCCGAGCAGATGTCTTGTTAGGCAGAGGAAATGAGCTCAATGTTTACACCTTGGACTCGAGTGACTGATTAGCAGAAACAAGAAAAGAGAACTGCCACCTCCCCGAATTTATGCCCCTTTTTATGTTCCTTCAAGGATGACAGTAATTGGACCTATTCAAGCTATATCTGATTTTGATACTATTTTATGTATATCAAGTAATATATTGTTCACTTGGGACCCCTAGCATGAATATTTGTGCAACACCCCCTGCCCCTTATGAGTGGACTTAACATATACATATCACTAGTTTTAGTAAAAACATTCACACCTTGGGGATTAATTGTGCACCGGACAACAAATATGGATAAAAAATTATGATTTAACTAAATATATAAAAACAAATAATTATCTCAAACCACAAAACAGATATAATTGGTGGATTTCTGAAGTTATTCTTCTACGCGTTTCACAAAACAGGTATTTTTTAAAGAAAAGACTGCAACCTCAAACCAATATTTCTCGAAACATATATTTTTACCTCCACTTAAAGACTTAAAAGCAGGTTTTGTTTCTCAAATCATCTTTCATCTCAACACTATTTGACTATCTCTATATGCAACCTACTTTAATAAGTGAAGGTGATCCCTGGAGGGAATCTTGGTTGTGGTCCTGGAGGCGGAGATCTTGATACATCAGTGCATTATCTGGGGTATACCCGCATTCAGCCAATCATATGTAAGACATGTAGAGCACATGCATATTTGCTGCTAGAATTATTGGTTTGAGTTTGCAGCTTCATCGAAGAATAACTGCAGAAACCCACTAATCAGTCTATTTTGTGGTTTGAGATATTTTTTGTTTTTAATCTCTTAAATATCTCATAAATTCTTATCCATATATGTTGTCCGGAGCACCCTTAAACCCCAAGGTATCAATGTTTTTCCTTAAACTAGTTATTTGTATATTTTATGTATTTAACAGGAGTAATACACACCAGAGAAGCTTGCATTTTAATGCCAATACATCTGTTTTAATATAGCACTGAGCATACATTCTAATGTGTCCACTACATCCATTGTAATAATCATATATAAGGCTTGGATATAATCCATAGCGCTATACAGAAATCATTAACACATTCATACCAATCTCTGCACTAGAGGGCTTACACTCTGATGTGTCCACCAAAACCATATAATACATTATTATTATTACTGTACATGTATAGTGCACTAACATACTCAGGAGCTCAATACAGTATCTTCACCAGAAAAGCTTACATTTTAATGTCCCCTCCTCTGTCACATTGTAAAATTAAATAATCTCTGACCATAAATATACCATATCAGTCACTTTCCCAAACACCTGTGGGAGGCAGAAAAGTGATATAGGAAACTGCAACTGCAATCTAAAAATAGCGCTCTTGGCAGTTATAGAAAAAGTTAAATATATGTGTATATAGTGGAATTTTTTTCACAATTTAACAGTAACATCATATAAGATTGCATAATAAATCAGTAAGAGGTCTACACACTTTGGTCAACCCATGTTAACATATGTGCACAGACCCGTTGGAAATAGTGCACACTTTTCTGCATGTGTTATCATTTTTACTCACCCTGTGTTAAAGGAATAGGTGTAAACCAGGCCCAAGGAGTAGAACATATAGTTAAGGAAAGAAGTTTGAGTGGGGGAGGGGGGGGGGTGTGAAAATTATATTAAAATAAAAGAAGTAAAGAATAAGGGGACGGTGGTTAAGATAATTTTTAACAACCATCATATAGATTTTGATATGCTAATATGGGATATTTAAATTTTTTCAATAAACATGTTTTATTCTTCAATAATACCATATATACTTGAGTATAGAAATACCCAAATATAAGCAGAGGTAACTTATTTTAAAAAAAAATTATTATAGCTTAGAATTGGAAATGCAGCAGCTAAGGCACAGAAACACAGTAAATATACTTTTCTTTCAGGATGTCATTATTTCAACTAGCCAATTTGTGAGGTAATTGCAAAGCACCTGAACATGATATCATGAACAAAATTGCTAGAGATGTAGTGAATGTGAGTGAGAACATTATAAAGAAAAAAGTATTGCTCTATCTTATGTAGCTTTTGCACAAATTAAGTCAAAACTAGCTACAAATTATCCCCCTGAGTTACAGCTACTTAATCCCGTTAGTGGGAGTGCCACACCACGTTGATAGATATAACAAATATCAAAGAACTATTTATGGGGCAAAAATGGCACCGTTGAAACTAACAGAACATAAAAATAAATTAAACTGGTCTTTATTTGTGCTGTATCCATACAAGATATGTTATGCACATTATGTAAATAAATGATTCTTTGGTTTTTGCCAAATAAATTTTTTCTGCACATTTTAGGTGCTAAAAAATGTTGCATATATTCAAATAAAAAGGTATTTAGTGTTACTGGAGTCACATTTTAAAACATAAGAGAGAAAGACTGTGCTGTGTATTTCAGGCAGCATTTCTCCAGCAGCTCTACCCCAGTGGTGCCTCTCTCTTTATCTGCATGGCACTGCTAGGATCTATATGTCAAGTCTGTGTTTTCCTTTCTTGGTAAAAGCAGAGTGTGGATAGTGTAAAGTGACAGCAGGATTTAAACTGCCATCTAACACCATTATC
Source organism: Ptychadena robeensis (assembly GCA_036250615.1). Taxonomy (NCBI): domain Eukaryota; kingdom Metazoa; phylum Chordata; class Amphibia; order Anura; family Ptychadenidae; genus Ptychadena; species Ptychadena robeensis. The sequence goes on along the minus strand of CM070038.1, from coordinate 27,313,175 downwards.
CAAGGCTCAGGCTACTTCTGTACTTTTTACCCATTTTCTGCTAGACATACTGTATGCATAAAATATGTACAGTATAAATTATCTCTGGAATATGTTCATGATAAACCTTTATGGCCAATAGATGAAAAGTTAAAAGATACAAGCTCCAATATGCTCCAAAAATTCTTACCAATCACATATGCCTTAGGTTTATGGAAAGGCAAATTTTAAAATAAATGTACATTACTTATGCTTGACACCAATTGATTTCTATATATTTGGTCTACCAGTATTCTTGCTGCAGATTTCAGGGTGACAACCCTGCTCTTAGAGAATATCCCTGGTAGAGCAGCATCGTTACCAGTTCTGCGCTCCCAAGAACTCAGTGTAGGACCACCTTTGATAAGTCCTGAAACAGAAGACCTGCACTCCGGGTTAAAATAATCCATTGCAATTCTTTATTCCATAGTATAAATGATACACACCATAAACATAATCATGTCACCCCCCAAAAGCTAAGGTAGTCCTTCTCTTGTGTGTTTCACTCACATAAGAGCTTATTTATAGAGCATAAACAGGGGTACATATCACTTTTTTAGAAGAGTACCAGGAGATGGTGTTTGGTACTCATCGCATATGTAGCACGGTCTTCTTCGCTGTCTCCCTCACTGTCCTCTGCCTCAGCTTCCTGCATGGTAAATTCTGCTGCAGATGGTCCTCCCTGTTCCTGATTGAGCCTACAATTAGCTGTCTCCATCCACAGGTCACCAGCTGGCTTTGGGTCACATGTAACTATGACAGTACAACACTGTTTGAACCCCCAGATCTCATACCTTATTAGTACAACGTTGTTATTTTCTGGGTTAGTAACTAATCCCTGAGACTATCTGCAGTCCAAATATCAACCTTTCATAGTCATATTCCAGCTGTAACACAGTGATTTTCTCTTGTCAGATTTTACACTTACATATACCTACTTTGATTCCCCAGATCTCCAAAACCCTTACAAGTCCAATCTTTTTTGGGGGATTATTAATTTACATTCTCAATGTCACACCCCTAACTGCAAACTTTCATAGTTATTCATGTTTCCCTGCAGTTATCCAAGTGACATAAATTGTATACCTTTAACATTTAGCTGCGGCCGCCCAGACGCGGAGCGCCTCCAAGTTGTTACTAAGCATATGAGCCTTGTAACAATAATGCAGGTACGCATATCTAGTATTTGGCCCCTTTTGAGTACCAGAGTACCACTTATGTGCCCCCCTGAGTATAAATAATAAATCCTGGGTAATTCATCCTTTTTTTCTTAGTAAATAACATATTATACAATGATGTTGTAATCAGTTGAATATTGACTGTTAAAAGTTACAGCTAATTACGCTCATAAACCATTACCATATCTGTAGAGTAGTGATGTCAGTCCCATAAAGTATATCTTGTTTCTCGATGATGTCACTTGTGTCACATGACTTATTTTGACAGCCGTACTTGACAGAATGTATTGCTGTTGGAGAACATCTGAATACGATGATCACCTATGACAACAAACATAGCACAATAGATAATATGATAAGTAATTACAATGATGGAAGTTTAGTACCAGTTCCAAATTAGCTTCTGCCTTCCATGAGAAAAAATATAGCAGTTGTCATTGTTGACCTATGTCTTGGCTACTATCCTAAGTTAATGGCTCACAGTCTGCAAAGGCTGACTAGGTCAGCAGTATTTCCTATGGTCTTCCTGAATCATTTACTATTTTTAATTACAATACCTTGTTTTGCACTGTGTCTTTGTGTGGAGGAGGCCATCTTCGGAAAGAAGCAGGGCTTCCTTTCTATATGATGACGGTGATGGTAAAATCTAGGAGGATAACACCATCTTGTAATGTTGATCCCTAGGTAAAGCTGTCTCTCTACAAAGAAGAACTGTGACTAGCACAGTAAATGCATCACGAACTCTCATTCTAAAGCCGCCCATACACAGCTCGATTCCCCGGTGATTGTTGTGCGATCAATTGCAATGGGGTGACACAAGAGTCACCGAATGATTGCACAACGATTGTTCAGCAAACCGATGCCCACTACTTTGGGTGCTTGATCCCTGGCCGATACTTTGAATAGGGATTGGTGGTTCCCATCCAAAGTACCGGCGATTGAACAGGGATTTACCAACATGTTGGATCTCTGTCCAGTCGACATTTTGGTGGGCAGCGTACGAATGTCCAATTATCCATTCCTGCGAAAGAGAACCACACACAAAATCGAGCCGCATATGGGAACCTTAAGACTATCAATTATAGATAACAGTGCCTGAGATCGTAATCATGCCCAATTAAAATGGTACTACTTATCCACTAATAAGATTTGTAGGTCTTCCTTATAACATGGCAGATCTGCACATTGTGGGTGCTCTTTAAATCTCAAATCCATCGTTAAGGTTAGGTGGGTTATGGATGGATCCTTTTGTTATTTGTTAATTGCTCCTTATCTTACCATTGGTGAGTTCTTTTTATCTTTTTGACCAAAAAGCTTACTTTTGGGTCAAAAACTTGTCACTTATATGCCAGAAGAGGTAAAGATGGTAGAAATATACTGATTAATGACAGATGACTAACAATGATGTATATCCTGAAATGATATATGACATTTCAGGACATCTTGCAGATTTGTAAAGTTGCTAAGACTTTGTTTTCCTGGGTAAGAAGTAATGGTTCCCTGGGTGTATGCTTAGTGTCAGTAGCTGGGTCTTTAATTATGAACTAGTAAAACTTCTAGAAGTTGTTGTCTCTGCCAGTGATGGAGCATGGTTCTGTGAGATCATATAGGTGTTACAGTGTGCCTGAAGCTCCACATGGCAGAGATTCCTGTTGCCCGGTTTCACAGGCCTTCTTTGTTCCACTATAGACCAGCGTTTTTTCCTTTTAATATTGCGGAATAATTAAACTGCACACCGCCGTTTTCATTACAAGGCAGGAAAGGCATCATTAGTCTTTCCTCTTTTCATCAATTTTTTGAGAATGTCACCTTGATAAGTAACTTAGTAAAGCACATCTCTGGTCTTTTCAAAATGTACATATATTAAGTTCTGGAGAGCCGTTTGTAAATGAGGCGAAACGCGGACCATTCTAAAAGCATGAAAAAACCTACTGAACAAAATGACCAATAATGCAAAATTTTGTCCCTAGCTGCTTAGGCAAGCAGTTACATAGTTCTGGTGAAAAATGACTTTGTTCCTATAAGTTTGCCCTTTTGAGAATTCGTCGCTGCCCCAGAGGAAAGCAGAGGAGGCTTCCTTTACCTGGCCGACGATACGTTTTACCTTCTGGGGAAAAAAATTTGCTGATCCCATAAAGGTCCATTGAGATTTTAATCGATGTTGAAGGGTCAGGCCACCCAAAACGTTGCTGCCATTATATCTCTATTTTCTTAAAGTACTGGACATTTTCTACGCTTTTCAGGGAATATCTAATTGTTCCATGCACAATATTTATTCTTTAACACCCCTGGCATTCCTGGCGACCCAATCTTGTCCAGCACTGACCTGTTAGTATACCTGTTAGAGATCAGAGCCCGGCAGCACAAACACCGATCCGTGCTGCTCCGGTGGCTCTGATCTACTGAATTGACTTCTGCAGGGAAGATTTGTAAGTAAATCGCACAAAAAGTTTTCTATCCAATCCAATATTTTAATAAGACAAACAATAAAACACATTTCCAAATGAATTCAAATTTTATTTTAAACAAAAAAATATATATAAATACATTCTGTTTTGCAATCCATCATACAAAAGAAGTATTTAAGAGATTTTATCATTCAATTAATACCTTTTATAAAAAAAATGAATGACATTTTTGGTACATAACAAGAGCGCTAGGGAGGTTAAGTCCCTGGGACCTCACAAGAGCGCTAGGGAGGTTAAGTCCCTGGGTGTTTTGCCTGAGTTAACTCAGGGTCAGTTTCTCAGCTGATAAACCCCCGAGTTAACTATTGGCAAACTCACCTGTCTGCTGAAATCCTGCATATTGGCGGACCTGGTGACGTCAGATATGATGCCGAATTGGCGATGGGGTAGGCGGCACCATTGACCTCCATGTAATTTTTTAGAGGATCTCCTGGAGGGCAGGAAATTACGACGGATCACAATAAAAAAACGTGCCACTTGTGCAACGCCCAATGTGATCACAACTCTAGAAAACCCTGTATTGCTGTTAAATCTCTTGGTGCCCCAGCTTGTTTAGGGTCTCGTTGAGTGAGATTCTTTTGGGGCTGTCTGCTTTCCTAGATAAAGGGTTTCTGTCCAACCCATTTAGTCTTTAAATCCGTCCCTTTGTCACCTTGATGTCAAGACTCTCTGGCTCCCCTCCGCTCTTTCTCTACAATAAGTGGAGATAATGCCTAGATAACGAATGGAACTTCTTGAATATCAGGTAACTGTAACTGAAAAAAAGCTCTGTGCACACTATTAAGGTGGGTTTACACGAGTAGATTTTTTCTTCAATCAACTGCCAATTAGATTTTTTGTTCGATGTCGTTGTTAAACATATTTCGTTCATTTATCGAATGTAACATTAGAATTTCTGTTCGTCAATCCCGATATCGAATGAAAATACATTCCAAATTAGAAAGACAGAATGTATCAATTGAACAAATTGGCCATTCTAGATTTTTTAGATCAACCAAAAAATCGTTCCTTCTTCATTGATTTGAACGAAAAAATCCACACGTGTAAACCCACCTTTAAGATTCTTGAGGGCCAGTTACAGCAATAGAAAATAAGAATTTCAAACTGTTTTAATTGCAGTTTTGCTCATATAGTGATGATACAGTTTGATATCTTCCTTTGAAATGATTGTAGCCTATTCTAAACAGTTCTTGAAGAGTAATACATCTGATATTCAGGATGGCCTTTATTCGCACATTGTTCATTATGTACAAGAAGCAGCGGTATCTATTGACATCTATCCCACTCACATGCCCTAGGGTATTTGTCCTCTGATTTTACAAAATACATGACTCTTTTCCCCTATATAATTATTTGGAGTCCCATTGCTCATTAATAAATGTGTGGTGACTAATACTTGTATTGTTCATTAAGCTCTATATATAATAACCTGTATTGTGGCCTTACTAAACCATTATGAAATATTACTCTGATCATTGTAGTTTTCTCTCCTGTACACAATGCCATCCCAAACAATCAAACGGCGGAAAATCTATAGCCAGGAACCTTTCTGTGCAGACTGGAACAATCTTACACTTTGTTTTTAATTAATTGTCTTTGCTCGGCGCTGCTAATTGTCATTTTAAAACTGAGTGGAAAAAGCAGACAATCTGTTAAAACTACAATTATTTAAAAACCGGCGAGCGTGTAATTACAGCATAAGAGGAATGAATGTGAATAGAGCTCACAAAATATTGGAAAAGGAGATCTCTCTGCCTGCTTGTGCTCCATGTAATGGCTTTTAAAATTAACTATATCGCCCCCTGCCGAGACTGCGTAGTACGAGCTGCTTAACACCTTTATATTCAGGGTTTCTGTAATTGCAGGGAACACGTAGAAGTGATTTCTTTATTGCTATAATGATCTACACCCAGATAAATCCCAGAGACAACATGCTGATTAAATGTACGGCTTCCACTGCATGACCAGAGAGTTGTGTTAACTGCTATTGTGCAACTCTGTTCAAACAACAAAACAAGCACTTTTTTGAGTGACAAGTGTGGTGAATATTCTCAAGGATTAAGGCAAAATTGACACAGTCCACAGCAGCCAACCGGGTGCTCACGCAGCTGCGCAAAAACGACCTGTCACGTGCACCTGCAAAATTGTGCAGGGTGTCATTTAAAAAACGACCCCATTACAGGTCAATCAGGCTAAAGCCCAAAAACTGATCAGCAGACGTATCATGTGGAGTCTCCTGGTCGTTGCGATTTTATCAGTAAGCATCTCTGTAAATGGCAAACTGGACCAAAACTGAGGGTAACCAAAACTGTGGGCCATAACCTGATCGGACTGCAGAGCTGCCATTTTAACATGTGGCAGAATCGAGGAGCTGGATATATTGGTATAGATAGAAAAGTGAGTGAGGGCCTGAGCAGAGTAAGGATGTTCAGTTGTCCATTGAACAAGTAGGGGACTTCATCAGTAGTAGTGAGTCAACCCTCTATGCAACATCCTTATGGAGTGTAAGTTGTAACAGTGGACTACAATATACATAACCTCCTGGGCGTTTCCCCCGAGTGTACTTTGGTGTAAGTTTACTCACCCAAACTCACACCAAGCTACAGTCTTGGATACTTACCTATCTCTAGCTCACAGTTCCTAGGAGTCTGACTGAACATCTGCGAAATCTGGGGTCGGAGACATTGACCTCCAAGGCCGCCTTTTCCTCCCCAAATCCATAAATGATGCCGGCGATGTAAAGCTGGAGGATGGAGGAAAATCAAAGAAAACCTTTAAAAAGCACAAAATGGGCAGATTGACCTGGAGGATAGTCAGTGAAATAATTTGCAAGCTTATACATTAAAACAACTTATTTAGCTCACTGGAGTTCTGCTTTAATACTGAAGGGCATTTGAATGTGGTTAGCCTCTTTGTATTTATTTTAATAGATCTCACTATCTCTGTATTCACTTGTGAGTAGGGGCAGTGCAGAGAGGCCAGGTTTTTAGGGGGGAAAAGTTTTCGGAAAAGATGTTAATGCAATTTGGCACAAAATAAAAGGGTGCCGATGATTTACCATCTTGTTACCATCTTGTTCATCTGTAGATGTGTTTCTCTACTTAGCAAAGTGCTAAACTAGACAGCCTTTAGAGAACAGCAAATGTTTACATAAGGGACAGAAATGGCCAAAACAAGGGTTTCAGTTTCTATATTCTATATCAGCACAAGCAGGGTGGGACATAAGCAGGAAGAGTAACACCCTCTGCCTGCTAAATCAGCCCATATGTAAATCCGGTACTGATGCTTTTGGAACGCGGAAGGGCTTCACTTCCGGCTCACACAGACTTACATTTTTAAGTGTATGGTGTATATGTCTCTCTGAGCCAAAAAGATTCCTGTCCCCCGATATCTCCTGCAAGTCCAGACCCCTGAGATTCTCGCTCCAAGCCTGTGTATTCACTCTATTCATATAACTCTGTTCATATAACATCCCCCCTATTTTGTATATAAATAGTTTATACACATACACACTCTTCATCCTCTACAAGTAACTAAACATTTTCAACTGAAAAAGCCCAATTTATTTGGTGAACGTCCAAAAGAAATTGCAGTTGGGTCTGTGAATATATTATCAGTGAAATTTCACAAGCAGAGCTAATAGCGCCAACGCAGCACAAATCTGTGATCTGTCATTCGCCCATTCCTTGAGATAGCTGAAATATCCACGGAGAGGGATTTGTTGACAGGCGTTAGCTGGATTAATTAGTCCACTGTGCTAATGATTCTTGTATAATTATACACTTTCCTGTGAATATGTGTCAGTGCAAGTCATGTGACACGGATAAGACAGCTTGTCCGTATCAAGGATTTAATCCATGAGGGTTCCTAACTAATGGATACCATTATGGTATTCCCAGCAGGTAGAATAAAAGCTCCTGATTGAGTAACGGCTTTGATAAAGTAGAAAAATGACTGCTTGCTTTTTTGCCACCTTCGTTTCCATTGTACTAGGCATCGGGGTTGCAGAGTTGCTGGCAAATCGTGGATTGTTGCCAACTTCTCTATTAAAGAGAAACTCTTAAAACTCCCAAAAAACACAGCTGTTACACACTGTTAGAAATTAATACCCCACCAATGGGATTGAGACTGGTCCAAGCAGTGGTCAGGTTATGTCAGTAAAGATGTTAAGAAGAAACAACAGGGTCACTGTTCAGTTATATGACCTCGGTGGAGTGTTTCTGTCATTACTTTATAAAAAATGCAAAGTGTTTCTCTCCACTATTCTTTTTTAGGCTACTCGTGCTTTGAGTAGTATTTACTTTTTTTATGTTCTCAGCTAGGTGACTGACTATTGGTGGATCTCACAATTCCTATCCTCTTCCTAGGAAAAGTACTTCCGAATGACTCATGGAAAATCATATGATCAAATTGCACTTTTCAGATCTGGCCAGTCAGAATCATTTGATATTATCTTGTTTCTGCTTTTTGTGTAAGCTAAAACAAGACCAGCTAATCAATGAAGTATTAAACAGGGTACAGACATGAAGATATGGGTCAAATCGATGGCCGTTTTGAGCACCGTGCGCGCTCACGGCCATCTATCTGACCCATATAATCTGCACCTATAGCTGTTTTCGAGCGGGACATAACAATCCCGCTCAAAAACAGCCTTATCGGACATGACAGTTAGTACGTCGAAGTCTGATGCTTTGCCTGGGTCTCCAGGCAAAGCTCGGCTGAGGAGGAGGAGCCGGGGAGAGGCAGTTCTGCTCTCCCCAACTTCTCAGATATCTGACAGCAGCGCGATGACATCATCATGCTGCTGCAGGGTACATCGGAGCCGTCTGTTCCCTGCTTAAATAGATCATCTGATTAAATATATTATTCTGTGGATTCTTCTCCAGTAAAATATTTCCCAGGAGAACTTGCAATCCCTACTGAGCACCTGTTAGGCTATGTTTCCACAGGGCAGCATGTCAGCATGAGGCACCCAAGCAGCCCAACCAGTGGATCGCCTGCTTTTTGTCCATCCCATTCATTGGGAAATAGACAGAGTGGTGCTCTGTATGACTTTCTAGAAGATGCTTCCTGTCACAATCAACTGACCTATGAGCTGTCTATAGTGATAATCAGGAAAATGTCTCCACCCCTGCAGATCAGAGGGTTGAACTGACTATTGGTTGGGCTGACCTATTACATTATTAGGCTTTTTATTATTATTTAATTATTAAATACATTTTAACAATATGTATAAAATAGAAAAAATTTTATTGTGTACAAGGTAAAGCGCAAAATGCAATGCGAATAATAAGCATCATAAACGGCAAATGGCAGTGAACCAATAATAAAGACATAGACATGGCTATAAGTCAGTAAAAGCACATCGATATTAGGCACTTTTTACTAGCCATGTTATTATATTGTAAGGTGCACGAATTGCCATAATCGCCATATTGCCATATTGTGAATTGCCATATTATCAGACAGGCAGACCTATTATAGTACTATAGTTGGATAACAAGTAAACAAAAATGTATATTTTTTATTGAATGTTCTCCTTTGCATTTATATATACTTCACTACATCTTGTTACACAGAATGAGAAGTTTATTTAAATAGTTGAAGAAGTTTTTATGACTTTTGCTTTCCTGGTAATTCATGATATATAGCGAGTTCCTATTCTTTATCGTGAAACAATATTGTTGGTAATGGATGTGATGGGGTGAAAGTAATAAAGAACTGTGAATTGTCCCTGCGATGAACTGCCTATGACAGGAAGTGTCTATCCCTCACACTGAGTATAAATTTTATGAAAACATGCCATTGTCGGAGTGTGATTGAGGATGGTGTGTCTATTTACACAAGACTCCTCAAAGCTTTAATATAACTGTTGAGTGTCCTGCAGCAAAACACTATTAACACCCAACTCTCTCTTGTTCTCTATTGCAGCGAGCCCGCACGCCCCACCATCAACTTTGCATTTCCCGACGTCGCCCATCATCCAGCAGCCGGGGCCGTACTTTTCGCACCCAGCGATCCGCTATCACCCGCAAGAGACCTTGAAAGAGTTTGTCCAACTTGTCTGCCCAGAAGCCGGTCAGCAGGCTGGACAGGTGGGGTTCCTAAACGTAAGGACTGACTTTTTATATTACGAAAGTGCCAATAAACAGTTATAGGAAGATGCCAAACAAAACCATGCATTTGATTTTAGTAGAAGGCTAAAGGTGAAGCCTGTGTGATCAATGATATTTATCTTTGCCGTTCTGACATACAAAATTGTGAATATCCTCTTGTTATCTCCTTCCATGTTGTACTCCTGCAGCTGCTTGTCAGGGAAGTAATCCTAGAGCCCAAAGAAAGTGTCACCTTAAAACCAAAGTTTCACCAATTTTGTTTTTGTTTTTGTATCCTCATGCTACTTACAATATGTGTGTCCCTGTTTTCTATCATGTTCGGTTCTGACAGGAAATGTGGTGAAATCCCACCAATAGGGCCACAATAAAAGGTATAAGAGTGAAGACTAAGGGGACTTTGAATAGATGTCCTTTGTGACTTGAGTGCTGCATTGTCAGTCACAACGCCCCTTTTCAAACCAATTGATGTTTAAATTAAATTAAGAGTTATGTCTTATTGGAAGGTTCATTCCAACCAAATTCCATTGTAGAATCTCTGATTAGCTTCTTACATACAGTGTGACATCCATGGATCTCCTGCTCTAATAGAAGACATCTTTTTGTGTTTTGTGTTGTCAGTGACACAAAGTTAAAAAATACCATTGTGGTAGCTGGGGAGAGGAACCCACAGCCATACTTATATACGGTACAGACTGATTTGAATACTAGCACGTTCTATAGACAAAGGAAATCTAATAATCTTGGTTTAGTATTATATTTGTTTTTAATATAATATTAACTTCAACTTAAACTACGGTAATATTTAATAAAGCATCATTCACATGGAGTAAATTGTAAGACTAAGGCCAGGGCTCCACTAAATTGTAGTGACCGCATTTTCTCTACTTATCCCATTTATTTTGACACATACCGTGTGCCTATTTAAAATGTATTTGACTTATCCATAGGGGAGCCCTGGCCTTCCATATATCCCATTTTAACAGGTCAAACTGCCCAAAAATGTTGATGGGTCACAATTCAAATATGGTTTTGCTTGTGCTAGGCATATTTTGCTTGTGCTAGGCATGTTGTTATGTGTAAAATGTTGGAGCCGTTTAAAATATTTATCTGTGTCTGTATTCAGAATATATATGATTGACTCACTTACCATACTACACATTTCATCTTATTATCCATTTTGTAGCATAAAGCATGCATCACTTAATATTTTGAACATATATTGCTGTGTATATGATTTACCTTACAGATTATACATTTGTGTAACTTCTTTTACTTGCAAGATGACTTCTAATGCTTTGAGTTTATGACCACCCTAAATAAAATTGTAAATTACCAGCTAAAGAACACCCTTAAATGGTTATAAATTACGTGTCCTTCTGGGGGTCTCTGAGAAAAAGGAGCAAAATACACTGACTGTTGCTTAATGACAATTTACAACTTGTGTAAAGACAGATGTTCCATCTCCTTGAAGTTATTTACACATGTGTTGCCAGTACTTGAGCTGAAGTTGACCAGTACTTGAATCTCACATACCACAAGCCCAATTTCATATGCCTCAACTTGATCTGTCTGTGGACTGTTACACACTAGACAGTATTCCTTACAGCCCGCAAGCTAGAGCCATCAAGCCAATGCAGTCACTCCATACAGATATAATTTGTTTTTAATTTTAACTAATTTACATTTACAATAGATAGTTAGCACTGCAGCAACCACAAACATAAAAAAACTGGGTGACAAATAAACATCATATTAATATACGTTTGAAGTTTAACTATAAGGTTAATAAAAACTTGCATTTATGCTGACATCCTCAACATTAAACCACCTGCCAACATTGTGTCCATATTGATTTGCATAAATAGCTCTGACCTGTCGAGTCAATGTGCACAATACCTCAGAGGCTGTCTTTTCGTAGCTGGCACCAAGATTTAAGCATCAGATCCTTTAAGCCCTGTAAATTGTCAGGTTGGGCCTTCATGGGTTGAATTTATTTTTCTAGAAAATCTACAAGTAAACAACACATTAACCTGGCCAACTGCATGACCTAAAAGAAAATGTGATTCATTGGATTATGGTCTAGTTCTGATGCATGCATGCAAATACTTTCAATGTTGTGGGGAGGTCAGTACAGCAGCCTGACTTGTCTGCAGCTACTTTACCCCATTGCACCCATACACAGCAAGCTGCAATGAACAATGTGCTCAGACACCTTTGTCTCATGAGCAGCACTCAATGTTTTCAAATCCTATACATACATCTTGTTATAACTTCCCACGCACATTAATGAACCTTGGCACCTGTGACCCTATTGCCACTTCAACAGATGTCCTTTGGACCTACCTTTAACAAGTACCTTTTATTTTGAGCAAATCAATGTTGTATAATTCATCCTTTAGTTGTTTTTCATTTTAAGGCATATTGATAATGAAAACAGATTCTGGTTTCCCCTTTGTAATACTATCTATGCATCCTTCCACTATCATTTGTCTACTTGTCGAAACAGATCCACAAGACTGTAGGATTTAGGTCAAAGATCTGCGCAGAACACTTGAGTTCTACCACATCAAACTGTTCAAACAATGTGTATGTTGGAACACAATCAGCACCAGCACTATGGGTGGCTCATGGGGGTCAGTCCCCTCTATTGAGACCATCTACCTACACTAAATTACATGTGAGATGAAGGCGTAGACCACCCTTATCCCCAGCCTTCCACCCCAACCCCCCCGATCACCCGTCCGTGCCTGGTGCTCTGGCGCCAACCCTAAACACAATAGGGTCTTGCCCAATAGAAGTTTGTATACCATCATAATTAAGCCAAGACATGTATCTACTTGCCATAAAAAGCACTTCCTCCATTATACACTTATACACTGTGTTATTGTCCTCTGTTTACTGACTTATCTAAGCTTTGCAAAACTTGCATTGGAGTCACTGAATGCCGTGTTAGTTATAAGACATAAGATTTATTTTCCCAGCTCTGCAGGGACCCATAACAGCCACTGTTATGGAAGTTGTAAAGCCTTCAGTAAAGTATTTTATTATTTCTTTAAAATAAAAATAAAAAACATGTATTCCAAATGTTATGTTACCCTGTTCCATCCACCCGAATCATGCAGGGGAAGATGCTTTGCTCGGCGGATCAATTTGTTGATTGTTGTCAGAACTGATATTGTCAGACACTACAAGTGTGCAGCCTCCTGAATTCTATTGCACTATAAATTAAATTCAATTAAATGCACTGCTCCTTCTTATAAAATGTTAAACAGAGAGTTAAGCCAGGGCACAGCTGAGCTTTGCAAGACAGTGAACTGAGCTAAATTTTCATTCCGCTTTTGTTCCCAATGAATTGATTCTAAACAAAACAATAAAATTTATGAGTTGGCAGAACGAGCAGAATCCATCATCTGAGTTCATAAAAATAAAAACATGTCTTACACCTGGCCAGGACACTGACTGGTGGAGACTGCACATTGCTAGTAATTGTGCACTTTATGAGCTAATGGAGTACAGACCATTTTCAAATAAAGTCTTACACTATATTTTTCACTGTGTGATTTTTATCTAGTCTTTCTGTTGGAGAAATTCCGCTTCCAAAGAAATATCCCCCAAGTGAATAGTTAAACAATAGAAAAAGTTATGTTCCACCCCTTCATAGCTGTGTTTAACGCGAAAAGCAGCCAAGATGCAACTTTAAAGGCCAAAATATAACCAAATGGATTTACATACGTGTGGTAGGAATATTAATCTCTCTGGACAACAAATGTTACAGTGGACACCCTGCTCTGGCATTAAGGGGACTTCTTATTCCATTTTGCATGGCACATGCACTATTTTGTTATATACTAAAAACAAAATGCAAGTATATTTCAAACTTCAAAATGGCTTATTATTGTTGTTTGCAAATCAATATAATAAGTAGTAAAGGTACTGCATATACTATGATGCTACTGTTTCATTAGAGATGATAAATCTGACTTGAACAATTTGTGTTGTTGTTTTATAGCCCAATGGTAGCAGCCAAGGCAAGGTGCACAATCCATTCCTTCCTACTCCGATGTTGCCACCGCCTCCTCCGCCACCTATGGCTAGGCCTGTGCCTCTGCCTGTGCCAGACACAAAACCTCCAACTACATCTACAGAAGGAGGAGCCACTTCTCCCAACTCCCCAAGTAAGTAGCACATATGGCTGTATATATTGGTTGTTACAGTGCTTTATCCATAGAACAACTTGATTTAAATGTTTTGTTATATTGTAAAGGTGAAGATAGGCTTAACTGGCAGGAACATGGTTAGCAATGCAAAGGCATCAAACACATTTTGGAGCGCAAGGACATTGTACAGCAAGTCCACAGAAAAGTGCTTCCCTAAAACACTAAGAAAATTGAGTCAGGTGTTAAATACCAGGACGCCAACTAATGGGTCACTTCATAACAATCAGGCAACACTTTTACTATTTAGGTGTAATCTTCTCCTATGGAAACTATGGAGCTAACAAAATCAGTTGTCTCACACTATACAAAGCTTCCAGAAGTCAAAGGTAAACATATTAAAATTGGGAGAAAAACTATTTTTTATTCTACATTTTTACATTAAAAAGTTTTTTCATTGTCTAATATGTGTTTACAGTGAATGTCATTTTTCCCAAGCATGGTCTTGTATTTATGTCATGTCATAGCTCAGCAACACTAAAGTAGGTAGAGTTCCCTTCTGTGGTCCTGTGTGCTCATTTCCCTCTTAGACTCAGTGGATGTACTAATCATCTTTGCATATGTACAAAGCTTATTAGGGTATTTGGTGCCGACTGCTTTAAACACTAATAAACTTTAAAACAGGGGTGTCATATTCAAACACACAGTGGACCAAATTTGAAAACTTGAACAAAGTCGCAGGCCAACCATAATATTAATTGAAAAATGTGAGGAAGTTTTTCCTTCTTCTTAGATTAGATGAGTGGTGAATTGTTTTTTTATAAGGAAATAAACATTGAATCTAGAACACACAAAGCATAACACTATAACACATGTGACACAAAATGGTAACGAAAACATCTGTGACATTCTTTATTAAATAGTATTTGAAAAGCAATCTTGCGGGCCAAACATAATTGAACCATGGGCCATATTTGGCCCCAAGTCCAGAGTTTGACACTCCTGCTTTATGGCAGAGGCATATTTATCATTCTTCAGAGATCTTTACTAACATGGGGAGAATGTAAAAACCGAATAATCAGATGATGATGAAAAGTCGTGTTGCTTATACCATCCAGTTTTCTGAGGATGAAACTTGGGTGCCATCAATTACTTTAGCAGAATGTGTTTTCTTCATGAAAGCTGTAATGCTATAGAGGCTGGAGGCAACTATGTCTACTGTTACCCAGTGAATGTTTGTACAAGACAGGTCAGTAATAGATCTAGTGAGTCCACACATATCATTAATTTGAAGTTTTCATGAGAACAAAATATCTTTCTCTACATGTACCTTACCTGGGTTAAAACAAATGTCAGAAAACGTGCATTTTCAGTCTGGTTTAATAGTGTGAAAGAGATTTGGGGGTGGTTCTGTAGTTCATGGAGGTGATATAAGCAGGACTGACAAAACTACTTGCCATAACACTAGAGAATGCCCTGGATTAAGGACATTGCAAGATGAATAAGTATTTTACAGAGTAATTACAGAGCAAATAAAAAGCACTTCCAGTGGTATATTTAACAGACTATAAGCTCGCTGTTAGGATTACATAGGCTTGACATCATGTTTACATGACAAAGAATTCACCCAAATTGGAGGGAAATAATTTACAGCATGTTGAGAAGACAGGATGAGGAAAGGCAAATCCCTCGCCTCTCCTGGAAACTGATGAGTGAGCCTTGTTATGTTTCTAATCTCTTTCCCCGGTTCACCCTATAGAGTAAATTACATCAGTGCTGTTTGTAATGTGTCGCTGACGTGTCAGATCCTGCAGAATGGCTATGAAGCTGAGCTGGGGCATCTAGTGAAAAAAATAAGCGAGTGATGAATAAGTTATAGTCCTGAAAGTGAAATGCAAGTTACAGGAAGCACTCGAAGTAAAAGGCGCCTAGCAGCAGATAAAACGGAGCCGCTGGGTGTCTGGTTCATACTTTATATGATGTTACTCCCAGGGCACAGGTTCAGCCCATGTTAGAGCAGATATGTTCAGATTTATCCAGTGTACCCACATGTGTACTTTATTACTGTTATAGATTTTGCTTATTTAGCAAGACATTGTGGACCTTGCATTGAGAGGACCAAGCGCTTTTAAATTTTAGTATTTCTGAGGTATGAGCGCAACAATTTTCATCATGTTTCAGTAATCATAAATTGTACAGTAATCTACTACCCAGTGATACTGCTTCAAGGCATCACATGGCTATGGGTACAAGCTCGGCTCATGCTACCTCTGGGCTTAACTTCAGTACTACAAACAGCCAAATATACACATAATAGTCCTGTTTCGCTTGTCAAGGAATTTGTACTTCTTCCCCAAGAGCTCTGCCACTCAGCTCTGTTTGGCAAGGAGAAAACTTAGAGTAGAAACACTAAAGCCCCCCATAGACGGGCCGATACCCGGCCATAGTTGTAGCAGACCAACCTGCGTGCTCGCTCCCGCCGAGCACATAAAGGTTGGTCGGCCGCAACTATGAGGGAGCCCACCTTGAGTTTCTGAGGAAAAAAGCCGGCAGGTCGGATTGCACATGGATCCGTCCTGCTGGTTTTTTTGCTGCACGATCCTCTGTTCCTGCACTGCAGGCTGTTAACTCGGAGGGGGAGTCTCCTCCCCCTCCGAGTTAATTGGCTACAGTCTGACAGGAGTCTCGTGTGTTAGTGATCGGGACGTCTATGGCCGGCTTAATGCTGCTCAATAACAGGTTGTGTCCTTTGCCTCGCCTGTGAGTGGGCACTGAATGAAGAAGCAGTCAACTCTTGAGTTCACAGTGTTTCTTTTTAGCCAAAAAAACATTGCAGCATCATTGTTCTTCTTGTGCTGCTTTTGCCTTCATCAGTCTGAACTCTACTGCAAGAATCTGATAACACATCACATTCAGTTACTTACACTTCTAGCATTTCCAAAAATATATACAATTAGGCATTAATAAAAACAGACTTTAATTCATTTGTGATTTTTATGTCGACCCTTTGCCCGAACAACTAGGATCTGCGATTATCAATGGGTTGCCATTAGGTGTAACATGGGGTGATTGATGGGAGACTGACAGCTGACAACCCAGCCAATATGCACAACTGCTGTACACTTTTATGGCAGCCTCTCTGTAACTGACCATGTAACTCTAAGCTAAAAAAAATTAACATGCAAGCAACTTTCTTTATTCAGTTTATACTTTCAGGTCCTAGGCAGATCGGTAGGCAAGACTCCCCATTTGTTGAGTAGCTAACAAAGCAGATTCTTTCTTTTTTAAGAAAACATTTACTCATGTTTTAAAATAAGACTGAGACAACAGCCTTTGTTGATGATGCTTGATAGGAGACAGCTCGTTTACAGATATTTATGAGCTAAGTAGTTCTATTTCATAATTAAATAAGCGACAGCGATGTGATAATTTGCCATCATTGCTTGCTCATTAAATTATTACTGAACGAGAAGGAGACATTTGTGGCTAGCCGTAGAGCTGAGGATTGTGGTCACATTTAAACCTTCAACACTTTGTAGGAATGGGTTTGACACCCTGAACTCTAATGTCTTTACTGTTAAAGATCCAATTAGCGTTTCCTAAAAGGAGCTGAGATTTTAAGTAGCGTATAAAAAGTCTCTCTCCTATTCCGGTTAATATAGCTTCAATTTGACCTTTACACTGACTTACTTGAGATACATATGAGACAGCGCTTGTTATGGTTCTGTGTTCCAGCTTTCCTGGATTTTACTATAAAATCACATTTAAACATGATCTTCTTTCTGATAATTAAAACAACTTGTACAGAGAAGTGCTTGAATCTGTTGTGATATTATATCTCCTTTCTGTTATTCGTTAAACAAAAGCAATTAGATTGGAAATGCAGGATGGGGATAGCTTATAAGGTTCTGCCGTAAGCACATGTATTATATCCTGGCAGGAGGAGAGAACAGAGTGACCAGAGTAGGCAACACATATGTTTTTATCTGGTTCTCCATTGTTTAATCAGCAGGTTGTAGGTAGTATGTGACAACTGTATTTAACTGCCCGGTCCTCTCATACCAGCCAATGTTTTTACTGGAAGCATCTGTTGCTGGTAAAGGAGCCATGTGCTAATGCATTGCGCTAAGTCACCCATACATGTATATGGGAGACTTAATCGCTGCGGCACAAAAGGCATTTCGCAGGTCATTTATGTCAACGTGTAGAGTTAAGCATTAACGCAGAGCGGGGCCAGTGTTGCAGTACTGCAATACAAATGCGGCTAGTGTGAAAGGGTCCTAATAGATAGTGTGTTACCTTTTTGGCTTCCCTGCTGATCTTTACTTTCCAAAAACTCTATAGTTCCAAGGAAACCTCTTCATTCAGTTAACTTCATATTTCTGGTTACCAGCCAAGAACTAGGGTTAGCCAATCCTCAACAACTATGCAGACATTAGAGACAGCAAAATGAACAATGGAAAGCAAACAGTGCAAAGCATACAATGCTGTACGTTCCATGATGGAAGGGGGTTATATATAGCAAGAATTGGAGGCACTATTCACCTGCAAAACATGAAATATCAGCCTCATTTAATTGAAATATACGTTAATGGTAGATACTAGAGATTTAAACCATATGGTGGATTTTTGCCATGTCCCAGAGAATATATTGATGAGACCCCTTTGCTCAGTTTTCAGGTTGCCCCTCCTGGTGTGTGCATTTTTAGTCTTCTTAAATTCTCTGTTGAAGTTTAATTAATATTATATGAAGGAAAGTCTTACTGGAGGAACTTAATCACACAGTGTTGGAAGTGGCCATCCAAAATTCCTAGATAGACAGGAATTATTCAAGAAGAAGGTATATACAAAGCCATTGTTTGACTCTGCCTATAACTTAAATCAAAAGGACTAACCCTTTAAAATCAACTTCTGGTGACATTTAAGCATTGGTGTAATGTAAACTAGCCATGGATGAATGTGTATTCTGTGCATGGCCTCCTGCAGCGTCACACATCATGTGACTCACCCCCGGTAAATTGCCCTATATGTTAATCATTTCACAGGAATGTAAAAGGACAACTTACAGAATGTAAATGACTTTGTGGGCTAGTGGTCTTGCTCCAGTTCTATTTGCAGAAGTGTTCAGCTATAATATAATTATTTGAGCACTTAAGTCGACTCATGGCTTACAAGCTTCACAATCATTTCCAATGTGTTGGATCGTCTCCAGCTACACAGTAACGCTATGAACCTTAAATTGATTGCTCCTTCTGCTGCCACTATGCAAAATAACGTGTCCCGAATTTACACAGAGATCACTGCTTTCCTCGCTCTTGATTCAGAAAACTAGACACAGGATTGACACGTAAGCCTAATACAAGACAACTCAAGGACTATTTCAAAATAAGTAAACTACATAAAAAAATAACTACAACAAAGGTATATGTAAACCCATTTAACTTAAATATAATATAACATTACTTTATTAAATGTAGCTTTCAGTGTATATATATTTGCAATTTTGTTAATATATCCTGTGAACCTGCTATGAATGCCTTAGGGTCCCCATACACGGATACATTTTTCATTCAATTCCCAAATGATTGATCGCTGTGCGTGTTCCCAGCAATCGTTTGTTCCGGAATCAAACGCAGCAACCCTGTCTTCCAGCACGACCGTTCGAAAGCTCGATTGAACAGGGAACCCAATTCAATCAGGGAACAGGGAACCCTATTCAATCACCATTACCACCAGGGTCCTCATCTAAAGCATCAAATGGGAATCAATTGTGCAAAGTGGTTTTTCATTGTGCCTGAGCTTCCTTCACCCTGCTTGTATAATTAATGTTTTGGGGGTTTGTCCTTTTTCTTCACTAACTTTTACCTCTCCTCTTCTGCAGCCTACTCAACACCCAGCACTTCCCCAGCAAACCGATTTGTCAGTGTTGGACCTCGAGATCCAGGCTTTGTAAATATTCCACAACAGACTCAGGTAGGTAATGCACAACTCCTCCACGGTGTGCCATTCTAGGACTAAAGTGACATTACTTATATACATTCTCCTATGTATTTTGGTGTCTTATATCCTAATTTAACCAGCAAACCAGTATTATACAAAGTACTGAGATTACAGGAACCCCACCACTGCCATGAGCTGCTCTGGAGAGTCACAGACCAGCATTTTCTCCAAGATGAGTCAATATTTCAATGGAAAACAGTAAAAACCTGTTGCAAGTGAAATATAACAGGATGACACTGCTGATCTCCTGCAAACCCCGAATGCCTGGCTGTTAGGCTAACCTGCAATTTTACAGTCACTTTGTTTACATCGTTTTTTGGGAGACACCATTTTGCACTTCCAACTGATTGTGAACCACAACCACGTGGCAGATGCAACATTAAGTCTTACCCACACTTTCCCAATGCTGGTGATTGACTACCGAGTGGCAGCCATCCTGTCTCCTATTATGGTAACTTAGCCTAAGCCACGATAAGCGCTTTTTTTTTCAGAATGAAAGGTGAACAATGGTTTATTTTGTGTGCTTTTAGTACACTGTCCACGTTGCAAACATCTGGTATGAATACAGAAGAAAAACTAGATACAAATACAGCCCTCACATTTGACGTAATGGTTTAGCTGAATTCTTCAGGCACAAACACAAAAATATAATCTGTTTCAAATAATTTTGTGTTGTCTGCATACCCCGGGGCTTGTGTAACTGAAAGGAACCACAGCACTACAAAACACACCACATCTCCTGAGTTATAATCCATTAAACTGGTGTCAAAGTACCCTTCACCCTTCTACAGAGAAACCCCAACCTGGTTAAATGTTTAGTTTTGGCCACGGTAGAGAGTGATTTTGATTGCTGTTGTTGTCGCAATGGTGACATACCTGCATCCCCATGACATGATCACACTGCTGTGCTGTCATCATGGGGATGTTCAGACATGGTGATGGTCATATC
Organism: Ptychadena robeensis; assembly: GCA_036250615.1. Classification (NCBI taxonomy): domain Eukaryota; kingdom Metazoa; phylum Chordata; class Amphibia; order Anura; family Ptychadenidae; genus Ptychadena; species Ptychadena robeensis. Next base: position 27,292,292 of record CM070038.1, on the reverse strand, counting down.
TGGGAATTATTTTCGTTCATTGCAGGGAACAAGCAAAGGGGTGTCAACCGGCCAAGGTGTCAACCGGTCAGATTATAAAACGTAACATGCTAGATAAGGGTCATGGGCCGTAGTTTGCCCATGTCTCCTATAGACTCTATTTGCTGTAACATGTATCATGTTGGATCATTAATCTTTTCAAACCTTCAAGTTGGCATGCCTGCTTTCTACCATCGAAGTGTAATATAAAATTAAAACATTTTCTTTAGAAAAGAGAATGAAGTATTGAAACCCCCTGTGACATTGTTATTGCTGCTCATGACACCACTGAGGAGATTTCCCTTCACTTCCCATCTCAAATTCTTAAAAGAGAAAAGTGAGAAGAACACCCCCCTCAGTGTTGTACCAGGAATAGGACAGGAAACTTGTAGAGTTCTATTGTTTTATTTGACTAAATATTAAATGTCATTCTTATGAGTTTGCAAAAAAATATCAGCACCAACAACAGTAGAACCGCATGGTCTGCAGGCATTTAGGGAATTAGCTGAGCTTCCAATAACTCCATTCTAGTTTATGTTGATTGCCTTGATACTGTTTTTTTTTTGAATATTAGTTCCTGCTGCCAGTTACACATCTCCTCTGTCACTTTACTGTCGTCTAAATTCCTTCTGCTTGGCCCTGCGTTATAGACACTCATCATCTGCGATGTTCTATTTTAAAACCAAACAACTATTCACACTATTTCAAGAATTGCTTAACATGACACTGGCTAAGAGATTTGACATAATATAACAGGTGAGAAATCCAAGCCGTCGTAAATCATTTGATTTAGAACCCAGCCATCAACTCCCATCCATCCTGTTTCTGACTTTATATACTTCCCCCTACAGGGTCAGTAAAGACATTGACTTGTATACAAACACAGATAAAATGTGATACCAGTCTTCTGTGCAGAGGGACACAATCAATCTGGATACAAACATTTTTGATAAATAATGAACATTTTAATCATATTTGCTACAGGAAGGAATCTTTACATAAGCAGAAAGTCACCCTATATTCTCCCACTCACAAGAAATAGCCTTGTGTCTTTAGTGCTTACAAGGTTTGCACCCTACAAATGTTAAACATCACAGTCATCTACCTGGATCTTCCAAATCATCCAGTGTGTCAAGGACAGTTTATAAACTTTTTTTAAGGATTATATTCCTCTACATAGCTTTTGTCATCTGCATTTATCTTTATCTTCATTTAGAATCAATTGCATAACTGCCTTCTCCATTTGCCCACACCAGCTCCCAAGATGCCATTATCTGTTTTATTTACTAAACAGACAATCAGAATGAATATTTAATTGGATTAGAATGAGCAGACTATGGAAGTGTAACCATTTTCAGTGTGTTACTCTAAGGGCATACCTGTCAACTATCGAATTTTAGCCAGGAAAGTCATTTTTTTATGCGTTTTCCCGTCCAAATCCCAATTTCATAAAATTCCTGATTTTTCCCAGATTTTGAAATCGGGGTAATTTAGGAGGGAGTTACTCTAAGTTCCCACCCCACTTGTGCTGATAATGTGCGGGGTGCAAAATTAGCAGGAAGAGTAAACGCCCTCTCCCTCCTCAATCAGCCCACAACTAAATGGAAGGGGTTTTGGCTTGGCTGGAGGGAACAGAACAAATTCCTGTCTCATGTGATGTAGAACTATTGCTTACAGGATGATATTTTTTTCTTTACATATTTGGATCGTAAGACGCATAAACATTTTCCCATTTAATTAAATGGGACAAAAATGCGGCTTATAGTCAGAAAAATACAGTAATTGTGCACAGTAATTCAACAGAAATTTATAAATATATATATGAAGTTGTGCTTTAACTTTCTTCCTTATGCAAGAAAAGTATGTAAACCTGTAATTACGATATGTCCTTACGGATAATATTTTAAGGGGTTTCAAACATCCTCGGACTCTCCTTTAAGGTTCTCTTCTTTTGTGTTAGTTCTAGCCAATCTCCTCCAGTCCATTTAGCGTCCAGTCACACATCCATAACAGATAATGGTGTATCAAATTAGTGCACTGTGTTACTGCATCAGCCCGTCCGATCGATATATGGATCCTGTCTGTCAGGGAGGTTGCTACAGTAATTGTTACAAGAAAAAATGGAAAGCAAAGACGCATCCAAGTGATGCAAAATTAATAAATAAAATATTACCTTTAGTTTGCTTTTATTTTACTTGCACACTTTTACATGTTTACACTATGCTTAAGTTAATCAGTGAAGTGTGCATTATTTATGCCAAGAGATGGCTGCTTGGGAGAGCCAGAAGCCTCATTGAAAGCATTGATCCAACATAGGTGATCCGGACTCGAATATGGTTTGTATCTTCCGCCTCTGTGTGCGGCGCTTCAGTCTTCTATCAAATCACATTCGTTTGACTGGCAGCTTAGTGCTTGTCCTGCCAGTACAATTGATTTTTTTTTATCATTTGCTGGAGATGCACAGAGAAAGATTAATCACTGCTATGAACTCTTGTGGCTGCTAGTCACAACTCACAAGTCCATCTTTTTATACTGTACTTTTAAAGGTAAGGTGATTTGGCTCCATTCTAAGTGATGTCATCAGCCCCAAGTTAAAATATAGACTAAGCTGTTATTAAAAAAAATCTGGGCATACACGGGTAGATTTCTAAATAGATTTGAGTACAATCGAGCACTGTGCACGCTCACAGAGCTGCATTGTGCTCTAATCTATTAAGAAATCTACCCGTTATTGCCTTCCTTCGAGCTGGATCAATCAATCCTGCTCAAAAACAAGGTTATCGGACATGACCGTAAATCATGGTCGATGTTCATTGCTTTGGATGCAAAGCATCGGCTGAGCTGCAGCTTCTTCCTTATGTGGTTCAGCACAATAACATAATCACTGGGCTGGAGCGTCTTCGAATGGCTTGAATATCGTGTATCAAGCTGTGGATGTCCACCTTAATTGTTCTCCTGTAAACAGATGCATTGCATTGTACTGTATGCTTGGATAATGGGCTTTATTCTCAGTCATGTGACCAACCTTTAGTGCAGGGGTGGACAAACTTTTTGATTTGTGAGCCATACTGGTTTTTTATATTTCACAGAAGGGCCGAAGCAAGAGCCTCTAATGGCCGCCCAGCATAAGTGTCCTTAGTTCTAGTAGCCCAGACAGGAAAGAAAAAAAAAGAAATTATATATAAAACAATATTAATAAATAGAGGCTTTTGATAGTAAACATAAACATTGTATTGTCATTAGGAGACCCAAACAAGCATCCTCTAGGCATTATCTCCACTTATACCAGGGAATGAGCAAAGGGGAATTAAAAGACTATAGGGCCTGTTTTGGCCCAAGGGCCTTAAGCCTGCCATACACCCACCGAGTGGGTGCCGACAGAGCTGCTTAGATCAGCTCTGTAAAGCAACGCGAGGACGTCATCACGCTGCTATTCCGAGCTGACAACATCGACGGGCACCCTTTGTATGTCGGCCGTTCCATTCAATGAAGACGCCGGTCTTCATTGAAGTTAATGGCATCGGCCGGCATCGGACAGAGAACATCGGACATGTCCGTTCTCTGGCTGGCCGAGTTTTGCTGACAGCCGCAAGCGTGCACGCCCGTCGGTCAGCGGCAAAATCGGCCGCCGATTGGTGTGTATGGCAGGCTTTAGTTTGCCCATGGCCGTTCTATTGAATATTCTCCGGGATATCACCAGTCAAGTGAATGGATAAGCTTCATTCTCAGGAATATCACCAGTCCCTAGTCAAGGACAAGCGTCATTCTCTGGGATATCACCAGTCCCTAGTCAAGGATAAGCTTCCTTCTCACTGATGTCACCAGTCTAGTGAATGGATAAGCTGCATTCTCACTGATGTTACCAGTCTAGTGAATGGATAAGCTGCATTCTCACTGATGTTACCAGTCTAGTGAATGGATAAGCTTCATTCTCTGGGATTTCACCAGTCTAGTGAATGGATAAGTTGCATTCTCTGGGATGTCACCTGTCTAGTGAATGGATAAGCTTCATTCTCTGGGATGTCACCAGTCTAGTGAATGGAAAAGCTGCATTCTCACTGATGTCACCAGTCTAGTGAATGGAAAAGCTGCATTCTCACTGATGTCACCAGTCTAGTAAATGGATAAGCTGCATTCTCAATGATGTCACCAGTCTAGTGAATGGATCAGCTGCATTCTCAGTGATATCACCAGTCTAGTGAATGGATAAGTTGCATTCCCACTGATGTAACCAGTCTAGTGAATGGATAAGTTGCATTCTCTGGGATATCACCAGTCTAGTGAATGGATACGCTGCATTATGCTGGTAGGATGCATCCTCTGTGATGTCAATGGTCTTACATACAGTAAATAGATAGGCTGCATTCTTTGTGATGTTACCAGTATTTGGAGCATTTTCAGTAATGCCACAGGTGGTAACAATTTAATATGTTAATAGGATATTTGTTGTGATAAGCAATCGCACATTCCTTTACATATTTGACGAGTTGTAGTGGATTAGATTTGGTAGCCTCATAAATAGGTTTCTCATTTTTTTTTGGCCTGCTTTCTAAACCATTGTGTCAGCAATTAAAACTTACCTGGTCCTCCAACCAGCATATGACCATGCCTTTATGGTGTGGACACGTACTAAACATTTATAAAAATATAAAGTTTTCCATTTCTCAGAAAGTTTTGAAAATAAAATAAAATTTCCTGTACAAAACAACATCTTTTCAGAGAATAAAGGCAGAATTGAAATTCTGAGAAGCATAATGGCCACGCAGAAGATCTAAGCTCCTGAGAGGTTTTTTCCCCCTTTTTCCAACACACTTTCTATCTCCTGTGCGCTTTAATCCTGTTGTTGAGGCTTGAAGTCTTGTCCAGAGCTGTGTTTAATGGTCACAATCTATTTTTTATGAATAAGCAGGAAACAAGCTGTCCTTGGTAAAAAGATTTACAAAATGTAATCATTGTTGGAATATTCTCTTTGAACTACTTCGTCCGCAGGGGTCTGCAGCTCCCAGTTCTCTGTTTTCTTTAGACTACCCTTACTGGTTCCCCTGTAGGATCAGGTACTTTCGTGGTGGTTCCTTTGAAGTTCTTGAATGAATGAAAGAAGGCCAGAATAAAAGAGGGACTGTTGATCAAGCATAAAATACACTTTAAGCCGACAGAATGGCAGAGTTAACACATACTAA
>CM070038.1:27267840-27287084 GCA_036250615.1 Ptychadena robeensis | reverse complement strand
GCTACCCTTCTCTGCCTCTGTGCATTTTCCTGTGCTTTGTGTACAGTTGGAGTCTGAAAAGCCTCTGATCTGTGTACTATGCTATTTCCTTACCAAAAGAAATAAAAAAATATATAGAAGAGAAGCTGTGCCACCCTCGGGCTGTCGCATGAGGAGGGGAGACGTTGTGCTGGAGATTTAAAAGTCAATGGTTTCAAAACAAGGGAGCTGATAGAGGAGGAAGCTCGGAAGTAAGATGTTGCTTGCTTTAAAAGAAAAAATGGCTTTTACCTATTTTTTCATGAAAGGGTTAAATCTACCCTCTCCCCCAATACATAAATCCTAATTTGACTACAAGGTGGGAATTTTTTTTTATCTCGCAATCTGTTTGCATGATTTAAAAAACTCTAGGTGACCTGGTAGTCTGGGAACCATAGAATAGCCCTTCTGTGATGTCCAGTGCCTCAAGCTTTCTGTAAGGTGTGTATGCCTCATCAGCCTGGCATTACCAACCAAAATAACAGTGAAGTGAGTTAAGGATCCTATATTTTTGCTCCCCTTTGCATTTCACAAACCATGTGCACTTACCTTAAGAATAAACACTATTTACATTTTATTTTGCAAGTTACCACTGCAATCCCTCCCAATAGTCACTGTGAAAATGAAAACACATTTACAGTTGTTTATAAAAAAAATCCAGAAATTCAAAAAGATAAAAAAATGCAGCAATCGAATTCCAGCACTGTGGCTTCTGTGCAAGTTTTCTCTCATATTGAATGAAAGTCGTTTCCTGACTTCTCAGGCTGCCATGGCACTGCTTGCTGCAACATCCTTCCTCTACCTTTTTCCTTTGTCATACATGTAGACCAGGGCACTAATGACTTAAGATTTATAAAGACACACAGAATGAGAAATATAACACATTATCTGGCTTGCATGCTTCTCATAAGAGTCTGGAGGCATTTCATTATAGAAATACCTGTTGATCCAACCATGAAGGTCTTGTTTGAGCTATATTCTGTTTCGGTATTACTGCTCTTTTCCTGAATTTTACCCTGTCACATGGGTTTTGGGTTTAGAATTCAAGTGGCCATTTCAAGCTTGGTCCATCGTTGTCACCATTTTGATACAATGAAATAGACATACAGCAAGGTGATAACATATTTTCAATGATACAGTTATGTGTTGCATCTAATTGAATATCCATTGTGGGTGTCATTACATGCAAAATCATGTCTCTACCACACCTGGAGAGCTGAACAGTTAAACAGATCTCCTTGTCCTTAAATAACCCCTTTATATAAAGCAGTGCGCCGAACGTCACACCCAGCTCTGGTATTCTCATTCAGCTTTATAATATGCCAGGCAACCCCACTTTATATATTCCTGCAGATGGAATTGTACTTCGGTCCTTTTTGTGTTGCAAAACAAAGGCAACTACAACGGTTTACACATTGATACATAGAGATAGCCAGTAAGGGAGCACACTGCGGTCTTAAATGTAAACATGGCTCAGTGTGATTGACACTAGAAATGTAGCTTGTGTATAAGTAATTAGAGCTTTTGTCTTAGAAAAAAAAATGTAGGGTGGGTACCACACTTGAAGTACTGCTTTGAAATCTTAACCCTTTACTAAGTTATGTGATGTCATACAAACCCCTCATCCCCAGCATTTTGTCTATCTACTTTAAATTTGCTCTCAGGACTTGTTTCATGTTTGAGAACCAGGAATAACTTGCACATTTGGCCTCATTGGGCACAGTCAATTGCCAGTTGTCTAAGCCAGTCATATACTATGGCCAGTGCTGTTCCCTTTCTCACAACCCATCCATCTTTCAGCTTGACCTTGGTTATGTAGATAAAATGCCTCCAAGTGGAACATCAGCTCCAGGGCAACAATTCCTGTCCAGCCGGCTGCAGAGAATAGGAAAACTCTGCAGAGAAATACCTTAATGTAAAAGTTATAATCAAATTTCTGTAAGTGCTGCGTCGGCAGTTCCACTGCTGATGAAATTGTCAAAACCGGCTCTGCTTTCGTCCATCAAAAAAAACGGGGCGGTCACAGACCAGCAGTCATGTTGGTGCAGGGAACTTCCTGTTTAGGATGCAGATAAGAGTATATTGTTTATGGTCCATAAAACCTGAGCACGGTCCTCCGACACAAGCAGATCAGTGTTCCAACTTTCATGGCGCAGTAAATTAGGAACAAGGGGGGAAAAAGAATCATGTGAAAAAGCTCCTTGGAGGACAGTAAAACCCCTTTCACTTCCCAATGGTTAAATGGGATTTTGTAAGAGCATTCTATGTGGGGCTGTTTTGCATTACATGAGTTGAATACCTTGGAGATGACACACATCTGCAAGCGGTTTATTAAATCCTTACTCAGCACTTTCCAATCTGATGAGATTGCTTCTTCATTTGACTGGAGAAAGGGAGCTAAGATCTACACCGGACTGCAGAATTGTCTCCGAGCTTTCACCTTGAACAGTAGGAGGACACAGAAGAGTACATTAAGAGTTAGGCAGTTGCCGCTTTGATGAATGTGCTGTGGTGAAACTAAAATAGATATTTTGTACTCACAGTAAAATCCATTTCTCTGAGTACGCAGGAGGGCACGGACCATCACCTAACCCTAGATATATCGCCACCTACAGGAGTAAGAACTAGGTACACAACAAAAAACAGAGACGCTCAGGGGGCAGCCCTGACCTCTACGCAGGCAACCATCAAGTGTGCGAGCAGTGAAAAACACTACTGAAGTATTTTCATAAATAAACAGCACCAGTGTCTCAAGGGACTGGTACTGTGTAATCCAATTAACACAAAAATTGATTTTGTAATTGGTCATTGGAGAATAAAACAAATGTAAGACCATTACCTTCTAAAACAGTACCACATTGGGGTGGCCAACTAGTGAAAAGGGAAATCACCCAAAACGAATATACAAACCCGGGAAAGCAAGACTTAATGACCGATAGCCAAGCATGCACCTTATGCCCATGCAGAGTGTGCTGTCACTGGAAAACAGTAGCTCCAGATGCTGAATCCGATGTTCTCACATAATTGTCTGTCTGATTAAGGGGATTATGGTAACCACCAATGCTGCAAGTCCCTTACAAAATAATCCACATTCTATTTTATTGGATACTGACGTGGCATTGAAGTATACCCTGACCACATTCTTGTCTTGCTTGACAAAGCATCTAGTTTAGGGAAACTCTAAAAGGTACCTGAACAACAATAGCCTAAGAGAGTAAAGATGCCCATACACGCATATATATGGGCAAGATCATTGGCCGATTCGATAGCCGTACGTCCATCTCTGTTTTCAAGCAGGATCAATCAATCCCGCTCGAAAACAGGGTTATCGGACATGACCATAAATCATGGTCGATGTCCACAGCTTTGGATGGGGTCCGCATCCAAACCATCAGCAAAAGTGCTGCACCTCCAGCTCCTTGATATCTTGCTCAGCATGATGATCTCAGCTTGAAGGCTGATACGACCCGTGTATGGCAGCCTTTACCACTGTTGACATTGAGTTTAGACCTTATGATCTGACTGAGTTGCTAAATATCTGAATGAAGGCCTGTACAAGTCCATTGAAATGGGACCATCAACACTAACGAGGGGCAAGACATTGATAGAGCAGTGGTACTCACCTACCTGATAGGTAACAAAACAAAATTAGTGTTCTGAACCTTAAGGCCCCCACACACCTTACAATCTAACCATACAATTTCTGTGCAATCAACTTTTGTTCTACCAAAACCATGTAATATGAGGACCTTTCTAAACCTTCCAATCACTATGTATTCTATCAGGGAGGACCCGGTACTACATCGTTGTTGGTAGATCTAATGGAAATTGTATGGAGTGATCTAAAGGTGTGGGGGGGGGGCTTTAGTCTGCTCTCTGAGCTTGCTGACTACATAGTAAATGAGCATCAGGTTAGTGATAAGGTCATCTCTTTATTCCACACTGCTATAAACATTTTCCCAGTCCAGGCTGACATAACCATGTTTACCAAAAAGTTTAGAAACACTATATACAAGTTGATTAAAAACCGAATTCAATGATTGGCAAAATAAATTGTTTTATTTACTTTATTTATGTTTAAATCATAGTTTTTTTTATTCCAACAACTTGGAGTTCTACTTTAACAACATAAAGAAGTTACCCTTCTCTCAGCATAGAAGACTTATGCACTCCTACCCCAGGGTGCAATAGAACTCCAATGTCTGCACAGCACTGCAAGATCCGTCTTCAGGAGGGAGGAGGGAGGAAGGGAGGAAAAAAGTTTTAAAACGCCGTCTCACCAGACAAAAGGCTGCAGAGCTGCACTGCACAGCTAAAAAAACTCCATACTCAGCAACTTCTATTGATTAAAAACTAACCTTTAAAGTAACTCCAAGAGTATGCGCTTAGCATTTAAATTTAAACATGTCATGAACTGATTGGTGTTGCTGAATCTCAGCTCACATCCACTTGCTTTAGCAGCTAAAGTATTTCTGAATAAAGTGCGTGGTGGGGTGGAGACATAAAAAAGGGGGGACACCTTAACTTCTCATTCCAGTCGTTTACTTTTATTTTCCCATGCAAATAGACCCCCTGTTAAAAGTCTACAAAGTAAAAGCAAATAATTGGTCCTTTGTCTACCTTGTCCAAAGTGCCAGGGGAAGACAGATTAATTAAACACACAAGTGTGGGGTCCCACTGCTTTGGGGAAGGGGGGGGGGGTCATAATTTTACCAAAATGAATACTTCAATGTTTGCAGTGGGCTCTGCTACGTCACAATCCTAAAAAGGGGGTGGGTGGGTTGGGGTAGGTGGGACGGTAGAGGAGGGTTCCTTGGTGATGGAAGTCACGTCTAGCTCTGTCTGGTTACCACTAGCAACCAGACATGATGTAACACTGCAATGTGAACTTGAACTTGGGGGAGTTGAAAGTGAACAATAGACCTCGAGTAAACAATAAAGCCTATTTCAGTGAAGGATTACAGCTCTGCTCTGGGGTAACCTTGTCTGCAAGGCACAAACTGAAAAGGAAGAAACTTTTTTCTTTTCCTTTTTTTTTTCTTTTCTTTTTCCATTTAAAGAGCAGTACAGGAAACATGCTGCCGTAGGAGGGGAGGGAGGGGGGATTCAGCCTGTTGCTATTTGCTGCTTAGAGATTTAGTCAAAAATGGTCGTAGTGCAACATAACCAACCTCTACTAACCTCTACAGGTTGTTAATTTACAGAGTTCATTCAGGTACAGGTATGGCATGGAGCCACATTGATAGTCCCTATGGATATGAACAATTACGGCAATCCTAGGACAGCCAAACATTTTTCAGAACTTTTACTGACTTGTAAAAAGATCCATGATTCATCTAAAATTTTCATGCAGTGTAAACCCTACTCTAATGACACATCAGGGGTGGAGTGGACAGGTAGGAAGAACAGCACTTGCAGCACTAGAGTCCTGGTCTCAATTTATTGCAATCACCAGTGAAGTTTGTAAAATGTCCTTATATTGTAAAAAGCATACATCCCTTCCTTATTTCCCGGTCCAGCAATTTTTTAGTGAAAGTATTTAGAAAATAAATCACTTAATACTTCTGCTTCTTTTATTTTTCAAGTAAGTAAATTCATGTTCTGTATTTTTAAACTATTACAGTTAACTCTGGCATAGCTGTTGTAAAGGTCTGGGCTTGTCTGGGGAATTTCTGCCACAAGAGGGCGCCTGGAAACAAAAAGAATGTCATGTACATGTGTAATATCGAATAAAATTATTGACATGTCCGCTCACGGCTCGATCGATTTAATGTTTGATTTCCATCACTTGTGGTAGATTGAACCAGGGGGGTAGAATCAATTCTTGTTCATTCTACTTCGAAATATAGATTTTGTGGTCAATCAAAGGGAAATATCGTCCTATGTATGGCTACCCTTACACTGGCTTGTAATAAAAACCTGGTGGCCACCTCAACACACGCTAAGTTAGTGATAAATGTGCATATCTGACCTTTGTAGAGCCTCTTCTGCTCTATGTGGAGAGGAGTGGAGAGGATGATTGGAAAATCACTCACCTTGTGGTCTACCCAAGCAGACATCAGTGATCATTCTTGTCAGTCCACAATAATCCAGCAGGATCGATCACTGCCAATGAAAAGGGGGTCATTGTGCAGATGTAAAATTTTCACCTGAGATGACCCCAAACTGTTTTTGAAAGTAAATGTGGTAGTACGATTGAACGCAGGGTGGCATGTAGGGGTGGCATCCATGTTAAGTACATCAGACCCTTACACCAGGGCTAATAGAGCCTTTCGGGGACTTTTACTTCTTTGACTTCTCACCTCTACATAGCATACTTCTTATCCTTGAAGTCTAGATTACATGCTAGTGACTCATAAACGCTTCTATACTGGTCACTGGTCACAGCCCCATGCATCTTGTGCTAATAATAGCCCCTGTATTCTAGGTTTTTATATTACTGACCTCTTCAGCCTGCACTGCATACTACTAACTTTCTGCTTGCAACACTGAGTTGCTTACTACCCACTTGCTTCATCTTTATTACATATTCCTGACTCTTGAACCGTGTGTTATATATTACTGACTACTTAAATACATACTGCATTACTTTGTACTTACCTTTGCACTCTGCATTACATACCACTGACAATATTACATTCTTTAAGATAGCTGGCCCTCCACCATGTACAAAATGTGGCCCTTGTATCCTTGATGCTGGTCCGCACTGCTATATAACTTTCAAACTTTTTATTGTTTTTTATAAGTGTAAGGCTACGTTTACACTGCTGTGGGCAGCAGTTCGGAAAATGAACAGGGGCTCCTGTGTGCCTACCTGCAGAGTTGTGGAGGCGCTAGCGGGTCGTTTGGATAATGACCCTGTGATCCGTTTACCGGGTGCTTGTTAAACGAGCCCTAAAGTTTACCTGCTGATCTTGCTAGAAACCTTGGGCTAACAATGCAACACTTATATATAAAACAGGACATTTTGATTGTTCACTAGTACAGTAGATGACACTAGTTTTTGTCTTCTGGGACTTTAACCCAGGAAAGTGGTGGAGCTGACTGCTTAAGACTCCTAGTGGAGTAATACTGCTTCTCTATAAGTGAGCATTGTTAGCTGAGTGTATGTATTACTAAGAAGTCGTAATGTAAGGTTTTTTTTAATTGTAAGCTTTTTGTGGTACAAATTAACCTGCTTTTATGCTTTTATCTTGTGCAAGAATGTAAGACTGAAAAGTTCGATTAAAGTAAAAATGTAAGAATAAATAAATAATGTAGCTATAAAAATAAACTGTGTTGCTTTTTGTCGTTACAGTCCTGGTACCTGGGATAAGCGTCGCAGTTTTCTATCGCCCACCCGACAGACCACCTACCCCTTCTCAACTCTGTAACATTTGAAGAAATCAATGACAACTTGGCCTAGTCACTTGGCGCCAGAGGAAGGGGAAAACACAGCAGAACAGCTTCAAAGAAGAACTATCATAAGTGGTCGCATGGCAGATACCATCACTAATCAGCCTTTTTTTTGTTTCTTTTACTTTCATATTTTTTCCTCATTTGGGGGGTCTCAAGTTCCCAATGGGAACAGTTGGGATTCACAGCATTTGAAGTGTTTTCATTGGTAGCATAAATATTAGGTGGTTCCATGTAGCCTTTAGGCCAATTTTTTTTTGACTTGCTATAAAAACACTCTCATTGTGAAGCCCGGCCTTTTTTTGCAAAGCCACTCCTTCTCTACATCTACAGTTGCGACCCTTTCGAGAAGTTCTGGTGGAACAGTCCCTATTATCAAAAATAAAAGTAACTGAAAGCACTCTAATATACAATGTACTATATTAGCGAATATGAACTTCGACTAGTACTGTGACCACACTACAATTATTTCAAAGACCATGGAAGTCAACTCAGTTGTGGTCTAGTGCCTCCACTATCTTTCCCATTTTGAGTGCTACTACACTTTAAAGGCTTTGAGAGAGAAATTTACACAAAACGTGTAAAACTAAATAAGGAAAAACTGCACCTTTTTAAAATTTTTTTTTATCGTTCGACCCAGTGCGGAGGTGGCAAAAAAATTATATTACTGGACACGACTGCGACAAACTGTTTTGCGTTAACATATCACACAATGTCCACCCTTCTTTCTGACAAGACATTCATCAACCACCAGGAAACTGTTAACATTTTTTTTTCATCCGAGTTGCAGAGCAATGGAAAAAAAACAAAATAAAGAAAACAGTCCAGGACTATTAATACTCATGTAACAAAAAAAAATATGCTGCACTTGCAAATAAGCTTTTCTGAGACAAATTTTCAACAATTACACGGAAACGGGGAAGATGGTCTGTATTGACAGAAACTGACAGGAACAAGTCAAAACAATCATATTTGGATTGATTAAAGTGCAATTTCATTGGATAGGTAAATATCTTTGTAAGATAGAGATTGTTGAAAATTCTATTTTTGTTTTCCAAGTCCTACCACCCCGGGACTCTAAACTATTGGGGTAAAAAAAAAAAGAAAAAAAAACAGCCTTGCAAAAGAAAGGGGAGCTATTTTTGCTTTTTATGTTTTTTATTGTTAAACTTGTATCCCTTAAAAATGAAAATGTAAAAAAAAAAAATATATTATAAAACATAATGGTGCTTTTACCACAATATGTTAACTACATTAAACGCTAAGTAATCATTTTTTTCTGTTATCAAAGCACATAACTAAAAAGAAAAAAAACAACAAAAAAAAACGGAATCATAGTATCTGTTAATTTTATAAGATAAAGTCACTATTAGTGGGTATGCCAATTCAGTCAAATGTCACATTTCCCGATATAGGATTTAGTCAAATGCCTCAGGATCTTTATAGATGTCCAGATTTTATCCATATGATTTTTTTTTCATCACTTGTATCCTCTGGGCTTCAAACGCTGATCAATCTGGGATGGGGAGGGGGGGTAAGTCGCAGCACTTGCTGGAAAAAAAATCAAATTGGATGGTAGATGCTATGTATGTTATGTACTAAAAAAAAGTTATTAAAAATAACAAAAAAAAACTAAACCTAAATAAACAGGATACACTTGATTTATTTTCTACAAGACAGCGGAGCATCCCTTTGCTTCGCATGCAACTTAAAGGTGGTTTCCTATACTATACATATATTATATACTTTCTGCTTGGCAGAAAAAAAATCTCTGCATGTTTAGTGTTAGTAATTCATTTTTATATACTTAAAGTAGGATAAAGTAGAGTGCATTAAGACAAGACATTTTAATCCCTATTCCAGGCACTTGCCTTTTTTTTTTTTTTTAACCCTACCCCCATGCTGCCAAAAGAAGACCCACTTGTCCCTTTTGGCTATGAAGGAGTTAAACAGTGTGCGTGCGTTCAGTCTAGTCCTAATAAGGGCTTCTGCTACTGTCCTATACAATCATGTCCGGGAAGACACTTTGCTCCTCGTTTTATTTTTTTATATTTTTGTTTTGTTTGTAACGCTTTTGGGTGCTAGGAGAGCCTCGAAATGTACTCCCAAATACGTTGAGGGGCCTCTCAAGCAGCCAATAGGTTAATTTGCACGAAGATGAAATAAATTCCATATCAATGTGCCTTTGCCCTGGATAGCGATTATTTGTGGAATTGTTGCACATGTTCCTATATAGATAGCGGGGGAGGGGATTCCCCAAACACACGTTTTGGAGACACTTTTTTTTTTCCTCTTGTAAATGTGACTTTTACGTCAGGCATTGCAGGCTCCACTTTGTAGATATAGATTGAAGTCCTATCCCACCTGTAGAAGTAGTGTGCTTAGTCTTGTAGTGTCTGTGCTAATTTGCGTAGGAGATCAGTATTTTGAGGGGGGGGGGGGATGTTTGCTGCATTGTGACAATTTATTTAGTCTTCCTTTTTTTATTTTTATTTTTTTTCCTGATCAATGAAAATATGCAATACCTGCTTATATCATGTAGTCAAAGCTTAGCAAATTTTATTAGACTTTATTTTTATTTTTTTTATTTGACCAAAGTTGGTTGGTGCTGTACTTGACGCAGTATGTTAGATGTTTAGTCATCGTACCTTTGTGACTACGAATGCACATGCAGGAGGGGCTCTTAGAGAAGCAGTCAGACTGTGAAGCACTAAGCTGTACCCTGCTTTGAGCAATTTTTTTTTTTTTTCGTGTGATGTGTGTTACAACTGTTCCTATCACAAGCAAGCCTTAAAACAACAAAAAAAAAGACAAAAAAACAAAAAAAGAAACCTGAGTTCCTTTTTCCTTTGATATCCCACACCCCATTTTTATTAGCAGACAGCAATCAACTCACATCAACAAGAAAGAGGTCATAATGCCCATTTTTATATGCACGTTTTTAAGAACTTCCAACTTCTGAAAAAAGAAAATGTTTACCGGTTCTCTCTATTTAAGACAAGAAAAAAAAGAATAAATGAATAAAATGTTTTTGGAATTTTTTCATATGTATCTGATATGTGGTTGAGTAGTTGTATTGTGTGTGTGTATTAGTGAATTGTGTCCATTTTGTGTATCCAGCATCCTTTTGCCTTCCCTATAGCACTTAGCTGGGCATTACCTTATGACATATGTGCACTAAATAGCAGCTTGCAGTGCTTCACAGTGAAGGGAAATAAAAGCCTAGACAAACGTTTTGTCAAAATCCTTAAGTCAAGGCGTTACCAGAAAATTGGTTGTACATACAATACAAATGCAGCCTTTTATAAACCATGCAAACGAAGCAATAGTCTTGGGCAGTTGTAGTTAGGTTTTGGGTCCTTTACCTTCTTTTTTTTTTATTTCTATTTAGGGTTTTTTTTTTCAGTTGGATTTTTTTTGTGTGTGTTGTAGACATGGTTGCAAAGAGAGCATAACTGCCCACTCAGATGAGTAATTTGTATGTTGTATAGTTTTAATGAATACACTGATTTATTCTACCCTATTTTATAATGCAGGTCTTTTGTAATGTTGTTTAAATGAGGACAATTTTCTGTCAACTTAGCCTTGCAGATTTTTCTGATTGTTTGTTATAAATGGCAGCATTTTTAGAATTTAATTTTTATTCATGGGGGGGGGGTTAGGTTACGGAATTTTTTTTGTTATGCTTATTGGGAACTGGATTTAAGTTAAAACTTTCCTGTTTCCTGTACGTATGTATTTAAATACAACTTTCTTTTTTCTCAGTAGTATAGCGTTTTCCTATACTTGAGAAGTATGGGCCACTAAATAACCATTTTAAATGGATAATACAGGTATGCTGTATGCTTTCCTTACTGAAAGTCTGACTCTAATATTAGGGATTTCAGAAGACATATTCAAATGAAAATTAAATAACATGAGACTTTAAAGCATTAAAAGTAGTCAAGAATGTTAAATGACAAAATTGTGTCAAGCATTCAAACTCATGAAGCTCAGTTGTGTTCCTTCTATCATCATATTAAAGTACTGCAAGGTCAAAGGTCATGTCTGTTCAGTTTTGTTTTTTTTAAACAAAATCTAACAATTGACAAATGCACAGTAACTCTAGGCGTGCAGCTTAAAATAGACACTAAATGTTTGGAGTTATATAGCATTACATAAATGATAACCATCAAATGATACAATTCAGTGTAATAAAGCTTTGTGTTTATTTAAATTCCCTTGATAAAGTTGCATTAAATCATCCTTAAAAGTATATAAGCAGACTAAGAGTTCTGCATAAACAATATTATTAAACCCAATCCAATTAATGTAGCCCATATTTTATATATACATTTTTTTAAAATATATTCCTATGTTAAAATTTGCACTCAATGTTAGAATCTTTTTTGACTAAGCCCCAGGCTCCACCATGCGCTGGCATCCACTGATCCTCCGTTACGTTACTGTGGACGCAGGGGGTGGGGCAGTGGATCCAGGGCTCTGACGGACTGTGGAGATGGCCCTGTCATAGCCCCATTGTCAATGGGCGGCTCGTGCATTCCTTTAAAATCCCTGCGTTCAATGCAGGGGTTTTAATGTATAGTGGAACCTAGGGCTTACAGTTATTTTATTATTTGTTTGGTTGTAAACCAGCCAGTTAGGCACGCTATTTTGGTAAACATTGCCATTCACAGTAATATCACAGGGCAGCACTAGCTAACAAAATATATCTGTTCTCATTTCTGAGAAATGCGATATATTAAAATCCTCAAAGGAAATAAAAAAATGATTATTCACGAACATGTCAGAAATATGTAAGATGAACCAGATATATTGACGACATTCAAAGGATTGACATTAATCAGTACTGATATTATTGGCATAGCAAAAAAAAAATAAACCAAATCAGAATACTGTAAATTCGTGATTACATTTAAAAATGTAAAGAAAAAATAAGATGCCTTTCCATACCACGAGATTATGTTTACAAATTATTAGGACACTTAGCAGCGTAACAGCAAATGCTACTGTGTACCATGGAAAACAGGAAACATTGGAGCCTATTCCATTATAAATCTTATGAGTGAAGTTTGTGCAGAGTCCAGAAGCTGTGAGAACTAGAACACTACAAATAGGTGGACGCGATGCGCACTATCTTTTAGCGTTGCCGGTGATCAAGTGACCTTTTGTTTTTCTCTGTGCTCCTAAATGCACTTTGCAAATAATGTACAGAATTGGAATACACATGCATTGGAAAATATTCTGGAAGGGAGGGTAAATTGGAGTGCTTAACTACCTTTTATTACTCCTGCTCCATGAGTTCTATGTCTTTAGAAGTACGTTTGTATGCTTTTGGTGCTTCCCATCCACACATATTTCTCTCTTTTGAATTAGGGAAACAAGGTACATTGCTGAACATCACTGTTGTTTTATTTGTTCTCTATATTATAAGGTGTAATGATTTAGGAATTTGCCAGTATTTCAGAGACTTCACCTTGGTGGTGAGTACCAACTTTCTGTTAGGCCTGGCAGAGCAGTTACATAATTGCTGCACATCTAGTTCAGCCATTACTTAGGTATCTAAGATCGTTCTCTGTGATGTTAAAGTAGACAGGGAAGTTTCATTATAAGCCTTTACATGGGCAGGCCTCCAAATAACCCCAAATTGGTCAAAGAGACTGTAGCTCTGTCCCTCCCCCTCCCAGCCACCACCACTGACTGCACCACCAGGGTAGCTTGCCTAATAATCTGTAGTAAGTTACACCTGTAGCATGATGGAATACACAGAATCTTTTGGCCGTGTAGTGTTCTTGCTTTTAAAATAGCTGCTTCCAGTGTTTACATGACAGGTACACTTAAGGCAACCAAGCAAGCTTTTGTGTGTTTTTATCCAGACTTATCCACACTTCATCCAGTCTCCCCACAGCAATATGCAGACCCCTTGGGTTGGTTTTCCATAGTATACGTTTTTGCTTATGTTTTTCAGATTCTAATGACAGTGTTATCATTTTCTAGCTATACAAAAAGCAAGAAAGATGCTTTTGTGGCCATGTTTAATCCATGAACAATAAACAACTCTGCATTGTGTCTCTTGTTTGAGCTAGGTGGGGGTTTTGCAAGGCTTCCATGGAACAAAGTTTATAAAACTCATTGTAAATGGCACGATTGTGTTGGCAGGACAGGTTTAGTGGAAACCATTGATATGTATTGTGATTTTTTTAAAAGGGCTTAAAAAGCTAATGGGGCTTATTGTTAAGACCTTGTACAATGGAGTATTGCATATTGCAATTGGCCAGATTTTGGCTATCATTGTTGTCTTGAAACCCAAACATCTGATCCGGTTTCTACAGACACATTCATTTTTCTTGAACCTCGTCAATTGCTAAGGCCAGTGCGGCAGTTGTATTTGTACAGCCTACCGTTGCACTACATCAGTGTTTCTCAACTCTGGTCCTCAGTGACCCCCAACAGTACATGTTTTGCAGAACAAAACAGAGGTTTAATGAGCTCTGCTGAGACACGAATTACCTCACCTGTGAATGTTTCTGGTTTTCTGCACAACATGCACTGTTGAGGGTCCCTGAGGACCAGAGTTAAGAAACACTGCACTACATGATAAAATGGGCAACATTGTCAAGTGGTATTTCAAAGTCCAAGCCTATCCAACACCCTTTTGGGGGGAAAAGTTAAGACAATCTCATAGGTCTATATTGTCATCTGGGTCCCCTTTTGAGGAGCCTTGCCCATGACCCCCCATCCCAACAGATAAGAAGACAAATTGTGGCTGATTTACTAAAGAATAGAGCATGTTCACTTTGGAAAATTCATTCACTTCGTGAAAGATGTTCCTTTGAAAAGGATGTCCAAACATGCACAAGAGAAATCCAATATAAACAGCAAAACATAATATTTCTGCTTGTAGATAATTTGACAAATACATTCATCTGATCTCTACAAGTGAAAATGTACAAAGTCAAAGTCAACATTCTCTACTCCTTAAACACTTGTATGGCCTTTCATTTTTATTTTAATGCCAGTGTTGAAATACTCAATGTTGAGTTTTTGTTTTGGGTTTTTGCAATCACAAAAAGGCTGTTGTGTACCATCTAAAAGTGTGATGTCATTGGTTTCAAACTGTTTTTTTAAATGATATAATGCTAAGTACACCATGCTAAGGTAGTCCAGCTGATGGATCGAGATAGACGTTAGACTGCATCGAGGCCTTCGTTGATGCAAATGTATAGCAGTGTTTATCTGCATGAAAAAAACAAACTATGCACTACCCTTATCCAACACCAGATATGATCAACTTTTTTGGTAGCCTTTTTTTATTATTTAATTTCCGTTCAGTCGGTCCTAGCCTTTCTCAGTCGTATTTAATAAAATGCCAGCTTTAGGACAGAATGACATATTTGAAAAAAAACCAGCAAAATAATGATTTACGAAATGTAGTGCCTGTGAAACCTGTATTATATGCTCTTCTGAAATAAGAAATTTATACACCGTGAGCCTTTTGCTATCCGTCAAAATCTTCTGATGTAAAATGAACATACAATAATTATGCATGCAATCCCATACTGCTTAGTAACCTCTACCAGTACTACTTATGTTAGCTTGTTTTTTTTCTTGCCCAGTAAGTTCTAATGTATGTCAACAAGAATGCACATTTTCCTATTTTTTCCTGAGTTTTTCAGTATTTTGGAGATATATATTGAATTAAATTCAGTATTACGTCTGATGTTTTTTGTCATTTTTCTTTTTACTACCATCTTAGGGGAGACTGTATATTGTGTCTGAGCCACTGTTACATAGTTTTGTAAAAATGCAAAGGGTTTAAAGTGAACCTGGCTGGCCTGTTCTCATACACAACAAGTTCACTTAACTTCTGCCATTTCCAGCTGCACATACTCACCTTTCCATCGCTCCCTATATCATACCTGTCAACCCTCCTGTTTTGGTAGGGAAAGTCACGTTTTGTATGTGGCTTTCCCGGCCAAATCCAGACTTCAATAAATCCTGGATTTTCCCCAGGATTTTGAAATCATGGGCTACTAAGGAGGGACGGGGCGTTACTATTTCTCCTTTATTAGTAGGGAGAGTAACACCCCCTTCCTCCTAAGTCAGACAGCTACGAAAAAGAAGTGAGGGGACTTAAATCTCCCGATAATTGGAATAGGCTTTGCAAATTACCGGAAGTGGCGTCACATGCATCACTTCCTGTAAATTTCCCTTATTCAGGGACAGTTAGGTTGACAGACATGCCCTACATAGTCACTGGTAACAAAATGGAGATACTCCTGTATATGGGGAATATATGGTGTATTTACACTTGCATTTTTTGGAGATAAACCTGTTGGAGGAGGATCCTCTGCCCTGTGTTCAGCTGTGGTTCCTCAGTTGTGAGTATGGGCAGTTGAAGATTACAATAGTTAAGTGAAACGTTGCAGGGTAAAGCACAAGTTCACTTTAAAACTAAATGAATTTGGGCTGAAACAGTGACACGCTATGTTCCCTGTGCCTCGTAACAAAATGAATTTCATACACAAGTTTTGCATATGTTGTCATACATGTAATGTTTTGTCCTGTGTTTTAAATCAGTGATTATTCTCTGTACAACCTGGGCCTGATTCATGAAATATTCCAAACTTTCATTACAATAAAAAGTTGCTGATTTGCTATGTTTTCTGTCCCATGTCGGCAAATTGTTACGTCCCACGAGTAGGGAAGGCTACTCCCATTACTAATGCTCATCGGTGATGAGACAACTTAAGGTATTGATCAGTACATATATGCAAGTTTTTTTTTAACTTTGCAATATCATAAGTTATCTAATTCTTTGTTATTCAAGTGGACACTTCACTTTTCCAGTACTTGAGTCTGTTATTTGTGCAAACACCCAATAACTTTGTTCACTAATGAACAAGTACAGGAAAAGTGAAGTGTCAGATTACATTTAAATTGCTTAGGTTGACATCTGCACTGTATGGCATATATAAGGAGGCCATATAAAGATAAAATGTCACAGATCACATATATGTGTCATATATGTTTTATCAACTAAAACCAATTGTAGATCTTAACTTTCAAAACATGTAAAATAAAGGAATAAAATTACAGCCTATGTACAAAGCATTCATTCAAATTTGCATTATTTATTGCAGTTAGTTTCCCCTTGTTGCTAGTTTTATGATTTTGAAAGAAAACTTTTTCAATTGAAAAAAACAAACTAACTTATTAAATAAAACATGTTATAACATGACAAAAAAAAACAATTTGTGATACAGAATCCACCCATGGCACTTCCTTTATTTAAGTACCAACTGTAGCACTTTTCAGAATTCATGACACAATACTGGCACAACACGAAACACTTTCCTAGCCTTCAAAACCACTCTACATAATTGAGACACACATATTCCCAGAATCCATCAACCTTGTATAGTACTTGTCCTTCCTTTGTAAAAAGTCAGACTCTCTATACATTAAGACCACAAGTCAAGGGTGCAGAGGGAGCAGGTAAAAATTTGGGAAAAGGGGAGGGTGAGGGGAGCTCCTTAGAATTTCAGATTGTGTTCGGAGTTGAATAACTGTTTGCTTTATTAGGTGGGCTTCTATTTGAAGTCGTGGGAATCTCCAGTCCCCTATTTATTTTATCTTTTTTTTTTTATTCTCACTGAAGAGAGTGCTGCAGACAAGCTGGCTCTTGACCATGTTAAACCCTTATCTTTGTGTTAACTGAATCAGCCCATTATAGGTGTTCTTAGGATCTCTAGTTCAGCCCTGTGTGCCTGTATTAATAGTCACTGTTTTATGAATCAGGCTCTCTGTGCCTCCTTTACCATGTATTGACTCATGCTTGTTATCAATTTCTGATTTTTTTTACTGTGTTCTGTGAAAAAAAAAATATAAAAAGAAAAAAATGTAATTGGTTGCGAATCACTGTAGGCATCCATTTTTATCCAACTAAATCTCTGCAGGTTTTTTTTCTTTTCAAGCTGGTGTGTGGATTAGTTAACTCTTGTACAAAGCCGTTATTGCAACCAACTCTCACATTACAATACAATTACTGGAAGCAAATACTGCATTTCCTATGCAACAAAAAAGAAAATAAAAAAATTGCTAATGCTAACATTGTTGTGCTGGTTTTAATTTATGCAGATTGTTTGGTTTCGTAGCAGCTGAGGAGCTCAAGGCTCTACATTTATGTAATGGCAAAATTGTTTTACTTTAGTTTACTTGCACATCATGGGTTTTTCTTATCACTGTGTGGAGGATGTGGGGATATTTTTAGATTTGTCTGATACATGATTATAGTGCTTCCCTTATGTGTCCACCTACTGCTATGTGATAAAGTCTCGGACTCACACCTATCCATCCTGTACACATGCTTCATAGTACTTTTAGATACAAAATCAATCAAATACCTAAAAACCTGTTAAATACTTGAACGATCGACTGAAAATTACCAAAATGTCCAATCACTGCTCCATGGAATTTATGTGTGATTTTGATCACTTTTGGTTGATCAATTCATTAATATTGGAACTAATTTTCAAACCATCGACTTAAATGATTGAATTTATATGTCAATCAAATAGAAAAAATTGTAAGACTATTCAATCCAAGTTTTCCTAAGACTTATAACATCAAACTAGGGAGAGCATTTCATGTTGGAATTGAACACTTCCTAAACCACCATGTGACCTGTACCTACTGTAAAGGGTCTGTAAGCACTACATTGTGGAGGGATGTCCAAGAGAAATTCTGGCTTCATATACTATTCATACATAGAAACTGTCTGAGGGGGATCAGAGGAGGTAAGTAAATACACTATGTCTTGCTTAGCAGCAAGACTCTAGGTATAGATATGGTATTTTGTACACCTGGAAAAGGATACAAATATTAAAGCATTTCATAGACCAATAATTGTGTTTTGTGATGTTCTGCAGTGTTGGTCTGTACTCCTCAACATGAATGGCACCACAACACCACACAAGGTGCCTTGGATTGTAGTAACATGTGGCAAAGTTAGGATTTACTAAATAATATTCTGAATGGAAAACAAATATTGATAATTTTCTTAAATGTGAACAACTGATACTAAATGCAGAGGATGTTCTTAATTTAACGGTAATTTAATCGCATATCTGCATTAGTAAGTGAAAGCAAGTGGACGTGAAGTTTTCATCCACATGTTTGGCTAGTAATGTGTGCTAAGAGAGCCAGTCAGATGTCTTTTGAAACATCTTCTAGAAGACCTCAAGTCCAGTTGCTTTAAATCGCTGCTACAGAAATTCTATAACATGGATGAGTAAGAACCTTCACAGACACTTGTATACTCATTTTTCCTTTTAAAGTAACCATCATTCCGGCAACTAGCATTTTCAGAAGTAGGTCACCAATAGCAGCCATTAAAATTTGTTCCTATTCTCTGGTGTATATGTAACCCACTACAGGAGGGCTAAAATGAGCTGTTTCTCAATGTTAAATCAACCGCAGATCATGATTCTGGACAAACTGATAAGCTGATTGTTTCAGAGTTATTACTGGGCTTGATTTCCTTATACATGCAGTCTCCTGGTTCTGAACATCCGACTTGTGAACAAAAACTTAGCTACCAACCAAAGCTTTCTGACAGGTTATAGCTTAGACCAGAGGTGGACAAACCTTTTGACTCATGGGCCATAATGTTTTTTTATTTGACAGAAGGGCTTGAGCAGGAACCTGTAAGGACTGCCCAGCATAGGTGTCCTTAGTTCTTATAGCCCAGCCAGGATTTAAAAAAAAAAGAATATATATACAGTGCTGCTTGAAAGTATGTGAACCCTCCAGACATGGTCACTGTTTGT
>CM070038.1:27253147-27263879 GCA_036250615.1 Ptychadena robeensis | reverse complement strand
AACAACACTGCAAGAAACCACACTGGCCAGGGGAAAAGCGGAGGCATAGAGCATGTGCTCCACCTCTCCGGTCCATGCCAGTAGCATATTTCTATCTATACCTACAACCTTGCTCTTTTGGTATGGGCCTGTGCTAGTGGCTGGATTTCTGTTGAAACTAAAACCCCCTACAATAAGGGGGGCCCCAGATGTCTACCTATTATGCATTACCTGAACAGGTTAAACCACAGCCAAACTTTTATTTAAATAAAGACAACACATACTTTTTGACTGATAAGTACATCCATCTTCAATCAAATTAAAGTCAACTGTCAATCACAATAAGCAACAATCCATACCTGCTGACTACCTTTCCAAAATGAATGATTCCTGGTTGGCACTGTAAATATAATGCAGCTTCCAACCTCCACAAATTTTATAAAAACTGATTAAAATTGCATGCAAAGAATGTACCAATGTGCGTTAAAAAATGCATAACACGGAAATAAGGCGCATGGATAGATGTGGGCAGGTCCTGAAATCCATATATAACCCATTCTTAGTGCACCTGTCATAATGTTTAACCAGTTCTCACACTTCGGCAAGCCTCACAATCAGAAAACCCTGCATGGCTACGCAGACGGGATTGAGTGGGGTTGTCTTCTCCCTCCTTAGACGATTTTGTGGTTTGTAACGATGTTGTGGGAACAGTACGAGCATTATTTATAGACATTATTATGTATGAGCTCTCAGGATAATAAAAGTCCCATTTTAGAATGAGAATTCCCCTTTCATAATCTCACGAAAGGTATTCTGTTGTGATGACAGTGCGTGCCCAGAAATGACGGTAATAAATTGTATTAGTAAAATGTACTATAGGTTTTAGGCGCGGACATAAAACACAGACCGTGCCATTTATGGTGTATGGAGCTCTGCCAGGACATCTGTTACTGGCTAACTCAGACATATATTGACTTAGTTACCCTGAAGTCCCCAATACCCTTCATAGAGGGGCGCTATACAGGAACTGCATTACCATTAAGCACCTCATTTATTAACATCTATTTAGTATTTCACAAAAGTGAGTACACCTCTCACATTGTAGTAGTTTTAATATCTTGTCATGGGACATCACAGAAGATATGACACTCGGATACAAGTGGTCGGTATACAGCTACTATGTAAATTTGCTGTCGCTTCAAAATAACTTAATACACAGCCAAAAATGTCTAATTCTCTGCCAACAAAAGTGAGTACACCCCTAAGTGAAAAATTTCCAAATTGTGCCCAAAGGGTCAAACTTTATTTTTAATCATTTTCCAGCACTGCTTTAACTCTCCTAGGCATGGGTTTCACTATAACTTCACAGGTTGCCACTGACATCCTCTTCTACTTCTCAATGATGACATCACAGAGCTGGTGGATATTAAATACCTTACACTCCTCCACCTTCAGTTTCAGGATGTCCCACAGATGCTGAATAGGGTTTAGACCTGGAGACCTTGGCCAGTCCAGGACCTTTACACTGAGTTTCTTTAGCATGGTCAGTGGTCATCTTGGAGTATTTGTTTCAGCTCATTGCAGGGAACGAGCAGAGGGAGCCAGAGCATCTTAATTAAAGACTTGAAAGAGCTAGATTTGGCCCTAGGTCCGTTGTTTGCCCAAGTCCAAGGTAACCTGCAGGCACAGGGTACAACAGTGTCAGCTTGAATTATCCATCATCATATGAATGAAAATGGACTCAATAGCAGGAGACTGAGGAAGATCCCACTGCTGACACAGTAGCAAGGCCAGAATGGAGTTTCCTAGAAGTTACCAGTG
The DNA here is from genome assembly GCA_036250615.1 of Ptychadena robeensis. NCBI lineage: Eukaryota > Metazoa > Chordata > Amphibia > Anura > Ptychadenidae > Ptychadena > Ptychadena robeensis. The sequence goes on along the minus strand of CM070038.1, from coordinate 27,262,079 downwards.
GAAGCCACGATTCCTCTAGGAAAACGCAAACAAAAATAGAGCTTTCTGGTAAGGCACATCACTCCATAGCAAACAAAATGAAGACAAACTTGTGTTTTGGGGTTGCTTTGCTGCTTCAGGCACTTGTATTTTGACTGTTTGCATATGGTGGTAAAATTGGAAGACTACTAAAGAATTTGAGGGCACAGTATTAAGTTACCTGTGCCCTGTGTACCTGTGTGAAGGTGGCCATGTTGGCTGGGTTTGCTTTCTCATGTCAAACCTCCTCCCCCCAATCTTACTTCAATCACACAAGTACTGAACACTAAGCATACAATATATGTCTGTCTCTAAATATTTTGATTGATAATTGAATTGTAATTCTGAAAGTATTTACAATTTATTCCAAGTATTTAAGTATAATGTGCTTTTTCATTAATTCATCAAGGCTCCAACCTTTTTTTAATATTATATCCAATGGAAATATTGATCATAACCTAAAAAAGTTTCTTTGATCCAAGAAATCACCTTGACAGATCAATTTCTTGATTAGAATGATGCCTCAAAAACAATCATTAATAATATATGTTCACAGATACACAGCTGAGGCTACAGAAAAAGTCTGCTGCTATTTCTCATATTGTATCAGAGTACTGACTGAGAACAATTACCATTATAAGTTACAGTACAACCTGTGCTTTCAACATCAATGTTTAAATCCTTCTTGGGTCATTTAGAATTCATAAGTGCTGGTGAATTTTGTCCAGATGCAACTGACCAGGGTCTCATTGGCACTGAATACTTGAGGACACAGGGAGCAGTAGAGAGAGAGGGGGGTGGGGGTGCAAGGAGGTCAATTGAGTCACCAGAGCATAAGAGAGGGGGATCACATATGACAAGGGGTGCTCAAGGAAGTCATCGTGGGGTGGGGGAACACAGAAGCACAGCAACAGTTGGAGGGGGTCATGACTAAAATAGCTACGCTTTTTGATATACCTTTAGCTGCAGATGGACCTCCCTGTTCCTGATTGAGCCATCCGATTAGTCTCCATCCACAGATCACCAACTGGCTTTGGGTCATATGTAACTCTCACAGTACAACACTGTTTGAACCTCCAGATCTCATACCTCAGTAGTACAACCCTGAAATTTTCTGATTTAGTAACTTACCCCTGAGACTACCGGCAGTCCAAATGTCAACCTTTCAAAGTCATATTCCAACTGTCACACAGTGCTTTTCTCTTGTCAGATTTTGCCCATACTTATGCCTACTCTGACTTTCATCCTACAGATCTCCAACATCCTTAGAAGTCTGATCTTTTTTTTTGGATTATTAATTAATTTACATTTCCAATGTCACACCCCTTACTGCAACCTTTCATAGTTATTCATATTTCCCTGCAGTTATCTAAGTAAATTGTATATATATATTTTTTTTTACATTTAATTTTTTTTAATATATTTAACATTTAGCTGCGGCCGTCCAAACACGGAGCGCCTCCAAGTTGTTAGTACGCATATGAGCTTTGTAACAATAATACAGGTACGCATAGCTAGTTTTTGGTTCCTTTTGAGTATCAGAGTACCACTTATGTGCACCCCTGGCTATATAGGACCTGCTGCAGCAGCATTTGCATTCCCATAGATTTGTACAGGAGAAGAAGCAGTTCTGATGTGAATAGCAGCCTGTAAGAATTAACATTTTATAAATTGGCAGCTCTTAGGTCACCTCAATGGTCCAACCCACGCCCTAGAATGACATTGCATAACAGATTAGGATATCCAGTGCTTTAAGCAGGGCATTCATATATATTTATATAAATAGTTATTATCCTATCAGTCCATCCGTCAGCATTTCTGAGATAACACAGCAAGTTAACAGTTAACAAGAAAGGGGGAAAAAAGGGCTGGGATTGTCTTAACTAAATTTGAACTGCCATAAACCATTTAGTATTTAACTGCTGGTATTTTTAGATCGATTCGGTGTGGGTTCTTTATTTCATGTCTTCATTAGAAGATGAAGGTCACCTTGTGGCCTGTGTGCGAGTATGCATTAGACCAAGTTGTAGCACTATCCTACGCCGTCCTCTATCGTTGATGTGTCCTTACAAGCCTTGCTCTAAAAAGGAAATATTCCAGCAATGTCACGAAGCAGCAACACAGAAGAGTCTGATTATTTAATTCTTATTGATTATTAGTATTTCTTTTTTTTTATACCTTCATCATATTCAACTCTCCAGCGCTGAAATCACTGTCTCAAGAAATGTTTCTTCTGTCATGTAACAAAATACTATAGAGTCCTTTTTATTTAACCTTCCATAGACTGAACTTCAATTCTCTCAAGGGGCACAAGAGAAAACAGTCTTGGGTTTCACCAAGACAGGCAATAGAGCCTTGTGGCACAAAGGATGCAGGGTTCTATGTTAATAATTCACAGTTTTATTCAATACTGTGTAAGATTTCATCGGCAAAACTGTCTGTCTACTCTAGATAAGGAAACTGGCTTTACCTCCTTGCTATAGCCCTACATCAAGCCCTTAGTGCCCTCTTCAAGATTACTGAAGCAACAGAAGAGATTATTTTTCCAAGGAAGAAACTGAGAGCAACATATCTTTGCAATTTATTTACTTCAACAGAATCTCTGTACCAAGTTTTTATATAAACATAGTAGGTTCCAAGTCCATCAAGTACAAGAATGTCATGCACTGGTGGTGAAGAGGCTTAGAAATCTTGCGATCCAAGATAAGGCTATTTGTGTATAAGGGAGGAGCAAAATGTAGGGTCTATGAAGCTGCATGCCCTGGATTGATGAGTGACACCAGTGGCTAAGGTCAGGATGGCAGTAAACAGATGTAGTCATTGCAGGCTAGGTCAAATACCAGAAGGCAAACTAGAACACAGAGCATGGCATTACTAATAATATTTTACTGATTTTATCTTGAAATTGGATTAAAGTTTAAATACTTTTGTTATGTGGATACACCCCCTTGGATACCACACACATCAGCGGAAATACAGATCCCACTGACTCTGCATGCCGGTCTCCCACAAGCTGAACTGAGTGCGACCAAAGAGCCGATGAGACAAGCACTGCATGGAGACAGTGACCTAATATCTTCACAAGCCCACACACCACAACATCGTTGTTGGCACTAGTGGTCCTCTAATAACCAGAGCACCACTAACCAGTAACCTACGCTCCTATGTGCTCCTAACCGCCCCCCCCCCCCTCCCCTTTGTACTTCTATTAGTTTTGGGCTACTCCCTAATTCCCCACATCCACACAGCACACGACCATTACCAATAATACAGAATACAAAGAGGTCAAACAAGATCAGAGATAACTGGGCTCACAGAGGAACTGCAGCCATGGGGTTACTGGTGATACTGGAGGCAGGGGTCACCAGAGGTAAAAAGGGTCTTTGGCACTGAATACTTTAGGACACAGGGAGCAGTAGAGAGAGGGGGGGTTGCAAGGAGGTCAATTGAGTCACCAGAGCATAGGAGATGGCAAGGGGTCCTCAAGGAAGTCATGGTGGGGTGTGGGCACACAAAAGCACACCAACAGTTGGAGGGGGTCACGACTAGAGTAGCTACGCATTGATATACCTTTAGGAGCCACAGCCTCCTGACAGCCACCTCCTGATTGGTCGCAACACCTTTACTTTGGCTGAACCTATAAGAGCAGGGAGGAGCACTGGGTCTGGGAGGAGGTAAGTATGACAAGACTAAAGCAGGGTACAGACGTGGAGATATGGGTCAAATCGATGGCCATTTTTTTTTCGTTTCAATAGATTTTTATTAAGGTTTTCAAACAATTACACAATAAATGCATAAGCACAAGAAGTGTGTACAGTAGCAGGTTCAACAGACTCCTTAGTTATATAGCAAAGAGGTCAAGGCCTCGGGAGGTAAAACCCACTAAACATTCAATTTACATAGTGCGCCCCGTTCAGTACAATATGTGCCAGGCACACCTGAACGGTGCCAAATTAAGTAAAACAAAAAGCCACAATCAACATTCAAATAAGAGAAAGAAAAGGAAAGAAAGGAAAGAGCAAGAGAGACAAGGGGTGAGAGGAAAGGGCGGGGGGGAGAGTAGGTACTTAAGGGGGGGGGGGTCCGGGGCGGGTCAACAAACCCTCACGGTAGAGTGCCCAGTAGGCTAGATAGTCAGAAGTCGGGCATCTAGGCTCCGGTCATGATAATATTCCATTTCAAACTTGGCCATCGTGTCGTGAAGCTGTGGTGAAGAACCAAGCTACCTTAGCCTTGACATGGGCCACCGTCGGAGTGCCGGACCACCATGCCTTGGCCAAAACCAGCTTAGCGCCCGTGAAAATAAAGGTGAGTAGTTTTAGTTGGGTGTACGTGCATTCCCTGGGCTTGAGCGGTAAGAGGGCTTCAAAGGGGTCTTTACGTATACTGTGGCCCAATACCGTGTAAATGAGCTGGTACACCCCCGTCCAGAAGCGTCTTATTTTCGGGCAGTCACACCAGATGTGGCGCAACGTGCCATCAACCGCACAGCCGCAGAAACATAATGGGGAGGTTCCCGGGCTCATTTTGGCTAACCGAGACGGTACCAGGTACCATCTCATCAGCAATTTATAATTAGCTTCATTCAAGGAAACATTGACCGACCCCTTGCTCGTCGTCTCCCAGATCTGCTGCCAGCGGGGAAGCTCAAGGGAGCGACCCAAGTCCGATTCCCATCTGGAGATATATGACATGGGATGACAGGAGTCCCAGCCTACCATTGATTTATATACCAAGGACACCGCGCCTTTCCCCAGGGGTGTCGAGAGACAATACCGCTCAGATAGCGTGAGGGTTTTGGGAGAGTCAGTAAGCTTGAGCAGGGAAGTGACAAAATTTGTAATTTGGAGGTAGCGGAATACTTCACCTGCTGGGGCCTTATGATTGGACCGAAGCGCCTCAAAAGGCATAACCCCGTCCAGGAAGGAGAGGTGGTAGACCCCCCTGAGGCCCTTACTTGACCACCAGCAGAAACCGCCAGGGGAGTCCCACCCCGGAAGAAAGGACGGATTGTTCACTATTGCTGCCATTGGGGCATGTGGGGACATGAGGTGACACGAGTACTTGACATCGTCCCACACTTTAAGTGAATGTCGCAAAATGGGGTTATCAAGTTTGCGGAGCTGTGGAACCACCCAGAGGAGGGTGTCAATGGCCAACGGCACCACAATGAAAGCTTCCAGGCTCACCCACAGGGGGGGACGGACCATGCGTGATAAGCTGTCAACGGGGCAATTTGCGCCGCTCTGTAATAATACTGCAGTCGCGGTACACCTAGGACCCCCCTCACTTTTGGTTGGAAGAGCACCGATTTAGATACACGGGGGACGTTCCATGCCATATAAAGCTGACAAACAGACGCTGCAAGGTGTTCAAAATGTGCGGGGGAACTGCCACCGGGAGAACCCGGAACGGGTACAAGAGCTTGGGCAGGAGCGTCATTTTGAGCGCCGAAATACGGCCCAACCATGAAATTTGGTACTTTTTCCAAGCCTCCAGCATAGCTCTGGTTTTAGACAATATGCAATAGTAGTTCGCTGCGTACAGGGAATCGTACGAAGCCGTCAAGTAGTGTTAGGACCCTGGCTGTACCGGTCATCACCAGCAGGTGGCTCCCTGCAAGCATGGGCTGGGTGGAGCTCACGCCTCCCTCGTTAGCTTAGTGCTATTTAGGTGTGCTCCAGCCAGGCCATGCTTGCTGTTCATTATACTTGTCTCTGGATCTGTATCTGTGCTGTTTCTTTGTGCTTGTCTGGACCTTGTGATACCCCTGGACATTGACCTGAACCCTGATACTGCTGGACACTTGCACCTGTTTGTCTTCATATCTTTAAGTCTTTAATTAAACCTGTTTCTTTTTGTCACCACCATCTGTCTGGATGTCAGTGTGTGCAATCTGCCTGGTCGCCTTCCCTGTCCTGGATCCTGACAGGTAGATGCCCAAATAAGCTAATTTAAAGGGTTCCCAAGCAAAGGGGGACGTCTCTTGCAAAGTCGCTACTAGGGTGTTGGATAAAGACACATTCAGCGCCTTGGACTTAGCTATGTTAATGTGGAGACCCGAGACCTCGCCGAATACTTGCAAGAGCTGGAGCAGATTGGGGAGGGAGACCTGCGGGTTGGAGAGGGAGAGGAGGACATCATCGGCAAACAAACCAATCTTGTGATGATACCCCGCCACCTCCAAGCCATTGATATCAGGGGATTGCCGGATCAAAAGGGCTAGCGGCTCTATGACCTGAGCAAAGAGCAGAGGGGACAGGAGGCAGCCTTGCCTGGTGCCCCTGCCAATGGGGAATAGAGGAGACCGAAAGCCCGCATACTGGACACAGGCTTTGGGGTTAGCGTAAAGCGCCACAATCCATTTCCGGAAGTTGGGCCGAAACCCCACTTTTCCAGTATGTACCATAGGTAGGACCAGGAAAGGGTGTCAAAGGCTTTCTTAATATGCAGTGACAGGACAAAAATGGGTATTTGCTTGGCCTTAGCTACTTGAATCACCTTGAGGACCCTGTGTACACCATCCCCAGCCTGGCGCTGAGGCATAAAGCCCACCTGATCGCCTCTGATCAGCGAAAGGATATCAGTCTGTAACCGTGAACACAAGATCTTGGCTAAGATCTTGACATCCAAGTTTAGTAAGGAAATTGGGCAATAATTCCCCGGGACAGGTGACCCGTTTCAGGTTTAGGGATCATACAAACCCCCGACGTAAACATATCTGAGCTCAAGGGCGTCCCTTCTAGTAAAGCATTAAACAAAGACGATGAGATGAGGCACCAAGACATCCTTGAATTTCTTATAATAGGCGGCCGTGAACCCATCCGGGTCTGGCCTCTTGTGGAGGCGAAGCTGTTTGATCGCCCTGTGGACCTCCTCACCCGAGATTGCTGCTTCCAGGCACTGATGTAGTGACTCAATAATAGGGGGGAGGGCCAGCTCTCGCAGTGGGGCCAGTTCATCGATGGCCATTTTGAGCGCCATGCGCGCTCACGACCATCTATCTCACCCATATAGTCTGCCCCTTGCGCTGTTTTCGAGCCGGACAAATAAATCCCACTCGAAAACAGCCTTATAGGACATGACCGTTAATACGGCGATGTCCGATGCTTTGCCTGGTTCTCCAGGCAAAGCTCGGCTGAGGAGGAGGAGCTGGGGAGAGGCAGTTCTGCTCTCCCTGGCTGCTCCGATATCTGACAGCAACGCTGCTGCAGGGTACATCGGACAGCTCCAATATCGAGCCGTCTGTACCCTGCTAAAGACTCATCCGTTTAGATGACTTTGGGTTGGTTCTCAACAATGTTGCTCCTGAAGACCAGCCTATCTGCTTAATGTCAGGATAGGGTAAATACTTAGTAATGTAGAAAATTGTCCCTTTGGGCCCTAACCCAATTTGACCAATACAAGTACAAAAAATTGCTTTGCGACCTTATCAAGTGGATGGCTGTTCTTGATTATAACCAGCACAATTTTACTGGCAAGGCAATGGCTGATGCATTGGGTGCAAAGTACCCTTAATGAAGGGGAAGAGCTGCCCTGATCTGATAGCTTCATATTCCTAGTGATTGGTGTACTATTGATTATTCTCTGCTCCAGATTTCATACATCAGCACCGTAGATGGTATGTGAGATATCCAGAGCTTCTTCTGTCCCATAGGTGGAATGTATTGTGTTCAGTTCTTCAGGAAGAACAGGACAATGTTTACCACCCCCACCCCATTGAATGTTTCTTTTTTACCACCCACGTCAACACTAAGTCCTCCTGTTTATAAACAGGCCATATTTAATAGAAGTGAGCAGGTATCTGAGTTATTGATTGCTGGACGTTTAAACTGAGAGTACACATCCATCAGACTATGGAAGAAGGAACCTGGCAGATTTACGATGTCCCACTTTAATGTGACTAGCCAGTCGATGACATCTTTATTAATTACGTCCAACGCATTAGCCAGCATACAATTTTGTTGCATTGAAAAAAAATATGTTACACTGATTTCATTTCAGCAAAGGAAAAGCTGTAGCCGGTTATAGTTATATTCAGACATAATCAAATCCTTTGAATTATAAATTCGCACATGAGATGCATGAAATATAATGCAGAAACTTAAACCTAAAGGGTTAGGGCAAAAGACAGAAAGAAATTGTGGTAAAGGATTTCAATATTATGTAGCCTCGTTCAGTTTAAATTAGGAATGTGCGAGTTAGTAAATATACCTGATGTTCATGACTTGGATATACGTTATAGACCTGCTTGTCTTACCTTGTTTCCTTCTTACCCCCCTCTATAATAATAAACACTTTACACCAGGATGGATTTTAATGGCCATAGCGGCCTTTTATTATACATAACATCAAACAATCATCAACAATTATCAACACAATTCAGTGTAATCCCCTGGTTCTGAGTCTTCAAAGGTCCCCATCCTCATCATCATCAATAATCACATCAATAATCACATCAGTGCGGGTCACCAGTGCCTGCTGCCTTAGTCTGTAGGCCCTCAGCCGCCACCCACCGACTCGAGGACAACTAGGCCGCCCACAGGCCCACTGAGACCGTTCACCAGATTGGTCAGCTCACTCTGACCTACCCATGAGATACCACCACCAGATGGTTCCCACCAACATTAGTTTGAACTGTGCACCTTCAAAGACCCAGAACCCGCCACAGCGCCACAATCATGACACCTTATGATTGTGCGCTCACCCACACACGAACTTTGAATACCATCCTGGAGCCCCAGGAACCACATATCAATGCCCACCGCATTCAAATGGACCCCATCACTTCTCAAGTACAGCCCCGTCTCTACCTCCAACTCCCTATGGCTTGCCACCACACCACCATTGCACACTACAAATCGACCCACCTCCTTGTTCACCTTTACCCTGGCCTTGTTGACCGCCGCCACCG
>CM070038.1:27219568-27253047 GCA_036250615.1 Ptychadena robeensis | reverse complement strand
CCCAGTCATGTGTGCCTTCCGCTTATTCCATTTCATTACAAATGCTACAGGCCAGTCTTTCCCGAAACTGGACCAACTTCTGAAAATCTGAAGACACAGAATAACTTTGTAATATTCACTCTGATGGATCACAGAGTCTTAAGCTGGCCATAGACCTTTAGATTTCTCTGTCAGATTTCATTTAGATCTACCAACAACTATGTAGTTCTGGGTCCTCTGCGATTGAACACAGGTAGACTTGATGGTTTAGAAAGTCCCTCATAAGAAAAAAAAAAAAAAAGAAAGTCCCTCATATTACATGGTTTTGGTAAAACAAAAGGAGATCTAAAGGAAATCTGACAGAGATATCTAAAGGTGTATGGGGGCCTTTGTATCTTAGTATCCTCAGCAGGATATTACTATGTACACTGAGAAAGGTAACAAGAAAACATAATGCCTTGATCTCATTTCATCATAAAGGGCCCAGATAGCTGGAAAATTCAATCCATAGATGCACAGCGATGGAAAAGTGAGGATCAGAGCAAGTGATGGTTTTACAAATAAGTCTAATGCTAGCCATACACATGCCGATAAGCTGCCGATTTTTAACGTGACCGATGGGCGTGCGCGCTCGCGCCGTCGGTCAGTTTAAAAATCAGCCGCTTATCGGCATGTGCCCACATGGGGCGACAGATCCCTGTCGCCCCACAGCTCGGCCGGCCAGAGAACGGACATGTCCGATATTCTCTGGCCGATGCAAGCCGAGGCAAGCCAATGCCATAAGCTGCAATGAAGACGGCGTCTTCATTGCAGCTTATGGCCAGCACACAAAGGGTGCTGCCCGAAAGGGGCCCCAGAATGCACCGGGGTGCAAACGTGATGAAGTCATCACATTTGTATTCCGGTGAATATCGGAGTAGGTCTGTCTGATCTACTCGGCATGTGTATGCCTAGCTTAAATAAACTCAAAATTCCACCAGATGAGCACCTTAACTGTGTAGTCAGTATAGAGATCTCCTGGACCTCATACCCAATTCTAAAGAGTTTAATTATGTTCTCCCCCCCCAAAAAAAATCTCATCAAATGACTGTGACTCACCATGGCCCTATATAAATCTGCCACTGTTCCATGAGCCCCATTTGTGCACTGTACAGTCCGTCCTATTTATGTACTTAAAATTCCAGGAGGTCATCAGATTATAAATTATTGTAACCACCAAGGATTATTTGATACCTAGAGGAGCTTGGATCACACCTTTTCCTCTTAACTTATTTAATCAAACAACTGAACCTCTTGACCATGGTTACATAATTACATAAATACAGTACCTGGGCCTATTCAGCTATTTCTAGCTGCTGTGTTTAACAATTTTATGGCAAAGTATTCTTAGTACCAAGGCTGTTTCTAGCATTTGGGGAGCCCTATAAAAAAGTATTGCCAGGGGTGAAGGTGCTAGCAAGTTGATGAGGGGGTGCTAGCAGCATAGTTGTTGACCGGGGGGGGGGGGGTTATTGTACTAGCACAAAAGCTTATTAATTAAGTAATACGTTGTCAGCTTATAACTTATCTTCTGGATAAGGGCTACCCATTTTATAAGATGGGGGCCTTTTTTCACGTACAACTAGAAATCACCCCAAAAACACTGATAAAAGTGTATTCTTGACATACAGAATTTCAACAAGTTACATAGTGATAGAGACTATAAATGAAGAAAGATGTTTGAACAAGACTTGTCTATAACATCCCTTACTTAATACTGACATTAAACAAACACAAGTGGGTAGATGAAAAACTTGGGCAGATTGCCTTTAAATGATACCTCATCAAATGTGCAATTTTTTGGAGAACTTTATTCAGGTCCAAAATCCGTTGCTGTAATTTATTATGACGTCGAGCAGCCATAAAATCTCTTTTTAATTTGCAGAAAGTGCCTTTAGATGTGGATCTGGCTGCTATGTGAGACCTCAGGCTGAACTTTGCTACAATGAGACAAATACGACCATTGTACTTCCATATGTAAAATATGTTAAGGCTGCAGAAAGACTTTTTTCCCCCCTAAACATCTGCCGACTCCCCCCAGATGTTAGCGTGGAACAGCTGAATGTAAAAGTCTGCCAGTCTGTAAGTGGATTGTGGGAAAAGTGACCTGGCTTATCTGCATGTACATCCTGGAATGTATAAAACAGTGAGAACCACGCAACATTCAAGGATTTTATTTCCATTGAGGCCAATCATACTACAAACACAACAGATTGTTTAAAACAAACGAACTGTACATTTTTAGTTTAAAGGTTCGTTATTCTTAGTTGTGTTCAGGAATGTATGGAATTTAATATAGTTTGTTGTAAACGGTATTTAAGTAATAAAACAGAAAAGTTACTGGATTTCAAATGCTTATAAAGAATAGTGCTGAATAGACATAGAGATCAGATATCACATTAGACAGAATAATGACTGAGCCAGAGAAGAGATGCAATGCTCCTCCCTAACTAGGTTGGGATCATCTTTAAGCCAAATTCTCTTTTCTAAACACCCAACTTTTTTTATGTATTTGTAAACCTAATAAAGCTTGATGACATCCCCTGAGGAGGTGGGTCCATGATACACAGACTAACAGAAAGTAGGATAATTGATCCCCTGGGCGTCATGGAGGCACCTGAAATGGTGAGACAGTACTTTTTTGAACAAGTGCCAGTATACAAAACTAGTTATTATAGTAATATATATATATATATATATATATATATATATATATATATATATATATTGTGACGCAGTGGCCCCAATATCACCTGTGTCACTGGGCAGAGTGCTGGATGGGAGATATGTTGGACCATGATATCTCAGATTCCCATTCTGAGGTAGAACCAGCACTGTCTCTCTCAGTGCTCTCAGCCCAGCTCCCTCCCTGTGTGGAGAGGAGAGCGGCGCCCCCTCCATGATGCCGAAGACACGGGGCCGGAAGGGCTTCGTGTGTCGGCGGCTCTTCTACAGAGCCACCGGCACACAGGGAGACGGCGGTTTTGTCCAATCCCGGTACGGGCACGGTTTGGTCGGCGATCAAACTGTGCCCGAACTGAGTTCGGACAAACCGCTAGGGAGGTTAATTCTGTTCTGGGGCTGGTTTTACTGGGAATCTGTAAGAGCAGGGTGGGGCAGATTCCCAATTCCTGGTCCAGTATTTCCAGAGGCTCAGTGTCAGGGGCTGGTGTGTGAGAGACAGTCTCTTGGATCAGATAGAGCCAGCTTTGCTTTGTTTGTTTAGCCAGGAGGCTATTATTATGAACATTTATTGTTGCTGCTGATGACCCCTGCGAGGGTATCTTCTTTTGTGTGAACATTTGTTGCTCCAATAAACACGGGCAGGAGCCCTAAAGAAAGGACTGTCTGTGTGGAGTCACCTCATTGGAAGCACCATTTGCAGCTAAACCCCCACAATATATACACAAACAAAATATGTAGAGGTACCAACTGGGCTGAAGTATTCATAAAAGTAGGCAATATAAAAGATCCAAGCATTGGACCTTTTTGGTGGCAATTGGGTTGGAGAAGCAGTACCCTTCAGTAGTGCCAATCTGCAAACTTCTTGTTAGGTCAACTTGCTAAAGACTGTAAGATATTCAGGGATTTCTGAAGAACGAAGTAGGAGGAAAGGACATGTGCATATTTGCTCAAGGATTATGATGATTCTTAGGAGCAAATTCACACTGCAAACAAATCATCATAATGGGCATCCATCCAATGGGTTTATTGATATTGCTCGTTTACTCTATTTGCTGGTGGATGGTAGGCCTATAAAGTATGGGAGGTGATACCCAGGTATAATAAAGCCCAACAAAAATCAGAAAGCGCATTGGTCATGGATACAGAAGATTTATTATGGTTGCCTAAATGATTTGGGAGATTTAATGACCAGTATCCACAAGAGAAAAAATTATGACTCCAATAGACACATGAGAACATGGGGACATAGGCCCAAAGAATGAGTTAGGTACAAGAACCTTCCCCAAGGTAATTACTAGAAGATGGAACCGAAATGTGAGTGGTGTAAATATCAAATTAGTTCATCAAGAACGTTGGAGTGCTGGGAATCCGAGGAGCAAGATATGTCATTGACAGAACTGGGATTTAAGGTAATCACCTAGTCAAATAAAAATTTAAATCCAAGCCATGCAAAGTTTGTAGGTACTAAAAGTTTTTACAGTCCGTGTAAATAGTAATTAACTAGGCAAAGAGCTATCACCACTATTCAAGGTCCTGTTTAAGGTCCAGACTGCCAATTTCCAAAATGTATTTACAATATGGAAATAGGTTTTTGGGGCTTGGATACTTTTTGCCTATGCCTAGCTCCCTTGGTTCGCTGGAAGAAACTCTCATAAACAGGCAATGACCATGATGCAATAGGTAACATCTATCAATAAATTAGAAAGTGTGGAAAGTACCCACTGCATGGAGATACCAGTGTTTAGGGTCAGGATCCTGTTTGTGAAAAACTGTTTCATTGACAGTTTTTGTTTAATAATATTTCAGTTTTTTTCAGTTTTTTAACCTGCTACCAACATGTGTACCAGAACTGGACAGTGAATTCCATTTCCTTCTTCCCAGCATTGAACATCACAGCATGCGATGTCTTTGGCATATTCTTTCAAACTGTCTAAGTTACTTGATCTACAGTCATGTTAATACATACAATAAAAAAATCAATATGTTGTAATTACAAAACAGCCATCCGTCAATGTTGCCCCTGATTTATACTTGGCACCCATGTTTTAACATTAAATATATATACTGTCTGCTGTTAAATAGACATTAGTAATCTACTTAAGTTCTGTTTTCAAATCGTGTCCCACGATGATCAATGAGTTGTGTTCATCTGGCATATAGATCTCTTCCCGTTCGCTGTCATAAACCATAAACTTATAGAAGCTTATGAGTGCTTCTAAATGTAACCGTCAGCTGCGTTTCTGACGCCATCCGTGTAATCCTCAGCGCAACTTTAAATGTGGATGAGACGTCTGTGTATCGATATGTTTTATGTTACATGATAAAACAGACTTGGACTGAATAATTCACAGCACTTAGATTCAAGTCCCAAAAGGCATTAATGTGTGTGTGGGGAGATGGAAGGCACAATGTGTGTGCTCAATGAATGAGTGGATGGTAATTTAGGAAGCCTTGCCATAGCTGAAGACTGAAACCGGGATTTAAAATGTCCGCTAATGGAGAGAAGGAAGAGATGTGCTCACATGCTAAAGCAGAATATGTCCCAGGTCCACCAGCAAGGAGTCTCATGAAGACACATGAAGCCTGGAATTTGAGTGTTCCAACCAAAGTGGCCAATTTCCCATTCATGATTTGATGATGGTTTAGGGGGTCTAGATTTCTCACTCTCAATAAACTTTTCTATTTATCAGTGACCTTATCCTTAAGAGGAGAGTATATATACCCTGTTTCCCCCATGAAAAGCCATCCCCATCAAATAAGTCACTCCACAATTTTTGCCCAAAACTTTAAAATAAGCCCCCCCCCCCCCCCCCCCCCCCCCCCCCCCCCCCCCCGCAAATAGGCCACCCACTGATACCTGCCTCTGCCCGAATCTCCCATTTGGGTGGTACAATGGGTAACTGTGTGACTCCGTCAGAGCTGGCTGCAGTGCAGGAAGGACAAGAAAGCTGCTGATCCCTGCCGTAACGGAGCCTGTTACCTGGCCGTACCGGTAGAATCCAAAAAAGTGAGTCAGTGAAGAGGAGGGGGACAATAAATGACACAGAGTGATCAAAAGGGGACAATGATTGGCACAGAGTGATCAGAAGGGGACAATGAATGGCACAGAGTGATCAGAAAGGGACACTGAATGGCACAGAGTGATCAGAAGGGGACAATGATTGGCACAGAGTGATCAGAAGGGGACAATGAATGGCGAAGAGTGATCAAAGGGGACAATGAATGGCACAGAGTGATCATAATAGGACATCCCTCTGAAAAAAAAAACCTCGGGCACACGTCATCACGTTGCATTCTGGGGCTGCTTTAATCGGCTGGGCACCCTTTGTGTGCCGGCCATTATCTTCATTGAAGTTAATGGCATCGGCCAGAGAACATCCGACATGTCCATTCTCTGGCCGGCCGAGCAAGTGGGCACACGCCGATTGGCGGCCGATTTTGCCACCGACCGACAGCGCGAGCGCGCACGCTCGTTTGTCAGAGGAAAAATCGACCGCTAATCGGCGTGTGTATGCCAGGCATAAGTAAATCTTTGTTGCTTACCTCTGGGGTCCGACCCTGGATTTCTGGCAATCAGATTTCTGGCAACCTAATGCTGGGCATACACATACCGAGTAGGTCAGACCGACCTACTCCGATGTGTGCCGAGATGCTAACGTGATGACGTCATCACGTTAGCACCCCGTTGCATTCTGGGGCCCCTTCAGTCGGCTGGGCACCCTTTGTGTGCCGGCCATAAGCTGCAATGAAGACGCCGTCTCCATTGCAGCTTATGGAATCGGTTTGCCTCGGCTTGCATCGGCCAGAGAAGATCGGACATGTCCGTTCTCTGGCCGGCCGGTCCCTGTCGCCCCATGTGGGCACATGCCGATTAGCGGACGATTTTTAACCTGACCGACGGCGCGAGCGCGCACGCCCGTCGGTCAGATTAAAAAACGGCCGCTTATCGGCATGTGTATGCCTAGCATAACTCTAATCTGGGGCAAGAAGTGAAGAGAAGTCTAGAACAACCAAGTCCTAGCTGATATTGTCCATTGTGTGAACCAGACGTGGCAAACTAAAGCCCCCTATACACCTTAAGATCGGTCCATACAATTTGCATTAGATCTACCCACAACTGTGTAGTATAGTGTCCTCCCTGAAAGAAAACAGTGGTTGGAAGGATTAGAAAGGTCCTCATATTACATGGTTTTGGTAGAAGAAAAGTTGATTGTACAGAAATTGTATGAAAAGATTGTAAGGTGTATGGGGGGCTTAAGACCCGGGGGCCAAATCTGGCCCTTTAGTCTTTTAATTTGGCCCTTTGTCTACCCTCATTCCCTGCAATAAGTGAAGATAACACCTAGAGGACAGCTGTTTGGATTGTTTCCTAGAGGCCGTAGTTTGCTGCAAACTTGAATGCTTAAGCTTCTCTAACAAAAGCTTCTATTTTAAATAACATTTTTAACATATTTTCTTTTTTTAAATATCCTGACTTAGGATCCCTATGGCGGATGGCTCTTGCAGATTCTTGCTGCGGCCCCTATGTCACATTTAAAAACCCATTGTGGCCTACAAGTCTAAAGCAGGGTACACACATGAAGATATGGGCCAGATCGATGGCTACTTCGAGCGCCGTGTGCGCTCATGGCCATCTATCTGGCCCATATCATATGCGGCCATCCCAGATTTCGAGTGGGACCAATTAATCCCGCTCGAAAACTGGGATATTGGACATAACCATTAAATACGGCCAATGTCCGTTGCTTTGAATGGAGACCGCGGGTCTCCATGCAAAGCATCGGCTGAGCTGGAGAGAGAGCGGAGCTTTCTCCCCAGCTCTTCCAATATCTGACAGCAGCGTGATGACGTCATCACGCTGCTGCAGGGAACATCGGACAGCTCCAATATCGAGCCGTCTGTTCCCTGCTTAAAAGTAAACAATTGGAAACGATCTTGCACACCCAACTCTCAAAATGCAAGTAGGAACTTCCTAAATGGTGGCAGTGTTCAGCATTGCATTGTTGGATGGGCCTCCCAAGATGCTTAGACTATAATCATACACAGATGATTAGAGAAATCCAAAGATAACTGAGGTGAAATTAGACAGACACCTTCATCTGGAGGGTCGAAGCTGATCATCTTCTATGACCAAATCCATGATTTGGGCTCTGGTCTAAAAATCTACCCTCGTTACCAATGCCAGACATTTTTCTATCCTGAAGACAAGCAACCTAAACATTTTAGAGCAGTCTGCAATCAGAAACATAAGCCTTAATTAGAGATGGGCGAACACCAGCCCGGAGTGTCCGCGAACAGGGCGGGTCGAACTTTTAAAGATGTCCGCCGTCCGCCCTGTTCGCGGACACATTCAAATTCCCCGCCTCTAGGCGGGGAATTTGAATCGGAAAAACCGGATGTGACGTCAGTGACGTCACATCCGGTCCATGGAACGCATCCTGGAACGCATCGTTCCTGGTTGCGGGAGCCGGATGTGACGTCACTGACGTCACTTCCTACTCTGAGCCGGAATCTTCACTACAAGACCGGCTTCATGCCCGGTCTTGTAGTGAAGACATTCTTCCTCCGGCACGATCTCGCAGGTTCTGATCCTGCCGGAGGAAGAATTTAGATCTTCTTCTGGCCGGCGAACAGGACGGGTCGAACACCTGTACTGTCCGCCGGCGAGGCGAACGGCGAACATGCCGAGTTCGCGGCCGAACTGTTCTCCGGCGAACAGTTCGGTCCATCCCTAGCCTTAATTACAAATAGAAGGCCATCAGGGAGAGGTCCCGAAGAATGAGCAAGCAATAGCAAAGGTGCCAGGAAGTCTTTTAAACAAACTCATCACTGTAATTAAAACGATTCCTGGATTTTGGCAATCATAAAAAATATCAGCAAAATAATCTTCAATTTGTAGAAGAACCTGCGAGCAATGACTCTGTCAGCAGTGAAGGAGGCTTCATTTTAATCAAAATGGATTTTATTATTGTAATTACTTCAAGGCTTCAGATGTTCTGGTGATATCCAGACAACAGCAAAGAGTAGACCATGGGTGCTGCCCATGCCAAATTTTGCGCTGTGGTTTTTTGGTTTGATTTTTGTTTACTCTGGCTTAGTATTGCACCAAGCACTAGCGATTTATACACAGGTTTCATACAGAGGTCCCTGGTTAAGGTTCATACAGAGGTCCATGGTTAAGGTTCATATAGAGGTCCATGGTTAAGGTTCATACAGAGGTCCATGGTTGAGGTTCATACAGAGGTCCATGGTTAAGGTTCACACAGAAGTCCATGGTTAAGGTTCATACAGAGGTCCATGGTTAAGGTTCATACAGAGGTCCATGGTTAAGGTTTACACAGAAGTCCATGGTTAAGGTTCACACAGAAGTCCATGGTTAAGGTTCACACAGAGGTCCATGGTTAATATCACCAAACATACCCTTAAGAATTTTTTTTTGTTTGATGTAGATCAGGTACTCAAGATCCTAAATGAGGAATAATTATAGAAAGGAGTGGCGTGGTAGTTGTATTAGAGCAGTGGTCAGTAAGAAATAAGGAGAGCAGGGGTCTCTTGGAAATATGAACAGTGGTCACTGAGATATTTAACCCCCTGACGTTACGCGTTTTCATGCCATTTTTTATGGTGCAAAAAGCCACTGTCCAGGCAATCGCAGCAGAGTATACTGTACACAATGCCGGTGTCATTTAGATGCCGACAATTTGTTGGAAACATGGAGGTGTACGGCCCTGTCCCCTTCCGCGTCACCGTTGACTGTGCCTGCAGCTATGCAGAATCGCTACAGGTTCACAGAGAACTGACACCGATCCCGGCCAGGTCCAAGATCAAACTGCACCCATACTCGTTTCGGGCATAATGCCAGGGAGGTTATGAGAGCAATGGTCATTGGGAAGTATAATACATTTACATTTTCTAATCAACTGGTTTGTTACAAAAACCTCTAGCAGTGATGCAATAATTTTTCACTATAACTTCCTGTGTCACTTTGCTTTTTATTCCCCTGATGTGGATTCACCATCTGGGCTGAGAGAATAGGGGTGAAGAAATAAAGAAAAGATGACACTTATTGGCAATAATAGAGGTCAGATGTTTCTTGTAGTTGACCACGAGGTTTGCAACATCTCACAAGGGATTTGGTACCTCTGCTCTTTGCAGATAATTTTCAAGTCAATAAGATTATGAGACTGACAAAATTTTGGCAACTCAGCCTTCAGCTCCCTCCACAGATTTACTATAGGGTTAAGGTCTGGAGACTGGCAAGGCCACTCCAGGACATACATGTGCTTCTTCTTGAAAACTCTTTGTTACCTTTTCCATGTGATTTTGGTCATTGTCATGCTGGAATACCCATCCACAACCCATTTGCCCTGCCTGACTTGGCAGTACATGTTCCTGTCCATTGCATCTTCTATGCCAAGGGTATCAAACTCAAATACGCTGTGGGCCAAAATCGAAAACTTGGACAAAGTTGAGGGCCATTGCTATCCAATGGATGAGTACACACAGGCTGCATCAATGTCAACACACCTTCAAAAGACCCCAAAACAGAAATCAAACTTCCAAACATGAACTCAGTACTGAGTAGCTCCACTGTTATTGTTGATCACTTCAAAAGTTTCTTTCGGCATGCTTAATGCAAGCGTTTGGGAACAATTCTCCAAGTGGTGAAGACGGCCGCACGAAGGCCATCTACTGTCTGAAACTGTTGCATTTAGATCAGGGGGGCATGGGCCAAAGGAGTAATCAGGACTGTATCTACCACCTCTACCACAGGTCAAAAATATCAACTGCAGGCGGAGTTTGACACCTATGTTCTATGTGGTGAATGCGTCCTGGGCCCATAGCAGAAAATCACCCCTTAAGCATTATGTTCCCACCTCCATGTTTGGCGGTGGGGATAGTGTTCTGAAGGTCTTAAGTTAGCCATACACGTTTCAACTTTTGCATGATCGATCTTAGGTTTATTCAACTTAGTGGGATTATTTTAAAACCGATCAATTCCTTTACTTAGATTGTTGCGCATGCTCCATAGTACGATCGCATACAAATCAATCAAAATACCTAGAAAATCCATCAGAAACTTATACGATCAACTAAAATTTACCAACATGTCTGATCACTTTTTAGGTTGATTGAACGGAAATATCAAACATGGTGAGTTGATTTGATGGCAAAGAGCATGGTTTCCTCTTAATCATTTAGATGTTCATTGGCAGACTGCAGACATGTGATATATGTCCTTCACAGCATAGTGTGTTACCAATTGTTAGCTTGGTGACTATGGTCCCTGCGGCCCTAAGATTATTGCCACGTTCATCACATGTAGTTCTGCACTGCTTCTTCACCATTCTCATGTTCATCACAACTCCACAAGGTGAGATCTTCTATAGAGCTCCAGACTGAGGGATATTTGCGGTTATTTTTTGCTTCTTTCATTTGTGAATTATTGTGCCAACTGTCAATTTCTCACTAAGCTGCTGGTTTCCTGAAACGTGCACAAAAGTCAGATAGTCTTGTAGCCCAGTCCAACCTTGTGTATTTCTACAGTCTTGTCCCTGACATCCTTGGACAGCTCTTTGGTCTTGACCACGGTAGCTAGTTCTGTAGACATGTGTCTTTTATACAGGTACTGTCACATCTCAGCTTAAAAGCATCATATAATGCAGACTTATGAGATCCTGAAATCTTTCTCATTGATAGGGGATCAATTACTTGTTTCCCTTATTGCAATGAACATCATTATCTGACTTTTGTGCACTTTTTTTTTGTCACTTTTTTTTTGGTCAAACGTACACAATCAACTGAAATAGCTTAGTCTTAGCTTACCAGGGTGTCAACCAAGGCACCGAATGACCACTAAGGAAAGTCTAAGGTCTACTCTTTTGTGGTTATTTCATATAATATGTGACAGACTTTACTGTTGACTTTAATGGTAAGTACATCCCTATGTCCTGGGCATTCATGGTAATTATAGACCTAACTTCATTCTTGACTGGTGGGGTGGAATTATGTGGGTGAAGAGAGGCACTTCCTAGCTTCTCAGGTCATACTGATCCGACACCTAGGCAGAGACAATCTTGCTATAGAAAGACAATAAAAACATAATTCTTATTTATACATAAAAGTAGAATCTGACCAACTGTGTAGTCCATTGCAAATATTTGGATTAGGCGGACCGACTATAAAGGATCACAGAGTTTCAAATCTTTTTGTAGTCATAAAATCCACATTCATGTTGATCAACTTGTTTGCCCGGAGTTGCACCTTAAGACTTTTGTGTTCCTAATTGTAAGATACATTAGAAATGACTAAAATATAAAATGGCAGCACCTTTGCTGAAGATTTATCATCCACGGGGTTCTTCGAATGGGGCGGAGAGGCAGGTGACTGGCAGCTCTGCATTAGTGAGTGCCCGGGGAAACCATAAAAACGTAAGTGGTATCACACTATTGATTTTCTCTCTCTTTCTCAGCGCCGGCAAATGAGAAAAAAAAAAAGGTACGGCTGAAACGCACTGGTCCATCTAGAAATTTTAATTATAACATAAATAAATCATTTTACTTGCTGCCCTTGCATATAAACAAAGGAAGGGACGGCGTGCTTAAATACGCTTGTCAGTGCTCAGTGACTAATGAGAGCCGAGAATGTACAATCTAACATTGATTGAACCGAGAAAAGATTAGGGAGGGGCTGCTGAGGAACTATAAGCCCCAGCATGGCAGCATGAGGAAGTGACTTTGGATTCATTATAGATTCTGGGTAAACTTTACATTTTCTTCACTTAAAACTTTTGTTATGCAGCTAGGCTGAATAATGTTTTTGTGTGTGGGCGGGTATTCATACAGTCAACTCAACCCAAAGCAAAACTCTGGAGAACAAGGCCACTGCTCTCACCAAGTGCTGCTAATTCTCCAGCAGGTCGGCATGCACAGTACGGAGCCCACTAAGGATCATGTGGTAAAATAAGTGGTAAAAAAAACCAGAAGCTCAGGTGGTAGAAAACAAAAATTCAAACAAGGTGGCAGCAAAAAATTATGACGGAGTAGCGGAGAAAAATGTTCCTGGAGGAGATTATAGCAGGGAACACACGGCTCGATATTGGAGGCGTTCGAAGTTCCCTGCAGTACGCGTGATGACCCCGCGGTCTCCATGCAAGGCAATGGACATCGATTGTGGTTTTACGGTCATGTCTGATATCCCTGTTTTCGAGCAGGTCTTGCACGAAAACAGGCATGGCAGCATATGATATGGGCCAGATAGAATGGCCGTGAGCGCGCATCTGCCAAGTGTGTTCCCTGCTTATCTGCCAAGAGGTAGATCCTTTGCTTGCAGGAGATCCAACCTGTGAGAGGATCCATCTAGTGAGTGAAAGATCTCTTCTTTGGCAGAAAATCTTCTCAAGGAAACATTTACAGCTCTAAAAGCCCCACAATAACTTTCAATACCCTGCCTCCTTTGCCATATGGCTTGTTGGAAAGTACAGAGCATAAAGTGAGTCTATTGGCAGATATTTGGTGCTCTTATCTTTTCCACATCGCAGCTTTTTGGTCCTGATATACAGTGCCAGCCACCGGCTGGCCATTGCCTAGCAGGCCAGTGAAATCTATGTATCCTTCCTCCATACGGTCAGCTTTGTCATGTTGGCTGACCCTTGGCTAGATGCTTGGCTGAGGTGTGAGAAACCCAGAACATGAGGACAGGAGAGGGGGCAGAATTCCTCAGCGTCTCCAATGGTGCCAAGGCATGAATGGGAGGTGAAGTGTCAGTATGATCACAGCAGGCTTTCCTATCCAGCCTCTGTTTATACAACACATGGCTCCGTTATAGGATATGTTTATTGGAATGACGCCACCGCTATCTGCGGACGTCGGGGGGGAAATACATTGAGGTCAACACTTGCTTGCTGAAGATGCAGCTTGCTATATATTCAATTTGTATTTTGTATTTCAATTTATATATTTTTTTATAATTCTATTTATTTTACTCTTTCCCTAAACTTTTGCTCGTGCCCTTGTTCAATTTTTACTCGTTGCCATAAGTGGTCTGTACATGATGGAAATCCAGCCAATTGAAAGCTGAGGGCCCCTAACCTTGCGGCATGCTACAAATATAATCTTGTAGTTTAGTCGCTGTTTCTTACTTATTGCAACAGACTGATTACATCATCACAGCCTAGGCAAAGTCAATGTCCAGAGCTCAAGGATGGCTTTTTAATAGCAGAGATGATTTTTGTAGTCACTATAAAGCAGAGTTTAATTTAAAAAAGAACTCAAATGCATGCAGCTTTGTATTCATTGATACATCAGTAAAAGTATTCTTTAGTTATAAGTAGTATGAGTACTTGAATTGGGCGTAGTGTCAGCTCCTTGTTACCAAATATCAGATTGAAGTGGGAGAATCAAGCTAACGAGCCAATCAATTTTGCTGCAGTGCTCATTGCTGGGAGATGTTGGTTGGTGAGAGTGCAGAGTAACAGATAAATGAACATGTTAGTCTACTATTTCTTAAACCACTGGTGGCAGAACTTACCTTGTAAGCGCTCAAAGATGGTAAAATCCGTACTTTATTGTTATGTTTCCAACACTAACACATCCAGAAATCATGACACTGGAAACCTCTGACGCATTTCACCTGGAAGCGCGTAGGACTCTTCCTCACTCCATTGCCATGCGCTGTATGTGCTGTGTTGAAATGTATAATCACACTTGTAATATGACACTTGTCTTGGAGAGTAATGCAAAGCGTACAAAAAGACATGTGGTGTGTACATTGCAATGCAGGAACTGTGTGTAGCACATAGCACTTGGTTTGCCAGCGCACAACGTTGGGCATATAGTTTGAACATAGAGGAACTTGAAGGAATGTATGAACAAAAATAAAATAATTTGGTAAGTAAAAGAGATCCCGTGCATGACTTATGATTTTGTAAAGTCAAGTCATTGATCACTAAAGTGGTGGCCAAAACAAATAGTCTTGACATCCTTACACAGACATCACCTCCCCTTCCCTCCTGACACAAGAGAGGTCTTGTGTTGACTGCCTATCAGAGGCAGAGACAGCATGCATACAGGCCAGTATGTAAAGAGAGAGAAAGTCTTGTGCATGCTGTTTTTGCACCCAACTGTTATTTTTAGCAGGGAATGCGGGGGAGGGAAGGAGAGACAATTTTCAAGATGTAAAGGAACAACGTTGTTGTAAAAAAAAGATAGGAAAACATTGTGCGGGAGAAGAGGGAAGGGCAAAAATCTCATCTCCTGTTCCCTCCCTTCCCCTCCAATTAGAGGCAGAGACTGCATGCAGCCGGTCGATGCACACTAAGAGTGGGAAAGTCTTGTGCTTCTCTCCCTCTCTGTGTGCAGCAAACGGCATGCACTCAGAGAGGCAACTAGTCGACTCCTCTCATGAGTGGTTGACTCTGCCCCCAAAATGCACTAGTTGGTTAAAGCTCTAAAATATACATGTATTTTATGTGTATATATTCAGCTTTTCAGAGTTCAGCTTTATACCATCATGAACATGACCTGCTATCTTATCTGTTGTTTGGTCCTTGCTCGAACCTTCCGAGTGTCAGAAGCATTACTTGGGACACCCCCATGTTGTCATTATAGGCATTATTTGGCGGTTAATACTTTAGGGTCACTATGAAACTTTTTTTCTAGAGGATAACTAAAGGGAGACCAAACTATGAAGGTCTGAACAGACCTGAAACATGCTTCCTCGTCGTCACCAAAATACTGTAGTTCTTATCATTACAGATAGATTTCTCGCTTTTCCCCAGTGATGGTAAAGATATATGAATGAAACTGCTAAGTAGGTGTACTTCCTGTATGGACATATGCTAGACCCTTTTGATAAATCTGCTTTTATATGTGTATACCAGCTGTAGTCAGCAGCGAGTGGAATGATAACTGAATGGGTACAAGGAGAGGTTAGCTGTAACCTATAAATCAGTTTGGAGTCAACAGAATTACACAGCTGCTTCTATCATTCATCTCATAAATAGATTTTATCCATCACTGGGCCCAGCTATTATTACAGAGTTCCTTCTCCATGGCCAGCTTTCCTTGCAGCTGAAGATCTAGCCATATCATCAAAAAACAGGTATGACATTAAACAGCATAAAAGTATAATCAGAGAGTTACTAATAGTGGCATTAAGACAACATTTTACCTGTGCCAAAGGCAGAAAGTCCCTCATTGTACCCCTCATCCTATTTTTAGGTAGTCCATTGCAGACACATTCTGCAAGTGTTATGATCATCGGGTTGGATCTGCAGATACATCATAATAAAGTTATATGTGATCTATGTCTGTCCCAAGGAAATTTAGTAGGCCTGCAGTGGGGAATCTGAGACTTTGTCAATATTTGCCCTTTATATACATTGGTTGGCATGCCCAGAATACCAGATTATGCTGCCAATAGGTTTATAAACAGTGAGGGCTGATGGATGCACCAAAGCCTAATTTAAATTTTTCTGTTTACCAGTGGTACATCTGAGAAATTTATTTTCTAGAGGCCAATTTTATCAGAATGTTAGCAAGAATACAGCCAATCCATTCACTAGTGACATTACTAAAATGACAGCCTAACCATTTAGACATTATTAATATTGAAGCCTATAAGGACCTTTGCCAGGCCAGTATAGAGGTCAGTTCCAACCTAGTTCTGACCATCTAGGGGGCCCAGCAGTCCGATACCTGGTCGGTTGTGGTTCTCCATCCTGCGCCCTGCCTACTGACAGTATGTGTCAAGATGTGCTGCCAATGTCCCCACGGCTACAGAGCAGGTAAATATCCTGTGCTGCCCTTAGGCAGGGAGCTTTAGGGGTAGGGGGCCCAAAAAATTATCTAGTAAACGTTCTGATAGCGACCCTGCAGCCTATCCATTCACTAGAGTCTGGTGGTATTACTAACAATGCAGCCAATCCATTCACTAGAGACACTGGTAAAATTACTTAGGATACAGTCTATCCATTTGCTAGAGACACTGGTGACTGCTTAGAATACATACTATTCATTCACTAGAGTCTTGAGGCATTACTAAGAGTACAGTCTATCCATTAAGTAGACTTGTGGCATTTCTAAGAATACCACCTATCGATTCACTAGAGATTTGTGGCAATAGCAAGATACAGCCTACCCATTTCCTATAGTATGGTGGCATTACCAACAATATAGCTAATCTGATCACTAGACAGTGGTGGTATCACTAGGAATACAGCCTACTAATTCACCATAGACTGGTAGCAATACTAAGAGTACAGCCTATCCATTAACTAGACACTGGTGTCATTACTAGGAACAAGCAGAGGGGAGCCAGTGCGTCTTGATACCAAAGTGACAAAAGGCCTGATATGGCCTGCTGACAGTAGTTTGCCCACATCTAGTATAGCCTATCCATTAACTAGAGTCTGGTGGTATTGCTAAGAATACACACTATCCATTCACTATAAACTGATTACATTAATAATATAAACTTTAGACTGGTAGCAATGTAGTGACCGGTGATGGCACTAAATGTATATATTACTATAAATATATTATTATAAATGCCTATTTATTTATGTTGTCATCCTAGCATAGGGTAGTGACAGGGCCTCTTTATTAATGAAGTGTATGCTTGACTTTATACATGACATACCCTGTATACTGTTCCTATGTTAGCCATTGCATATATGATTAGTTTATGTCTGTCCCTTTAAGGGCCTTGCGTCTGTTGTTTTCTCCAAAGTTGAGAACGTGTCTAGACGGCTGTATTTTCTCTCCTCACCTCAGAATGTATCAATCCAATCCTGCCCTGCAACTGGCCTTAAGCCAACCCCTCTGGACTCTAAATACTGACTCCTGAGGATGTTCTGGGCTCTTCTGTTACTTATCTGATACATGGAGATTTCTCCAGACGTGTCTCCGGACGCAGGATTTCCGGGTGAATTATCTACTAACTAGTGTGACTTCCGAGTAACAAGCAGTAACAAGCTGGAACTGTAGATACCCAAGATTGATTTCCCATCCCTACCTTCTGGGTAATGGTGAAAACGCTGTATATATACGTTCCTGTAGTAAAGCTTGTACATATCCTATCTATTCACTATAGATTAAGGATACAGCTTATAATTTAATAGATGCCGGAACAGTCACCAAGACTGCACCCTATCAATTTAGTAGAGAAGAATGATATTACTGGGAATGAATCCTGGCCTTTCCCTGTAGACTGGTAACATAACTGAGAATCCAGTCTATCTTTTAAAGACTGGGGACATTACAAAGAATGCAGCCTATTCTTTACTAGAGGCCGAAAAAAATCAAGACTACACCCCATCCATTCACTTGAAGCCACAGTGATAACTTAGCTTCCAGCCTGTGTATTCACTAGAGATAAATGTTATCACTGAATGAAGGCCGTGTTCTGTTTATTTGAGACTAGTAACATCAATAAAGTATGAGATATGAGAATACAGTTCCCAATAGAATGCTAAAGTATTTTTATGTGAACTATCCTTTTTGACTGATAAGGTATCCATGGGACAACTATCCAAAGAAGTTTTGGTGGGAGGTTCTCTACTTGTCCATGTGAAATGATCAGATGTTGGTGTCAAAGAGCCTGGTTCTCACTCCCCATATAAAGACCATATAACCTGGTATCAGGGTTTTTTTTATTTCAAATTTTCTTTTTCCATCAAACAAAAATGATGCTGTTCGTTTTCAATATTTTTCCTTTAGCAAAAGTGACATTTACCATCCTACTGCCGCAACTTTTTATAATCACAGTTTCAGCACCATGGAAAGCAAAATAAAAAACCCAAAATGTTGAACAAATATTCTCCCTGGCAGGATTTGCTGAATTTGACAAATTTCATGAAACACATGGAAGGAGAGGGATTTCTGTGTGAAACTTGTTAAATCTTACATAGGAGGATGTAGACATGTTTTCACTGATGAATTCTCCAGTAAATCTTTGATAAATAAACTCTTATATATGAATTTTAAAAGTATGAAACAAAGTTATTAGAAAAAAGTGTTCTCACTTGTAGCAGAATGATTTTCAGCAATAATTGTTTAGCCAATGATGTGTCCTCTTCACATAAACATAAATGCACGGAGGTGAATATTGACTAAAAAGTTAAGGCAACTTCTTAGATCTTGTTACAAATATACAGGGATTGTACGTTTCCTCGTCTTCAGAGGCAATGTTGAGGAACCATGCAAACACCGCCATCGTGCCTTTTTCTGGGCGCAGATGGCGAGGTGATTAGAAAGGGACACGTCGCGCTGAGTCGCCAGTGTAATCAGAAGAGGTCTAATGCTTTCCTTTTGTTGTCACGGTGAGGATTTGGGCAGATAAGGCTTGTTATTGAATCCACATTAGCCCGGCTGCACAGTTTATCTGTCTGAACGTCTGTAACATCAAACTGTTCCTTCCTGGAGATATCGATACAATTATCCTAGATTACTGAGCCTAGAAATGATCTGGCCCTAATACACAGTTCGGTTAACTCTTTTCTCCCTGAAGTTGGTACCGATATTATTATATATATAGGCTCTGCTCAATTCACTGCCCCCTTTCACCTGATTTTGCTGAAATTTTTTTTTAAATAAGTTTAAATATTTAATATTGGCCTTCATGACATTCACATCTTCAACCAATCACCAGGGTGAAAGGCAGGTATGTGTTGCTGAGTCAGTTGGCACTATCTCTATAAACATCATCCATTTTTTAATATTCCTATAAAACTTTTCTTTCACAAATTATATTGCACCACCCCCTCCAGCTCATAACCAGCTCCCATGGTTATCCTTACCAGTGAAAATGGCCACATAGTAGACCTCTTCCCCATAATCTGTGCCCTAAATGATGTGGGGTGTTTGCGTCATACCTGGAAAATTCTTTATTCCGAGCCCCTCCCCCCTCCAACAACCACATGGTGCCTTTGTCATTAAAATTTTCCAAAAAGTTACCTAGCAGTAATGCCAATATCACACACCATGAAAATGTAAACCCAGTTATTCTGTCGATCTATCCAACAATGTAAATTCAAGTCACCAACAAATTATGATCATACAAAGCTAATATGGAGATCCTACCCCTCGTTGTAGAAAACAAAGCACATGACATTTGAATGTGCCACAAGGTGAAGATGTGAATATATTTTATCAGTTCACATGGAATGGTGTGTTTGGGCCCTATTGGTGTGTAGTTTGTTTTCACCAGGCGCAAAGTTATAATGCACTTAGCTTACCAGAAACCAACATCTGTGATCAGCATTCAAGTTAACATGTTTGACTTTCAGGAAGATAGGATGAAATGGAAGGTGGTTATTGTTGGGAAGGAGAGTCCCCTTCAATAAGAACATCAGGAATCTGGCTCTCTGGTGTCCTTTCTCTCCTTAGAAGAGTCTGTAGACGTTTGTAAATTGGCAAGATTGTCCCTTATGACAGTAGTTCCGAACCACTTGTCCTTAAGGCCCCCTTGCTTTTGTCCTAGACACGACAGGACCCCAAACTAAACCTCTATCTGCATATACTCATTAAAAAAAAAAATTTTTAACGTAACATCTCAATGCTCCCATCTCCAATCTATCTGACTTTGCAAGTGGCATTTTTAAATCGAAATTCTACCTTCTCTAGTAAAAATGTGTAAAACATCCACAAGATGATGCTGCCGCTTGTTTACGTTTCACCAGCCAGAGTCCAGCTTTTTTTTCAGTCCAAGATGGACTTGGCTTACATAGTGCAGAGAGTGCAGGGGAAGCACGGCTGCAGGACCCATGGTGTTACCCACTTCAACGCCACTCTTGGTGGGTACCCTCTATGACCTAAATTCCCCCTCCCCCGGGGGGGGGGGGTGCGGGCCCCAGGTTGGCAACCACTGTATTATAACATGCTGTACTTATTAATGAGATCAGTCACATGAACATCACTCTCATATTTCTTCATATTTTCTTTATTAATTTCTTCTCCCTCCCTTCTGTTTTCCTTCCTTCTAGATATTTTGAAATGACCTCAAACAAGCATATCTGGATTCAAAATGCTTTTCTGACATTGTTTAGAAAGGAAACATTTTGTCCTTTATCTGGTTGTAAGTCAAAACCAATATTTTGGTTGTAACTCAAGTTGATATGGTAATAACTCATTAATCCATTGTACATGATTGTGTCAGCTGGCATATAAATCCAGAAGTAGATGGTGATCCTAGATGACACCTGAATAAAGATGGCTCTGTCCATCTGAAGCAAGAAGCAGAAAATAGTCAGGGTAAGTCATGCTATTGCATTGTAATAGCATGCAATTCAATTATTAGAAGAAAATTTTCTTACTTGTGGTGAAAAGATTTTCAGCAATAAACGTTTAGCCGATGATGTGTCCTCTTTACCTGAACTTATTTGTATGGAGGTAAATGTTCAATGCTCAAATTCTCAAATATCTTTACAAATACACAGGTATTGTAACTTTCCTCATCTTCAGAGGCAACATTGAGGAACCATGCAAACATGCCATCCTGGCTGCAGGACACATTGTGTCACCCCCCTCAGAACAAATATTTTGGTTGTAACTTAAGTTAATCTTAAGTGAAGCTGGCTGTAACTCAAGCATCCACTGTGCATGATTGTGTCAGTGGGCCTATCAATCCAGAAGTAGAGGGTGATCCTGGATGACACCTGAACAAAGATGTCTCTGTCTGTCTGAAGCAAGAAGCAGAACATTGTCAGGGTAAGTACAATAATTTTAAGGGGAGGTAATACATTTTACATACCATACATGAAAAATATATATCTACTACAAGGTCCCCTTTAAGTGTTAAATGGCAAGGGTTCAACTTGCAAGGGTTAATATTAGAGATTGAGGTATGTTTTAGTAGGTGAGTGTGAGTTAGATGAGGTTCTGAGAAATCCTTCAACCAAAACCGTATGTATTAAAGTTAGTGTAATAGAAAGCCAAATTTTTTGCATTAGATAGTCAGGATAAAGCAGAGAATCTTATAATTCACAGTTTCTGGTCTCCTGAAATCATCTTTGAATACTTTGGACCACTTTCCTAACTCTATTTTTTTTATCCAATGCCTCAGTTATTAAAATGAATTTGGATTCTTCCTGAAGCACAGTCCCACAAGTGTCTGGCAAGGAACACAGCATTGTAAAAAAAATAAATAACAATTTTTTTTTTACCCTCTGAGTCTACGCCTTGTGGTCTTAATGCAGATTCAAACAGATCCATCATACGTGAAAACAGGGTTTCGATTAAAAAGAAGAATAGAAAAACCCCAAAACAGCCCCCAGAGAATAGACTGTAAAATGTCCCGGCTGGACCCTTCATTACTCTGGTTTGATGAATATTCAGTGCTCCCAGTACAGGACCTCACAAATCTCCCCCTGACAAGCTGACACGTTCAATTTCCATGAGTGACAAGATGACTACTGGCAGTCAAATAGTTAAACTGCTGCCATCTAGTGGGGAAAGTGTATACCAATCAGACAACTTCTCCAAAGGCAAGGCAGAGGAGTATCATATCAATACCAAAAGTATATATCTTCAAAGATGTCTGATG
This sequence comes from Ptychadena robeensis, assembly GCA_036250615.1. Taxonomy (NCBI): domain Eukaryota; kingdom Metazoa; phylum Chordata; class Amphibia; order Anura; family Ptychadenidae; genus Ptychadena; species Ptychadena robeensis. The sequence goes on along the minus strand of CM070038.1, from coordinate 27,230,802 downwards.
ATCTATTGAAATTGGACTCAGTCCTTGTTCTAGGATCACACAGCAATGTGTGAGTGTCAGCCCTGCCCAGTTTTTTCTTGCTAAAAAAGGACTACCCCGCTTTCAAATTTCTGTATGACAGAGATATATTACTTTTCAGTCCATGATAACACAAAATACAGGCAAAAGGAGTCATTGTTTGTGCACACCTCAAAATCATTGTACTCTGTGTTTCACCCAGACTCATTGCCACAGCTTTGCCATATCAAGCACCTAGCTATGCAGTCTGTATTTACAAACATTTCAGGAAGAATGGCACTGTCATTGTATGGTACCTTTGTATTAAGGAAATTTGTGAACTTTTCTCCCCGCTTGATATCCCATCTTTTGTATTGTTGGAAGTATTTAGAAAGAACATAAATAAAGGTCACACAAGTCTGGGGTGCTGAAAAATATAGTGTGTCTAAGTGGACAATTTATATGGGCTCGGTAAGTGTAGTGTTTCAGACAAGTTCTTGTAATAAATAGTTTTGTTTTCAAATATTAAAATTAGGAATTTATTGCGAATATCGGCACTTTGAGGATTCGCAAAGATCTCAAATATACTGCTATATCTATATAATTACGAATATTCAAAAATTGCGATCAGTAGTGTTGATCGCTAACTTGCTAAATTTAGCGGAAATATTTATTTCGCAATAAAGGTTATAATGACTGGAAATCACAAATTCTCGAATTTGCTAATTGCTTTGAATATAAGGCGACAAATACACAATATTTTGTTAATATGAATATTGCCTGTGTTGCTCATCACTTTTAATAAACTCAGCACATAAGCTGAGCAATAAAAGTTATAATGGTTTACTATGGCTAAGCAAGAGCCACAACACCAAGAGAAATGCCAAGCAGTGAGAAGCATGCCACCAATGGACTTGGTCTGACCAAATATAGGCCAATATAGGTTTGGAGGATGCCTAGGGAACATCACTTGCCTGGATTTTTTGTGCCAACTATAACATTTGAATCAAGGGAATATTATACGTTGTTTTTCATGGTTTAGTCTTGGCCCCTTATTTCCAGAACAATGTATCTCCCTAGCAATACATTCTAGACAGTTTTGTGTTTCTTCAAGGACAGATAGTGGAAGGATGGTCAATTCCAGCATGAATATGTCCAAAGTGATTTTGAAGAAGAATTTGACTAGGACAGACCTGATCTAAATCTCATAGAAACTCATTGGGATGACCTACAATGGAGATTGCAGGCCAAAACACATACAGCATAAGTGCCCAACCTAGTAAATTGTCTTCTGGGTGAGTGTGCTAACATTTCCACCAGAAAAACTCTTGTGGAAAGGCCCAGATGAGTGGGGGATGTTATGGCTGGAAAGTGGGTGCATACTCTTTATTAATGCTGGCGGATTTAGAATGGTATGTCATAAGTCCCTTTGCATTAATACCCGCAGCCAGGGCACACTTGGCAAAGGGGTGCCCGACTGGGAGTGTTGCGATGCAGAATAGCTCACTTCCCCCCCCCTCTGGGATATGACCCCCCTCACCTTTTTGCTATAGGGTTGGATAGTGTTGTGAGAAGTTTTGTTGGGTATTGGTATATGACACTTTCCTTTCTTTGTTTTTTGTTTTGTCACAGCTGATGCGAGTCCCTGGCAGTGCCCAAGATGAAAGGTTCGAGGATAAAGGGGGTGACGTACTAGTGGAGGAGGCACTGTGCTCTGGTACAGGGTCAATGATCCAAGGGGGTGAAGTCAAACTCCCCCAGTAAGTAATTGCTTGGTCTTCCACTACTTTCACCCATAATGTTTTTAATGCTATGTTAAGAAAACCAGTAGGAAGTAAATAGAAATAAATAAAAAAAGAAAATATATCAAATGAATAATATTAATATAATAATATAAACATACACCTTAATTAAAAAAGTGGGGTTGCCCAAAGGTACCCCTTGTTTCATATGACCTACCTGTCTCATAATTCCTGACTCTGCGTCTATTCTATTGGATGTTTTTAATATAGAAGGGACCCTTCCTGATATTGGCAGGAGGAATGCAGGTCTGGGAATGCAAGTTAGAACAGGCAGGGAATTTTCTCGAAATAATGTGGACCATGAGAGTGTACACGCATCTGTTAAAATGGAAGATTTTTAGGGTTACATAATAAATAAAAACTTTACCCACTTTTTATGTGGCCTGTAACATTTAACATTCAGCTGAACAACAAACACAAAATGTTCTGTTGCATAAGTATGCACCCCCTTCTACTAATACTTTAATGATAAAATTTTGTCTTTTTGGGTCTATCAGTACTGGACCTTACAAAAGCATTCCAAGTTTGCTAAAGCCCCCCATACACCACATACAATTACCATGCAACTTCTGTACAACCAACTTTTCTTCTAGCAAAACCATGTCATATGAGGACCTTTCTACACCTTCCAATCACTATGTATTCTATCAGGGAGGTCACTATACTACATAGTTGTTGATTGGTCTCATGAAAGTTGTATGGAGGAATCTGAAGGTGTATGGGGAGCTTTAGAGTGAGTTTCTAGCTCACCAGGCAGCCGACAGACTTTCTATTGGAATGGAGTCTGGGCTCTAACTGGCACTTTCCAAAACTTTAATTTTCTTCTGGTAAAGCCATACTTTGTGAAATTTGAATGTATGCTTGGGTCACTTTTGCTTTATCTTCAGCTTTTTGTGGCTTAAGTGTATTATTTGAAATTTAGTAAATTTTTGGTGAATTTGGAACATTTGAATGAAGTATTTGGTACACTTTGAATGAAGTATTTAGTATGCTTTAAATTAAGTATTTGGTACACTTTGAATTGAGTATTTAGTCCGCTTTGAATTAAGTATTTAGTACGCTTTGAATTAAGTATTTGGTACACTTTGAATTAAGTATTTGGTACACTTTGAATGTCTTAGTTAAAAAAAATTACTCTGGCAGCAATCTGTGCCTATAATGATGTGGCAATCTCAGGTCGCAAGGGAACTTGAGAAGGTAGACGGCACAGTGATGTCTACCTTCCCAAGCCTTCTTCTGCTCGGCAGCCCGAGCTGGAGGACTGGTGGCACGGGGAGCGTGATTTTTAGGATTATGAAGCAATTTACCCAGATCAAGACTGCTGAAGATAGGTAATGTGTATATATTATAATTTTTGGGTTGTTTTTTTTTAGAACAGAGACGCTTTAATGCCTAGCTTGGCCAATCTATGTGTGGCTCATGTGTCATGTGTTTAGAACTGTATAAAAACCTACAATTTTTTTTAGATATTATTTATTTAATAAGATTACATTAACATGTATGTCTAGAAAGAAAAATTATACAAAGGAAGATTACCTTTAAGAGACTTAGAAATTATTTTTCTCTGCTGGAAAGTTGAACTGGTACGTCCTTTCTCCTGCATCAGCTGGTGTAATGAGTCAGGGAGAGCGTACATTAAACAAATCTACATCGTGACCGGGTTAAGTATTCAGGAAAATAAAAAAAAGCATTGAATTTCCAGTGCACTATGGCAGTCATAATAAAACCGCAGCATTAAACAATCTTGGCTTGGAATGGAACAACACATAATATACTTTCTCTACAAGTCTAACACTCAGATATAAAAAACTAAATGCATTCAAGATTTTTTTCTTTTGGATTTTGGCTTCTTTAAGAGGACGCAAGTTAAATTGTTTAAAATGTCAGTTTTGTATTTAACAAACAAGGTTCTGTCCCTGACCTAGTCTTACCACATTTGTAGAAAGATAGGAAATTGTCACTGTGATGCTGCTCACTGTTTTTCTTGCTGGGAGGAAGCTGTACCTGAGGACCTGCACTGTAAGGATCTCCCTGCTTCTGCTTTATAAATGTTTTGGATGCATGTTCTCACCGCATCTTCTTCTTCTGCTAATGTAGGAAAGTGGATTGTGTATTATGCATATGGGTTACCTATATTGTGAGCATAAAGTGTTAAGTGTGCTCTGCTGAGATTAGAGATGGTCAAATTTTTCGACTAGCTGACTTTGTGAGCTGATTGCAAAGCCTCTGAACATGGTATCATCACCAAAATTGCTGTAAATGTAGAGAAGGTATGTGGGAACATTGGGAAAAAAACGTTTTGCTCTAGCACATGTAGTTTTTGCATAAAATATGTTCAAAATCCAACCATCTCTAGCTGAGATTTTGTAGGAGAATGTAATATGACTCTGTTGTTGTGCAGAGCAGGTGTCTGTGCTTTGCTACTGTAAAGGTCAAGAACATGCCAGAAGATTCCATCTGATGTAACAATCACAAGCCATATGGGAGTGCCCAGCCTGGGCATAGGTTTTATAAGGCATAGTTAAGGGTGGAACTAGGTCTTTGATCCTGTATTTGAGCAAGTGACCCGTTGTGGTCTTGAATGTCGCCTGGACACTGGCATCACTAGTCCGCGGGGTGGAACACTAATAATCACTTGAGATGTAGCTGGTGACATCCCCCTTGAGTGAAGTGAATGGCAGCAGTTGCTCCCAAATAGCTGGGGATGGCATGGACTGTATTGTTGTATCTTGTGACATCAATTAAAGGGTTTTGGATCTTACACCAAAGACATCCTGTGTGGAGACTTTATTAGGATGTGTGCAATGACCTGCAATGAAAACACTGGTCCTTTAACTAGTGATAGAGACTGTATTGGCAGAGCTGCTCCAGGCCCGGCTGCAAAGTAATAGTTCGGCTGTTCCTAGCCGCTCCCTTAGACGTCTGGCCACAAGGACAAGGACGTCTGGCCACGAGGCAAAAGTAAGTAGACTACCCTAGCGGCCTCCTTGACCAGCGGGGAGGTGTGGCTGTAAAGTAGGGCCTAGTGGAGTAGTCAAGACAGAGACCCAGTCAAGGTGAGATCAGATGACTCCAGATTCACCCTGGTATGTGTGGTGCTCCCGGTGCAGGGTACGGGGCTGCGCTGCCTACCCACACTTTTAAAATATCACCTGCTGTCTTTTAGCAGGCATTTGATTAGATATAACATAAATAAATAATCATCCAAGCTAAATTTTTGACACATACTTATAGCTTAATAATGAAAAGTTAGAAGTTTATTCAAAGCAAAACCTATTTATGACAAATTTTGGGTATAAATGGGAGTCTCAAAGACCAGAATGGATCTGAGACATCCAAAAGTTTGTTTTTTTAATGACTTCAGTTATTATAAATTAATGGATAACACTGTACCACTCTCTACTAGTGTTGAGCTCAAATATTCAAATTGTGAATATATTCGGCTATTCAAGAATTCACAAATAGCACATTAATTTTGAAGGCAATTTTGGGGGCGATTACACTTATATTTTCGCAATGCACTCACAATTGCAATTATTTGGAAAGTCAAAGGCCACAGTTTAGGTTAAGACATACAGATTATTTTGGGAATGTATTTCAAATATGTTTACTATTGTACAACACTGGAAAGGACATCACCTTGAGAAGATGCCTCCAAGGTGTACCGTGTACCATGTCTCCTCCAAAGCAATCTGTATCCTGAGATAAATATAGAGGCTTTTGTGACTTAACAAATTTGCTTCAACATCTAGTTTTCACAATTCCAAATTTGGAGTTGTCACCAGAACAGCAACTGAGGAGAACCCTTATAATCTGACAGAATTTCATTTACTTTGGATTTTCTCTCCAGTTAATATTGCTAACAACCATCTTGCAAAAAAGGTTTTGGCTTCAGATATACTTGAAGAGCCATTTTAAGAGGTCAGTTCTGCAAAAACAAAAAGATCAGCCCTAATGGAGAGAGTAAATGATATCTTAGTGAAAGATTTGCTTGCTTGTAACAGAAAACACTGACATGTTCATTTTAAAATATTCTGTGTGTTAAGGTCAGGGGCATGAACATCACTAGGGGGTTGCACAGTACCAGGTGGCACCATTTCACTCCCAGAGAAGGCATAACACCAAAGTACAAGACTTTAAAAAAATATATATATATAATTTGATGTTTTGGGAGCACCATCTGCAGGGCCACATGAATATGTAGACATGGGATTCCTACTTCCAAATAGTTTAAGCATAAGGCTGGGTTTCTACTACGTCACGTACGTCAAATAGAAGGATGTTGACGTAGACCATTGTAATCCATGATGCTGTCTCCACATGTGTTGGTCTGCTACTTTGTGCCCCATTGCGTTAACGTAGACTACTACGTTGATTTTGATGCATCTGTCAGTAACGCAAGGGGGTGCGCCAACTCACCCATAGACAATGCATTGAATCCGTTACCGCCTAATGGGCATCCGTCAGTAACAGACTATTTTCCCCATAAAAAAAAAGTTACATATGCCCTGACGAAAGCTTGAGGGATGCCTAACGGATGCTTAACACGCACCCCCAACGCACTACAGGTGCGTTAATGTAGGGACCTTGATGGACTGAGAAACGTGGTTGAAACCCAGCCTTTCACAGAAGAGTAGGTGAGAAGGTAAATATATAATCTGGTGAAATCCACCTAGATAAATACTGCAGTGGAGAAAGATTTTTAAGGAAATCTATTAAAGACAATATCACAGAATTGGGCACATTTGCAGGGCAGCTCATAAGTAGTACGCTGGTACTCAAAATGGACTAAAAAAAACATGCGTATCTTTAGAACTATGCAGAGAGGGGAGACATGCATGCAGCTTTCCCCCTCCTCCCCCCTTCTCACGACGTGTGTGAAGGAAGCCGTGCTTGTATTATGCTTTGACAGCAAGTGTTCATTAGTGACATCTGGTGGCTGAAGTTGATATTGCAGATTGAGATTAAAGCTCAAACATAATGTATATCTTAAATAGCTGTACAAACAACTTCATTGTATCATATATACACTACTGTAAAAGTTACATTTTTAGATTGCCAAAATTCTTTAATTCTTTATTGTTAAATGTATACAATTTATGTCAGTTCAATAACCACAGGGAAACATTGATAACTATGAAAGGTTGCAGTTAGGGGTATGAAATTGGAAATGTAAATTACTAATCCAAAAAAAAGGACTTCTTGGGGGATGAAAGTCACAGTAGGTATATGTTAGAGTAAATCAGAGGATCAATCAAGAACAGGGAGGTCCATCTGCAGCAGAATCTACCATGCAGCTGAATCAGAGGACAGTGAGGGAGACAGCGAGGAAGAATGACCCTTTTAAAAGGGTGAGTACCACACACCATCTCCTGATACTCATCAGAGTAGCTCACTAAAAAAGTTATGTGCACCCGTGCACATGTGCCTTTCTCTTTCTTCTGTAGGTTGCTGTACTACATTGGCCTAGGAATCCCCGCAGCTTCCTATAAAGTTTTTCATTTAGATGCTTTAACCAATGACCGGCACCTTTTCAGAAAAAAATGCTTTAGCGTAAATGCAGAGTTTCCTGGATAGTGTTCACTGATTGACTTGGCTGCCTGGAGGCTGCTCTGCAGACAGAAGAAAAATACGGCGTGTTCTCTTGTAGAACCAGAAATCATTTTCTTCCGAGACCAACAACATGATGTTTGTGTATGTAATTTTAAGTCAAACAAAGTCCGGCTTCCAGCAATGCATCCAAAAATTATTTGTTTGGGCATCATCCAAGTGAACTCGTACAGAGAGTTCAAAATCAAGACTACAAGGAAATAGAGCCAAGGTCTACCACAGGCACCAATCAGGTTCCAGCTGTCATCATTCCCATAGAGTGGAGAAAATGAATGCGGATTAAAAGCAACAGGCAGTTGAGTGTTGTTCTCTATGTAGGACCTAGAATACACCTGCAGGGGAGGCACTTACCTTTCACCACTAAAAAGATTAGAGAGTATTATGTCTGAACGGAGGGTAGGCTTACTCAGTGGCATGGGTAGCCCAGTGCGGGGAGTGTGATCCGAAACGGGTGACACCATTTTTTGAACCATTGAGTCACTTTAATACAAGCTCTTAAGGACTTGCCCCCCCCCCCCAGCTATTGATGCTCCACCCAGCTCCAGCCGTCTCCTGCTCCTGAGCTCTCTCAAGGCCTTTCACTCCGGAGGAAGAAATCCACCCCACTTTTCTCTTGTTCAGCCACACCTGTGACCAAAAGGCAATCTGCACAGTACTGTTGTTCTGCTCTAGAGCCACCCATATGCCCCTTCTGGCAGAATTTCAACCACAGGGAGATGGGAGACAGGCTCCTGTGCTGCCTTCCTCTTCTCTACCCAGATAAGTGAGCCCTACATTTCCGTCTGTAAGGGCTTTTATGGACTGTACACTGGGCCCCCCTCTAATGTCGGAAGGACAAACTGCAGCCTCTGAACCAAACTATTCCCCTTCACTGATGGGCGCCCCTTCTCCTGTGACCTGAGAGGGGTCCCCACTACAGTGTGACACCATAGGCTTCTGACAACAGTCAAACCAGTGAGCATTGAGGTGAGGTGGGTAAGCAAACTTACCCCAAGGGATAATCTTGGTAAACACTAAAGAGGTTAATCAACTTGTACTTGATCGTATTTTGAAAGATGAGCTTTTAAAAAAGGAATGGGTTTTGCATCGTCCACAGCGTGTGGTAATACCATCGACCAATAGTTCACTGGCTCACAATGGTGAAAATGCACAAGTCGAGGATCAATTAAGCAAAATGAAATACTTTAGAATTGCAGATTTTAAAAAGATGTGTCCCCCTTTTTTATTAGCTGCACTAGAGATGGATGGATCCCAAGTACAGAAAATTCCTTCACATTTTTGGCAGATCACCCGTGATGGATATTTCGCTGTTTGGCTGGATTTGGTGGATTGGACCCCATCGCCTTGACTGTCAAACGCATAATGAGATAGAAGAGTGTGAACTGAGGACGTTCAGAGTTTCCCAGTCAGTGAACTCCCAGCCAACTCTGTCTCCCTTTTAACTGAGTTCAGTAACCTCATCTGGACAGTTTCACCTTGACAAGAAGAGCGAGATGCTAGCGAGACCGACTGATGTTTAAAACATGTGTAAGTGTCGTCTTGGGCTTGTTTTAACAGCTCTGTTGGCTGAATGACTAAACTCACATCTAACAGAGATGGAATGATGACCCCTGAATGAAAGAGCCCCTTCCTGAGGAACCTGGACAGCTCCAGCATTGTAAAATGAAATGTTGTCTGTATATGTTTTGTCTTCTCCCGTTCCTTCTTCATTTCCCTCTTTATCAACACGCCAACAACTTTGCTATAGAACATTTGTTTTTCTATTATTCTTGTATACATCATTTTAGACCCAGTACTCTATGCAATGCTGGAAGATTACAACTCATGGGAGGAAAGACAAATATGTATGACCTAGGCATGGATTTGTGTACAGATTACTGTAGATAACACCAATATGTGGGGCTGATTGAAAATACACTTCTGCACTGTACTTGAAGTCCATACCTCACCAATATTCCTTGTTGGAGGTCACAGAGCGCCAACCAAAAATTAAGCAATTAATAAGTTAACTACCATATATAATCGATTTGAATATAAGCTGAGTTTTTTAGCAACCAAAACATGCTGAAAAAGAACTTAAGTCACGCGATTGCAGTACTCTGCGGGAAGACTTTGTGAATGATCACAAAAAAACCCTTAACATGTTAATATTACCAAATTTGCTGAAGATGTACAGAAGGGTTGTAGGAACATTTTAAAAAATATATACACATTGCTCTAACTTGTAGTTTTTGCATAAATTAAGCATAAAAATTAACTTAAATTTTAGTTTTTAAATTTTACTTTACAGTGTTCCCACACCCCTTCCCTACATCTGTCTACCGAAAGCAATTTTGGTGCTGATGATATGTTCAGGAGCTTTGCAATAAACTTAATAAACTCAGGGTCTTTGCAACAGTTATAATAAGGACATCCCCCCCAAAAAAGCACATTTGCTGTGTCTTAGCTGATGCATTTCCCACCCTAGGCTTATACAGCTTTTCCTGATTTAAAAAAATATATATATTATGGTTGGCTTATACTTAAGTATATACTATATGTCACCTTATTTATTAATAATTATTATTTATAATACTTAATATACTAATATAAATCATTGATATATTTTTTTAATTTCGATTTTGTGAGTTCATTGCAAAGCCTCTGAATATGGTACCATCACCACAACTGCTGGAGATTGAAGTATTGTTTGAACATTACACAATATAAGTATTGCTTTTAGAACATGTAGCCTTTGTATAAATTAAGTTCAAAGTCAACATTTTTTCTTGAAAATTGAAGGTTCCCACAACTCTTCTTTACTTACCTTACAATTTTGGTAATGATACCATGTTCTGGGGCTTTGCAATTAGCTCCTAAATAAGGAAGTTGACATTGCATTACCATCTTCACTTATTTATAATCTCCTGGAAAAATTACCTACCAAGGTGTCCCCCCCCCCCCCACTTACCTGCCCGGTGATTCTGTGCATCAGATGCTTCCGGGTCTGCCTTTTTCCTGCTCAACTCCGGCATCTCTCCGGTGATGGGCAGGAAATAAAGATGGAGAATATTGTTGTCCAACGCGATCGCCCGAGGCGTGGTTTTAAACAAAGTGTGCCATGTGCGTAACGCCCCGGAGGTTAAAGACAAATATTAATAGTAACACTGGTGCAAAAATAGATTTTACTGCACAGCTACTTTCTGTTGTGTTCTCCACAAAAGGAAGCAAAGGGAAATGTCCCCAAAAGTGGGGACCCTCAATCTAATCTAATCCTTAATTAACCCCAAAAGGTTGCCATCATATACACTGCCTGGACAAAAATAAAGTTGCCACCTGGATTTAACTAAGCAAATAGGTACGAGCCTCCTATTGGATAAATCTGGGGTTGGTGCAGTTGGTCAGGTCTAGGTTCAGCAGCAGTATGAGCTCCAAGAATGAGGTCAGCTGACCTGAATATACTGAATGACAAGATCATTCTATCAATGGATTTATTCTAACCTGATGGCACGGGCATATTCGAAGATGACAATGCCAGGATTCATCTGGCTCAGATTGAAAGAATGGTTCAGGAAGCATGAGACATCTTTGTCACCCATGGATTGGTCACCACAGAGTCCAGACCTTAATCCCATTGAGAATTTGTGGGATGTGCTGGAGAAGGCTTTGTGCAGCGGTCAGACTCTACCATCATCAATGCAAGATCTTGGTGAAAACTGAATGCAACACTGGATGTAAATAAATCTTGTGACATTGCAGAAGCTTATCGAAACAATGGCACAGCAAATGCGTGCGGTAACAACATATTAGAGTGTGTGACATATTTTTTGGTAGTGATTTTGGGGG
>CM070038.1:27192100-27210348 GCA_036250615.1 Ptychadena robeensis | reverse complement strand
CTACAGTACTGTCGTCCCAGTGGGGTGGATGTCCGGTCCCCCGTGGGTCCCGCCTGAATTACGCGACCCTACGTGCTGGAGTACCTGCGGTCTCAGCCTGCCTTGGATTTCACCAGTGTCGCTGGCAACTCCGTTCCTGCGCTGTCTGCGTCCCTGTCTCGTCCTAGGGTAAGCGCTGCTGGCATTCCTTGGATCACTCTTTCCTGAAACTGTTACTTGGGACTGTTATCGTTACCGCTGCACCGTTGTGCTGTTTGTGATACTCGAGTACCCGACCTGGGCCCCGAGCTTCAATAAAGTTGAGCTTTGAGCATTACAGCCGCCTCTATCGTCTGATTGATTCCTGTGTACCTTACAAACCCTTTGATGAAGTGGTGGAAAGTTTGCCACAACTTGATCCTAGAGCGTAGTAGACATATTCCCTGCAATGATAATTAAGTATGTGATTGGTGGATTCCATGAGAAATTGCTTGTTTCGATTCATAGAGAATGAACGGGCGTGGTTAAAACTCAATGAATTGAGAAGTGGTGTTTATGGCGGGGTTAAGGTGGGGCAAGTTGGGGCAAGTTGTCCTGTGCCACTTCCTGGTCCTATCAATCCATCACTAGTTGAACATGGAAAGTTGGTCACAGTTGTTGGCCTAAACAGAGGGCTAAAACATTTCTATAGAAGAATCATATATACACAGGGAATGGTTATCTAGTGTATGAAACTGTGCAAGCTCTGATTATATAGTAGACATTTGGAATATATAGATTCCCAGGCTGGAAAGAAGAATAGTACTAAGCGGCAACAAAAAGATGTAAAACATGGAAACGTTATATTTTATATTATGTTTTATATATATACAGTGGACCCTTGACTTAAAAGATAATTTGTTTCAAAGGGTTGGTAAGAAGTCAAGTTGGTTGTAAGTCAAAACCATTTTTCCTATAGGAAATAATGGAAATGGCAATAACCCGTTCCAGACCTCCCAAATTACCACTTTCCTTGTCATAAAAGAAAAGATGTAAAATATGTACTTTATATAGTTATATACTTTAAAGTTATAACATGTTCCTTGCCTACCAGAAACAACATTGTAAAGCAGGGTACAGACGGTTCGATATTCGAGCCGTCCGATGTACCCTGCAGCAGCGTGATGACGTCATTACGCTGCTGTCAGATATCGGAGAACCCGGGGATAGCAGAACTGTCTCTCCCCCGCTCCTCCTCCTCAGCTGAGCTTTGCCTGGAGACCCGCGGTCTGTAGGCAAAGCAACAGACATCGCCGTATTAACGGTCATGTCCGATAAGGCTTTTTTCGAGTGGGATTGATTTGTCCCGCTCGAAAACAGTGATGGGGGCACATTATATGGGTCAGATAGATGCCACACGGTGCTCGAAACGGCCATTGATTTGACCCATATCTCCACGTCTGTACTCTGCTTAAGACTCTTTCTTCTTCTTAATTGTAATTGTTTTCTTATCTTATCTTGTATTTTTCCATCTGTCCTACCTTTGTTGGGGCCATGATGCACTGAAAATGCACTGATCGTCCGCAGCACAGAGGACAATTCCTAGACACTTATGGGTTCCTTGTTTACACCACCATGCATGGGCCCAGAGGCAAGTTTCTAAACACCTCTGGGGCCCTTGGGTGCAAGTTTGAGGCTTGTACAGGTCTGTACAGAAGTCTATGCTTTACAGCATCATTAGCGTATATATATATATATAAATACACATACATATATAAAGAAATTGGCTACTTTCTATTTATGCTTTAGATTGCTAAATACATTTAGGATTTAGAGTTAGATATTTTTATTACATCTTTTTATTTTCTACTACAGGTCATTTCTTGACAAAGGAATCCCAGATCAGAGAGTCTGTTTAAAGCATCGTTTTAATTCTTGCTCTGAACTGACCAATAATACTGGAGATGCTGAAATAAGGCATTCATTTAAATTATAGATTGAGCTATAGGGTGCTGTAAACAACCAGTTGTTTTTTTTATAAAAAAAATATTAATAAACCATATTTCATATGTATTGTACCGAACTAAGAATATATTTAACAATCTTTTTTTAAGAACTTACCACTTACTACTACCACTTGTCTGTTTTATGGCCAATTCTAATTGCTCCCTATTTACTTTATTTGATAGAATCACAGCTATATTGTAAATAATTTATACAACTGTTGCTGTATACACGCTCTGGTCCTTTCAGCAGCGATGTAGCGGGATCCTGTCCTTCCATTACCCACAGTAATATTCTTTACAATGTATATTTTTCCTATTACAGCAGCAGTTTAACACATTCCGTGGTTAATACGCGCACATTCTTCTATATTGCGGCATGAAATGGCTCATCCGCCAGCGATAGATTTAATAAAGAGGGATCAGTGGGGTTGCTTGTGGCTTTCAGAGCGCGCCAGCTATTTATAATCCATGGCAGAAGTATTTATTGAGCACTATCTTGTAAATTGTTGGCTGAAGCCACCCATGTTAACTAGAAATATTACAGTCACCGTGCAGTCCATCACAAAGTGTAGTGCATCCCAAGGAAAGGGAATTTGTTTCGGAATAAACTCCGAGGGACTATATATAGAGTCAGAAGTGTTTGAAAAGACAGACCTGTAGCAGTGGAATGAAATGGAAAAGCGAAAGGCCTATATGACAGGAATGAGAGGGGGCTGTAGTGAGAGGGGTCATTGGGAGGTAAACAAAATTGGTGTTTTTGATAAATGGGGACTTACCGGATTGGTGGATCGCTATGGACAGGGGGGTTCGGCAGGTCGGGTCCAGGCAGGCTAAGCATTAGTTGCTTGGAGAAGATTAGGTGGATTAACTACCACCCACCCTCCCTCAGTAGTTAACAGATGGGGATTGTGGGTGATTTGGCACAGGAGGGGTAAGAAGGTTCATAACCAGGAGGTGTGTTTTATGTGTGGTGATAAATTTATGTTAATTTCTTGCAGATGTCATAGTGCATGGCGTTTCCGGGTCTTTGATTGTGGACAGCTCGTGGTAAAAAGGTTGGTGGGAACCATCTGATGGTGGTATTCCCTGGGTAGTTCAGAGTGAGCTGACCTAGTGTGGTAAGCAGTCTCAGTGGGCCTGTGGGCAGCCTTAGGCTATGTTCCCACATGTGCGGCCGCCCGCAATTGAATGGCCCCTTTTTAAACCACGTCCCAATTATTGAGATGCGGATTTTAACCACAGCCTTTCACGTCTATGGCTGTGGTCAGGGGGGATTAGCTGCGGGCGGCTACGCAGTGAGCCAAATTTCTAGGTCGGGCCCCGGTCGCGGCCCAAGGAAAAACCCATTCAATAATTGTGGATGGCTGCATATGTGGGGACATAGCCTTAGTTGTCCTTGAGTTGCTGAGTGGTGGCTAAGGGCCTAAACTAACTAAGTGGTGACCTGTGATGTTTGGTATGGTATGGTGGATCGTGATGATACCTCGAAGACTTGGAACCAGGATGGTGAATCTGGAAATGTTATCAATATTGTTATGTTATCCTTAATAAAGGTGCTGGCCATCTAAATCCACCTCCGGTGTAATGTGTCTTATTATTACAGCACATGTAGGGTTAATCAGGTTGGGTTGATTAGTAGATATTATTTAATGGTGGAGGTCCATTTGACCTATCCAAGTCATGATCTCCCCCGTCCGTTACATGTTATATGGCAGACTGATACAATGGATAAATGTTGGCGCACACACGTGTGGCCTGGCCAAGGTGCCTCATCCCTTCAATACTCTCATTGGATAAAAGAGAATTTAAACCACGCATAGGCATTCTTCAATCCCTTACAATCAATTTTTATATCTGTGATGAACATTTTTGGATTGCCATGAATTTAGGAAATGAGCAGACCAATTTAGGTGACATTGATTTTGCAGTTGGTGATGGAAGCTCTAAGTGTAGCTGAACTTCTGAGTTAAAACATGTTTAAAGAATTAAATAAATCTATTTCGCCGGGTATGTGACATTAAATGTGAGTTCTGTACCTGATACTGTGTGTCGTCCACCAGTTATTGGGAAGAGTGATGGATGTTCGTGGATAGATTTGGGTACTATGTATGCTGTGCTTCCTGTGCTAGTTACCCAGTTCTGCAGTACCACTAGGAACTCGAGCGGAGAAGGCCTATGTCACACCAGCGCTCCGCTACAGGAACTAAGGTAAGTAATTAGTATATTTAGGTAACCCTCCATTTCCATATAAAGTAGAAGTATATATACTCACTTGTGATAAGTACCAAACAGATTTTATGTGACAGAGCAGCGACATATGCCAGGAGTTGCCTGGAAATCGGACAGCCCATAAATGATAGACCAACCGGACCCACTGAGGGCGACCATCTAATAATCATAGTAAACATTCCTCAGTAAATTAGTCTATAGTATAGAGCTCAATTCAAATAAGTGATAAAGATAGAAACAAAAAGAGAGCAAACTCCCTTAGACATCAAAGCACCAAGGTAAAACGGAAATCCTACATCTCTCAGAGCAGTGACAGCTGGAAAAAGACATAATGACACTATGTACTCAGGGAATTTTACCTTTAAAACCTTTTTAATGGCACTTCCAGTGGTTACTAATAGTATTGAATAGAATTAACCCCCAAAAGCCTGGCAGATGAATATGAGAAAATGTCTCATATAGTTCCAGGTAAGAACACAATTTTAAATGCACTTACAATGTTATGGGAGCATTTTTGGTTGAAATGGAAGAAGAAAGTGTATTTTCTCCTATTATAAAAGTGATTAGTTGTATTACATTAGTAACAAGTATCCTAAGAAAACGTGTTTGGATAAGTATTAGTACACAACAGTAATCTGTACAATACTCGGTACACTTATAATATCCTGCAAACATTTGAACGATGCGTTTGTGTACAGACTCGGTGCTGAATAATGTGCTCTCTTTGGCCAATGTTTTTAATGTTGTAATGCTCTGGTTTCAACTCTGTCCACTCCGTGAATGTTCTAAAAACCTAAAACTAAAGTAGACATTTTTTTTTTCTTTTAGTAGGAAGTCTGACCTTTTCAAATTCAAAACTTTGAAAGGCCAAGCGGGGTCTTGTCAGGACTTTAAACAACGCGCTTATTAATTAAATATATCTCTGCTTTCAATACTAGACGTAGAAACAGCGCCAGGCTGAACCTGAAAATTTAATAGACCACCACAGAGACTATGTGGGCTTGAAGGAGGTATTAATTATTAAATCCAAAAGTTAGTTTTTTATTCTAAAATCAATGGACTCTAGTCTATCTAAAATATTCTGCATTTCAGAGAAGGATTTGTTAGGGCTGACCTTATTAAAAAGATCCGGATATTTATTCTATATTTTACAAGTTCCAATGTTACAACGTGTCACCGGAGTATTGGAAATTGTCCCTTATATACAGGAGATGAATGTGTTCTGTCAATTCTTCTGGGTTACCATCAATTCAATAAGACCCAGTGGTGAGGCTCAAGGCTCCCTGTAAACTTTTTTCATTTAGGTGTTTGGTAATCAGTTTTAAACACTCATGTAAAAAAGTTTATTACATTTATTCTATGTTCATTCCTCTGCCATGGGGACCCCCCTTCCTATGCCTACCTTCCTGATTGGCCGCCCGTGCCTGGTGCCGACTCTGGTGCCCTCCTGTCTGTACAAGTGCTCCTTCCCTGGGCTACATGTCCCAAGAAAACTTGTGAGTTACTTGCTGCTCATACATGAGCGAAAACGTGATTTGGGAAATGGCACTCCAGGCTCAATGGACACCAATAGGTGAGGTACCCACCTCAACACAGAAAGTGGCGGGTGCACATATTACAGGAAAGAATGCAGTCCAAAGAAGCACCTTTTTACAAAGGGTTTATTAGCACTTAAAAGGTTGATTTGATATACAACCTGTAATTAATTTGTTGGTGATGGTGGACATATACAGCGAGGAACATAAGTATTTGAACACCCTGTGATTTTGTGAAGTTCTCCCACTTGTTAAAAATCATGGATTGGTCTGAAATTCACATTGTAGGTACATTCCCACTGTGAGAAACAGCATAAACGCACTGTATGATTTTAAAGAATTTATTTGTATTGCACTGCTGGACATAAGTATTTGAACACCTGGTAATCAGCAATTCTGGCTCTCAAAGACCAGTTACTCTGCCTTTAAAAAAGTCCACCTCTACTCCACTCATTAATTCAGTGGTTACCAAACGTTCCTTGCAGGGCCCCTCTTTTCTATATAGGAACATTTTTGAGCCCCCCCCCTCCCTTCAAACACAGGTTAAGAATGAGGACCTACGCCCCCTGGAATACCTGCACGCCCCCCCAGGGGGCCCGCCCCCCAGTTTGGGAACCACTGCATTAATCTTGTCAGATTACAACTACTACCATGGACAAGACCTGTCAGAGCTGACAAAATTGTGGACCTCCACAAAGCTGGAAAGGGTTATAGTGCAATTACCAAGCAGCTTGGAGGTAGTAGATCAACTGTTGAGGAAATTGATAGAAAATGACAGTCTCCCTCGGACTGGGGTTCCATGCAAGATCTCACCTTGTGGGGTATCACTGATGATAATTAAGGTGAGAAATCAGCCCAAAACTACACTAAAGGAGCTGGTCAATAACATGAAGAGAGCTGGGACCACAGTTTCAAAAGTCACTGTCGGTAGAACACTACGCCCTCATGGTTTAAATCATGCATTGCACAGAAGGTTCCCCTGCTCAAGTCATCCCATGTCCAGGCCCGTTGGAAGTTTGCCAATGACCATCTGGATGATCCAGAGGAGGCATTGGAGAAAGTCATGAGGTCAAATGAGACCAAAGTAGAACTTTTTGGCCTAAACTTCACTCGCTGTATTTGGAGGAAAAAGAAGGATGAGTTGCATCCCAAGAACACCATTCCTACTGTGAAGCATGGGGTGGTAACATCGTGCTTTGGGGGGCTTTTCTGCGAAGGGGACGTCTGCATGGTATTATAGAGAGAATCAATGGGGCCATGTATTATGAGATTTTGAGCAACAATCTGCTTCCCTTAGTCAGAGCATTGAAGATGGATTGTGGCTGGATCTTCCAACATGACAATGACCTGAAAATATAGAAAATATTTGGAGGGAGCTGAAACTCTGTGTTGCTCAGCGACAGACCAGAAACCTGACAGATCGAGAGGTGGAACAAAATCCCTGTTGCAGTGTGTGCGAACCTTGTCAAGAACTACAGGAAACTTTTGACCTCTGTAATTGCAAACAAAGGCTTTTGGACCAATTATTTACACTCCCCGAGGATTCCAATACGTATGTGCAGCAGTGCAATACAAATACATTATTTACAAGTCACACAATGTGATTTCCAGATTTTTTGGGAAATGCTGTCTTTCACAGTGGGAATGGGCTCAAATGTGAATTTTAGACCACTCCATTATTTCTAAGTGGGAGAAAATTGTGTTCAAATACTTTTGGTCCTCCCTGTAACTAGACAACGATTTTGTAGGTTTTAAAAGTTTTCTTTTCTCCTTTTTCCTGTGCCATTGCTGCCCTGGCTCTGTCCCAGAGACTACTTGTCCTAAGAGCGGGTGCGTCACTTGCTCTGCATGCAGGTACAAAACTTTTGAGATATAGATATGGACAAAGAAAAAAAAATGATTACATTCTTACTTTTCACTAAGCTGTCACAATGGTGGAAAAGCATGCCACAATTCCAAAAAATATATACTCTTCTGGGCTTAAATGAACCGCAGTAACATTTATGGCCACTAGGATTATCAGGATTATCTGAATTTACTGACAGGTAAGGTTATAATTTTTTTTAATAGGTTGTCCATATTGTATTTGCTGAATACTTTTCTCAATAAAGTTATTGAAAAAAATAAAAAATAAAATAGGTTGTCCATATAATCAGGGGTGCACCAGTATGCTGGTACGCAAAATTGTCTAAAACCTAGCTCTGCGTACATTTCTTTTCCTTCCTAAGGGCATCTGTGGACTAAAGGAGGAGAGATGCAGGAGCTTAACCCATCCTTTCGCTCCTCTCTGATGAGAAGGAAGCTGTGCTTGTGTTGTGCTCTGATGGCAAGTGCTCTCTAGTGACACCGGGTGACTGAAGCTGATATTGCAGATTGAGTTGAGATTACAGCTATATATATATATATATATATCCAACGTATACAATTTATGTCACTTGGATACCCGCAGGGAAACATTAATAATTATAAAAGGGTGCAGGTAGGGGTAAAATGCTGATTTAAATAAAATGCTAATTTAAAAACATTTAGGGTGTTGGAGATCTGGGGGACAAAGGTAGGCACACGTAAGGGTAAAATCTGACAAGAGAAAAGTTGCAATACTGAGAAAGGATACTGAGATATATACTGAGATCTGAGGGTTTAAACGGTTTTGTACTGTGAGAGTTACATTTGACCCAAAGCTAGCTGGTGACCTGTAGATGGAAGACAGCTAATTGGAGGATCAATCAGGAACAGGGAGGTCCATTTGCAGCAAAATCTACCATGCAGGAGGACAGTGAATACGACAGTGAGAGGGACCACCCTACATATGAGGTGAGTACCAAAACACCATCTCCTGGTACTCATCTGAGTAGCTCACTAAAAAAGTTATGTGCACCCCTGACTATAATGTAGCGTTTGACAACAGGAAGTGGGTTTACACGTGTAGAGTTTTTCTTCAATCAACTGGCAATTCAATCTTTTGATAGATGTCGTTGTTGAACATCATTCTTTCACTTATTGAATGTAACATTATATTTTTTTATTAGTTCATCGCCAATATCGAATGAAAATACAGATAAAAATTTACCAACATGTTCGATGACCTTTTGAACCATTTTTGGAGGTCAAACAAAATGTATCCATCGAACAAATTGGTCATTCTAGATTTTTGTTCAATCAACCAAAAATCATTCGTTCTTAGTTGATTGAATGAAAAAATCTACACTTTAAGTGAGTTTAGGTGTACTTTAAGGCTACTTTTAAGGAACAAATGCCATAAGTGCAAACAAACATGAAAGCAATGAAGTGCAAGTTCATGTACCCTTTCATAGTCTCATAAACTTCGAGAAGGAGTAAACTTCGTGTTGAGGAAAAGTTTCCTATTTTTTTAAATTCTGACCGTGAAAAATATACAAATGTATTTGGAATATATTGTCATTAAGGTGTCCCTTTTGTAATCTTATTATTAGTATGACAGCAGTATTGCTGGGTAGTGATGGCGCGAACCCGGATTTTGCTGTTCGCGAATAGCGAACGCGAACGTTCGCAAAAGTTTGCGAACACGCGAGCGCACCATTGACTTCAATGGGCAGGCGAACTTTAAAAAACAAAGGGACCCTTTCTGGCCACAATAGTGTTGGGAAAGTTATTTCAAGGGGTCTAACACCTGGACAATGACATGACAGAGGGGAATCCATGGCAAAATTCCCAAGAAATCTTTTTTCACGCAATAAATCCGCGCGAAGGATTTCTACAATGATAGTCAATGGGAAAATAAAGTGCAATGAGTGATTACCCTTAGACCATGTTTGATTGGACTGATCTCTTGTGTATGACCCCTGCCACAAACCTGGACTTTGCATCTGTCACTGTTTCTGAACTCACTCCCTAGAGGGGGATCTTGGAGGATTTCACCGGTCTCAGTTCTCAGATGAGGTACCTTGTGCGTTAAGTCCTGGGGGCAACCGAAGTCGGGTAGGCAAATCGTGTCTCCCGTTCAGGCGGGGGCTTGTCTATAGGTGAAGACCGCAGCGGAGATTGGGGTATCCAACCTGACCTGTGGATCGGTGATCCCTCGGAGATTCTCACAGTCGTATCGATCAGCTAGTTTAAAGGTCATTCCGGCTTCACAGTTCACATACAACAAACTCTGATACACCAAACTCCCAGTGTAACGCACCGCAAACATTGATGCGTGACCCATTAAACACTAATTCTGCAGTTGGTCACAATTTTTTTGACCTACTAGCCTTTAAAGATCAACTTATAGATCTCCAAAAAAATTAAGTTTTTCATACGACAAATTATTCAACTGATCGCTTTTTGGTCTGATCACTATAAGCCATCGCCTTCTCATCTGGGGGGGTGCGCCAACAATGGCCAACACACTTCATTGTTGCTCCTTCAATTGTGATACGCAAGCCCCTTCACCCACGACAAGGTAGCGATCAGAAGGAATTGGTTGGCATCATGTAAGGGCCTTTTTTAATAAGCAGCCACAGCCAAGGCCAGAAAATTAGGCAAGTACACTTGCCATAAAAATTTGTCATGTACCATTTGCAGAAAAATTAGGTATGTAGCAACGGCCAGAAAATTTAATTTTTCCATGCAGAATGAAAAAGAAACATTGCGGCTTGATGAACCCTAGTTGGTGGCGGAGGCTTCATGAAGTCGTATGGCGGTATGGCAGCGTGGGACCAGTTTTAACGGCCAATGCATGTAATCACAAGGCCCTTTTTTGCTAGGCAACACGTCATCCGCCCGCTGTCAGTCCCTTCCGAATCCATGCCTCATTTCATTTTCAGGAAGGTTAGGTATCCCCATTTTTGACCGAGGCGACTTCGCTTCTCTGTCACTATGGCCGCCTGCAAGCCTGAAGTTCCCTTCTTCTGACAGGACACTAGAAGCAGGACAGGCCAGAAGTTTCAAGAGCAAAACTGGTATAGCGCTGGCCCACAGGTCAGTCGGCACACCCAGTAGTCGGGTTCATTTCACATCGCACGCTTCTAAGAGTGTCAATACCCGCAGTTAAAAGGCTGAGTATTCTGTGCAATCTGTCGTTCGAGTCTTCTCTCAGGGTGGATGCCGAAGGGCTCTGTGGCGATGCGTAAGACTTAAAAAGCTCCGCATTTCCGCCATCAACATCACGTCTGTGAAGCGCCCTGTCCTTGCCGGTGCGGTCGTGGTAGCCGGAGGATTAGTGTTCCACCTCTTCCCCAGTGAGTCACATTTTGCTGTGAACAATCGCCCTTAACAAGCGGTGTAGAGTCAGATTTTGGTAGCCTAAGCTCTCAACTGCTGCCATCCTCTCAGACCTCCGGTAGCCGGTAACATTTCCACTAAACTTTCTGCTTATATACGGTGGTCTGTAAGTGGCACCCAGAACAGCTCATTCTTCTCTTCCTCCTTTTGATACGAGGGACCCAACAGGCACGACAGCATGAAAGAACCCCATTTTTGCACAGGATGGATGCCGAGCTACTCATATCCCGTTTTCTCCTCCTCCTCCTGATGTCATTAAGGGTCCTGTTCCTCCTCCCAGCCACGTACAACACCACGGGTCCCAGATAGGGTGACCACAAGGAGCACCGTGGATTCCTCTGAGTTTGGTCTTTTCCTCCTCCTCAAAGCCACATCCTCCTCTGACTCCTCAGACCTCCTCTTCAGCGTTGCCGCAGGTCCGGCAAGCAAGCTCTAAGGCTGTTTTTGGTGGTGATGGTGACCATACCTCTTCCTCTTCACGCCTCATACCACAGCCTGAATCCAGCACTCTTCGCAAGGCACGCTCCAGGAAGAAGACAATGGGATTAGGTCGCTGATTGTGCCTTCGCCTGGCGACTAACAAGGTTTGGTCACCATCTTCAAAGGACGCATGAGCCTACAGGATTGCGCATGGAGCGTCCAGTAACGTGCAAAAATCCCCAGCTCCGCAAGGATGGTCCTAGCACCCTGGTGGGTGAAAATTTTTTAAACAATACTCTTCCAGCTTTCTCTTGTTGAAGCAGAGGCGGTCGACATATGGAGTGTTGATCCAACGCGTCGGACTGTCCGCAATCAAGCAGGCATCACTGGTCCTGGTGTTTCACCGTGCATTTCAAAGTGAAAACTGCGCCATAGCGCGTGTAGATGCCTGAAATGTGGATACACAGGGGAAAAGAAAAAGCAGGGGGAGGGAAAGGTGGGGGGGAAAAAGAAAAAAACGGGAAACCGGTCTCCTGGGCTAGAAAGCCTGCTTGAGGAACGTCCTGTAAGCCTGGGTACTCTTTCAAAAAATAGAACGAACGAGAATCTTCCCCTGCCAAAATTACAAGGGCTGGGGGACTTTGAAGCTTAAACATATGTCCCTAGTGTTTAATGCATATGTTACATGCATAATTAAAGATGTGAATACCTACTGCATGCAAAAGCTATGACACATGCAAAAGAGGACAGCATAATAGTTTGTTATCAAATGTGGATACATCAATCCAAGGCAGTTAGGGTAACCAGCAGCATATGCCCGCGCCACACTTTCAAGGGCCAAAGGGTTGGTCCAAGTTGGGTAGATCATAGACCAAACAAAAATGTCCACAGCTGTTAAGCGTGACCCCGACGCTCGTTTCATCGCAAATGCGACTTCCTCAATGGGTATAGATGAGACCACCGGATGGATAAAAATGATTAATGTATGCCACTGATCAAGAAATGGGTAAGGGCAAGGCAGGACGTAGGTCCCCCCGAAAGAACGGAGAGTCCAAACAAGTACAGACCGTCAGGCCAGTACCTAAAATCATATACTGTATTGGAGTACTAAGGTAAGGTACGGGTACAAATCCCAAATTTGCATGGGTAGGTTCAAAAGAATGACAGGTAAGGTCTCGGACTGTGTGCACAGCCCCACCACGCGTGAAACCACCAGTAGTATAGAGGAAATTTCTGTTTTTTTGCTTAGCCCTGGGTACTTTGGCCACAAAGCTTTGCACAATTAGATTTACACATGTGCCATGCACGGCCCATTGACAACTTGCCCAAATTCAATGCCGCCACATATGCTTCGTTGTCACCACACTTGCCAATCTCCAGTTGGTGCAGGGTCAGCCACTGAGCCACCTGTGCGTTAAGGCGGACAGGAGTGGCTGTTATCGGTATGGCCTCTTGCTTTCAGGCAAGTCAGCCCCAAGACAGCGTGAACACTGTCGTATCCGGGAGGTGGAATAGCGCCCTGGGGAGTCTGCCGGGATACAGATGATTTGGAGCCAAACGCATCAAGAGAAGAGACTCAGTCCCGAGGAGGATGGAGTAGTAAGGAGTGAGAGGTGTCAGCAGGCCTGCCTGCACGTCTTGGTGGTGTCACCAACTCGGCTGCAGAGCCACGCATTCCAGGCTGGGCGCTGTCAGCAGATTTACCCAATGTGCAGTGTACGGGATCTACCTTCCTGACCACTTTTCAGACCAGGTATCAGTGATCAGATGGCCCTTGCCCCCAACACTGTATGCCAGAGATGCCATGGACTTCCTTTTTCACAAGGAATAAAGATTGGGATTGCCGTTTTTGAAAGAAATTTTCAACCGGGTACCTTCCCCTGCGGTGTCCCAATAGCCCCAAATTTTAACATTTTAAGGCCTCAGACTCCCCCAGCTGGTATGGTAAAAGCTGCGGGCTAAGAGCTGCCGTCAAGCAGCTGCAGACGCCGGGCAAGGGGTGACAGGTTTTTTTTTACGCTCCAACATGTCCTTCACTGACACCTGACGTGGCCAGATGAGCTGGGATGCTTCAAAGCGAAGTTGCTGTGGTTGAGAGGGGCAGGAGGACAGCAGTGGTGAAATTGGCTGAAGATGCTGGAACAGGAGGAGGAAGGGTGCTTCGAGTGTGTGTTCTGCTTGTAGCCATGTGTTGATCCCATAGGCGTTTGTGATGCGAGTCATGTGCCTTCCTCAAGCAGTTGTACCGGGTGGGTTTTGACTTCCCACGACTCGTAATCTTTTTTGCACAGGTTGCATAGCATCGCTGCTATCAGCGGCAGACACACAAAAAAATCACACTGCTGAGCTTTGGCACTGCACGGCATACTGGTGGTGGCAACAGCATGCGTTGATTGCGTCTGTTCTGGCTGACCCGCAGGTGCCGAAATCTGCCTGACTGTGCCACTACTCTTGCGATGACCCCCTGTTAATCGTCTCCCTCCTCTCTGTCTCTTCATTTCCCCTGCTCTCTTCTCTGGGTGGGCACCCGTGACATCCAGGACACATCGGCATTCATCATCATCAAACGCTCATTCTTGAACTCAGCAAGGAAGCAGCGGGTACAAACATCGCCATACACGCCCTCATGTGTGTAATGGTACCTGCAGAGACATTCCCTGTCATCTACACCTGGCATAATGGTTGCGCATCACAATCTCTTCAAAGGATGTGAAACAACTCCTTGTGGATCAAAGTACGGCTGTGTGTAGTATGGTGGCGGGCAGGCAATGGCAACTGAGAGGTGTCACAGCGAGCATGGGAGGATGGTGCCAGGGTCAGAGGGTGTGTCAGATTGGGGTCTGTGTAACATCAACTAAGTCCCCAGATTTCTACGTGACGTAGTGGCCTGACATGGCCATTTTCTAGGGCAAAGGAAATACCCACCACGACCACGACGACCCGCGGGAGTTGCTCTGCTGTCATTTATCTGTTTTGCGTAAGGTCCTGGGCAGGAAACTCTGGGGAGCATGACAGTTGGAAAGGCTGTAATGGATGAAAGCCTGCCTATGTAGTAACCTTTATGATGGGTACAAAAAATTACTGGGTATACCCTGCCACCAACTGTGGCTGGGCACTGGGCCAGACGTGGCACAGCTGTATGCATGGAAGCCGGACTAGTATTATTACTCTTTAGAATAGGGGGAAAAAAATTGCTGGGTATACCCTGCCCAGAACTGTGCTGGGCATAGGCACGCACAAGGCTGTAAGGATGAAATCGTGCATATGTAGTAATACCCTTTATAATAGGGTGAAAAAAAATTGCTGGGATTACCGCACCAGATAACTGTGGCTGGCACAGACAGTTTGGCACAATGCTGTAATGGATGGAAAGCCGTGCAATATATATTAATACCCTAAAATAGGGGGAAAAAATCCCCTGGGGCAACAAAGTGCCACCAGATGAGTATGGGTGGGCACTGGGCAGTGTGGGCGCACACACAGTTGGCACAAGGCTGTAACTGACGGAAAGCCGTGCAATATATATTAATACCCTACAATAGGGTGAAAAAATCCCCTGGGGTAACTAAGTGCCACCAGATATGAGCACTGGCAGTAGGCACTGTGTAATATGTGGCTTGCAAAATCACTGGCAGCAGCCTGGCATGCCAGCCAGCAGGCAACAGGGTGGCAAAGAAATAGCCTTAAAACGGGCTTTTGGGGTCTTTTCAGGACTCTGTCCTGACAGCAGACTAAGAAGCACTGAAGAAGAGTAGACTGTAGATAGCACAGAACACTGTTCTAGCTAATGGTTCCCTATGCAGCAGCAGCAGCTCTATGTCCTAACTCTCTCCTTCTCCAGCAGCATGTGAAATGGCGTCCTGTACTTGCTATGTTATAGGGGGTGTGAGGGTCTGTGAGGTGGGGGGTGCTCATTGGCTGGATTATGTCTGCTGACTGTGACTCACAGGGTCAAAGTTTCTTCAATGTAAAAAGATAGGGGGCGGGTCGAACTCGCCATATGTTTGCGAAAATGCGCGAACGCGAACATGCGATGTTCGCCGCGAATAGTTTGCGCGCGAACAGTTCGGGCCATCACTATTGCTGGGGCATGAGACATGAGAACCTCTCCAATGTCATTCTTCTAAAATAACTTGATAGCCCTCATAATACCAGCTGACACTGTTTAAATAAAACCCGGTGCACTTTAGCTATCTTTTTTATTCATATCATAAAATGCATAAAAGATATCCTTTCCTGCTGTTGGAATAATTATTTTGGATACCTTTTTATGCAGTGTCAAGAGTCACAGTGCCTCAGTAGATGCCCTTTATTTAAAAAATTTCCTCCCTCGTCTAATGTTATTACAATGGACGTAGCTTATAGAAGGCAAGTGACAAGGACTATTTCCTTAATTACTGTACTTACATAATAGCATTTGCTGTGGCAGTTCCAGTGCTATTCAGTCAAGTGAGATTCGATAGAAAAAGAGCTGATTTGCCAAAAAGAAGCTTAAGTATAAGTGCCTGAAGTCACAATCTATTTGCTTTATAAGGTAAAGGTATCTGCAACGCATAGCACTTTTTTTATCAAAACTGTCCTTGCTGCAAATAAAATGTCTTTTTAGTCATTCTTCTTGTGATCAAATTTAGAGTGCATCTAAACCCCAAGAACAAAAATATCATATATTGCAGCTTACCAGTATACAGTAACAGGCCTGAAGGCTGCATTCACTTTTTTCTGCTATTTTTCCTTTATCCAGTTCCAGTAACACACTTTCTGTTTAGTGATGACATGTAGTTGGAGTGTTGTATTTGCAAATTTACAACTATAACATTGTATTTTAGAAATCTGGAATAGACTACTGATGAGAAAACCAAACAGCAATAGATAGACAATGGGTTGAAGGAAATGTAAGTTGTTTTTTTTTAGATTATAAAGTCTGAAAAACCTCAGCTACACCATCAAGGGAACTTTTTAAATATTTGAGACAAAAACCAACCCAATGTTTGTAGACATGGATGGGTGGAGGCTTGGTCAGAGGCTAGTGCTACTTAGATATTTATTGCAGGATAAATAACATGCACAGATATGGCCCTATGGGAATGACTCCAAACTCAGAACTTCATATATCACGGCCAGATCATTTTAGAGTCAGGAATGGCGGCATGCAATACGTTATACAATATGTTAAATTCAAACTTAGGTACAAGCTTCACCTGGTGTTGAAATCATTTAGACACAATCGACAGGCCCAGAAAAGTTGTGAGATACCATTTGGCGGTCCCTATGACTGGGTTTTTTTTTTTCGTACCTCTTGTGGCACAGAAAACCAGACTGAATCGGACAGCTAGGGGGTATATGTGAGGGGTCTGAAAAATATATGGGGACCCAAAATTTCTGATGGTGGCCCTGCTGTAGTCAAGAAGAAGGCAAGGGGGCACAAGCCAGGTAGAATTCTGGGTTCCACAGATTTTACTGACACACACACAAAAGATCACTAGACTACTAATGGTAGCAGATATTTGACTAAGGTGCAGGGTTCCAATTTTTTGGCAAGTGACCATACACATTGAACCATATAACTCCTCCCCATAGGCTGAGAAATCCCCCCATATCAAAATATTCACAATTGTAATAGCCTTCTTTTGTGCAGTGGTGTACTCCAAATGCGTGGATGCCAGCCAAAGTTCTCGCTGTTGCTATTTCCTTTCTATCTCCTATAGAAAAATCTAAAAATCTCTTATCCAGACAGTTACAAATAAATCACATCATCAACCTGTTGGCCTCTAGTGGCCATACACATTACTGCAGTTCATTAACCCCTCGAAGACTGGCATCTACAGAGGGTTAAACGTTTAAACTGCTACAGGTGAGAGCAAAGCAGGTAAGTATATATTTTTTTGAATTTTTGTTTTAGGTGTGTTTTAATGTGTATAAAAATCCTTTCTACGTTGGACAGAATTGGCAATACTTTAAAGCTAAAATCATTTTGACCTGCTTTCTTTGCCTATAATATAATTTTTACTCTATACAGGTACTCTTTGTTGTAACCTACAGAAGATTCGTAAGACTACTACAGCTGACTATTCTACCCATCATCTCGAACTTGACTGCAGAAGCCGGTCTTGTAGTGAAAATACCGGCTCGGAACAGGAAGTTACGTCAGTGACGTTACATCCGGCTCCTGTAACCAGGAACTATGCGTTCCAGGATGCGTTCCAGGGACCGGATGTGACGTCACTGCCTAGAGGCGGGGAATTTGAATGTGTCCGCGAACAGGCGGACGGCGGACTTCTTTAAAAGTCCGACCCGCCCGTTCGCGGACAGTCCAGGTCGATGTTCGCCCATCACTACCCATTAGATTCTCAAGTGTTCTAGGTTAACCTATGTCTAAATTGTATATGATGTTAGAATACTCCAAACTCAAATGTACATAGTAACCTATACTGTACTGTCGTTCTCACAAACAGACTTGGCAATAATGTCTTTTAGCTCCATAGAGCATACTTTCCCTCTCAGACATTACTGCCATACCCAGAGGGAGAAAGGAAAAAGCAGTGTAAATGAATATACTAGAAACTTTAAACAACGTGCCTTCTTCCGCTACATTTTATGTCCCCACTTCTAAAACTAAATTGGCATAACACAGGCTGCAAAATACCAATTTGCGATTTCAACCCTGTCTACATAGAGATAGTCCCTAGATCAATACCCTATTATGGATTCATATGTAACTCCCTGACCCTTCAACATTATACCTCCTATTTACTAAGCTTTATTCCACTCTCTTAGATTCATTCATCTACTTGTCATGGGGCAGAGCCGGGAGCTCCGCTAGTATTGTTAGTACACCCGCACTTATTTGCCATCTTGT
>CM070038.1:27170676-27185886 GCA_036250615.1 Ptychadena robeensis | reverse complement strand
TACCCATACTGTCCCAGAGAGGTGCTGGAGGAGATCGAGATGCTCTGAGATGGCTGGGCCGCAGATGAGATCTGGGATCACCTGGACATCCCAAAGTCACAGAGGGGACGCCAATCGCCATGTTGGAGCTGGTTCCAGGATATCCGTGAGACCTGGAGCATGGGGCGCCATATCTACATTGATCGGGTCACGATTAAGAAGCCCAACCGGAGAACACAGGAGAAGATGGTGAATGTCTGGGGGAAGGACGGTCGCATGATACAGCTCCCCGATCCTGAGTTCTACCGGTGAACGGGTAAGACCCTCTATGTTTGTCTTTCTGATGTTCTTTAAAGAGCGCTTTTTAGTTTGCTCCACCGTTTTTTTCTCAGCGCAGCTGGAACGTTTTTTAGTTGGTTCTGGCTGCAAAATGTCATTCTAATTTAAAAGAGCGTTTTTCAGTTTGCTCCAACGTTTTTTTGTATGCGGGTTTAACAGACTGGACTGAGGGACTGAGCTGTCCCAACCCTGTTGTCTCTGCTAAGCTGGATCCTTTCGGCTGGGAGAAAGGTGAAGACTTGCCTGCAGAACACTGGACTCAGATTCCTTAGAGGAATCACCCATCCATTCTCTCCCCCCTTCTCCCTCTTTTTTTTTTAGAGAGAAGGGCATGGACTAGTGTGTTGGGGAATGTTTGAGGGTACTTGTGTTTAATGCTGCTATTAAACTTTAAATGACATAGTTTAAAATGTGGTTATAGGTAATGGTGTTCAGGTCTATATCAGGTATTGTGACAGGTCGTGGCCACTGTTACAATATAGGAGGTTATTATTGTGGTTGCTAAGGTACAGGATCTCTGTGTTATCCACTGATGGCTCTTCACTTCAGTGTGGTGGCGCAGATTTCTTAAGTTGAATACTTAATGGTAATGTGTGCAGGATTTCTGTATTGACTCACCTATGGCTCTATGGTGATGCAGATACAGACGTCCAGGTATTATGATGTACAATGTGTCCTGATGGCATGAGTGTGCAGACACGCTCCATCCCATGGGAGAATATGCTGCTGCCCTGGTATAAAGAATAGGACGGGAGGTTTCCTATAAAGTGTATGGTCAAGACATTGGTACCGTTGGCCGGTATATGCCTACAGTGGGACAGAACCACTCCTAACCAGTAGGGGATACAGGTGTTATGTGAAATAAACTGTATTCATGATGCTATAAAGATAAGATATGATATTTGTTTGAGGTAATAAAAATGACATATCTATGCAGGGTAATAAAGGTATTTTTGTCCCTGGTCTAATAGCATAGATGGTACCTATGGTCATTGCACATTGTTTGTAACTGTTTTGATAAGGTAATTTCCCACACTTGTCACTTACTGTCAGGGTGCGTCCTTCAGATATATCTTAACATATGTGTATGGTATTTCCTTCACAAGAAATTTATTGTACACTGTGTCTCATTTTTTCACATGTTTCCCCTGGTAAGATTGTATTCTTCCCTTTCCCCCATTCCACTTGTACAGCAGGTATGGCATTTTTTTTCTCCAGCCGGTGAGGACACCGTCTCTCTAAGTGGGGGGAATGTGTAGCCCCCCTATGGGAGCTAGAGTTAAGAGAGGTAAGGGTTAACTTGGTTTTCTATTGGCAGGTGCAGCTTATACATTTTCCCTCCAGAATTTTGGTGGGAAATGTATCAAGTCTGTTCTGCCTGGAGATGACCTTTCAGCTAGTGACAACAACAGCACCTGCTCATCCCCTTTGCAGCATTTTTGGAGGGAACTTAGTCATCCCTCTGGAATGTTGGGTGTTGTCAAAAGGTATAAAAGGGTTCAGCTCTATCAGCTCAGTGTTCAGTGTGACCCAGGGATATCCCCCTCCTGGGGCCCAGTTGGTCTGAAGTGATGCTGTGTTCCTGTTTCCTGTGGGCCAGAGCTACCTTTCTGAGGCCTCTGCGATCCCTAGGGTAGAGACTTTGTAAAGTCTGCCCTGAGCAAAGAGCTGAACTCTTCTTTCAAGTGGGACGCACTACAAGGCCCAGCCAGCCTTCTGCCTGTTGAGAGAGCTGTTGATAGAGAGGTGCCGGAGGATTGATGCTGGAGGCCTGTCTGCCTGGGGTTCGAGTTACTGCCAGGGGAAGGTGAGGAGTCAAGGCACTCGTGTCCAGCTAGAGTCAGGCTAACCTGTCTGCCTGGGGTTCGAGTTACTGCCAGGGGAAGGTTAGTGAAGAAGGCAAAGCGTCCACTTAAGTCAGGATCAAGGGTCAGGAGAAGTATATTCCAGAGAAGTGTGTTCAGAAGAAGTTTATCTAGAGAAGTGTGTTCATAAGAAGTCTATTTGGAGAAGTCTGTGTCCAGAGAAGTGTATTCCAGAGAGGTGTCCTGCTGTCAGTCTGGTGTATATGTGGTCAGCCATACCTGCTCCCTAACCCTCTCTCCCATAGAAGACTTGCCAAGTTAATAAAGTTCAAAGCATCCACACTTCTGTCTCCAAGATCTTTCATTGCCGCTGCCCAGTCCCATCATCATACTCAGCAGGACCAAAGGGTCTCATTGCTACACACTCTTGAGCTTTTGTCCAGTAAGTTTGCCTGGGCTGAGATGATGTCACCAGCCCACAGGAGTACATTATCTTGCTTCCCTCTCTCCTATAGCTGTATTGTAAGAACAGCTCAGAACTTCTTAGAAACCAAGATTTACGTGGTTGTGTCAGCAAACCATAACATCTCTAGATTCAGGTGAAACCCCAGAGCTCACCACGCACCTTTTAAAATCTCATTATAATTTCCTTTAGGACTACCAGCAAGCAGTGCTGTTTCTAGTCTTACGGGGGCCCTATGCAAGTTCTATTGTAGAAGAAGGGAACACACCGGTCCCCTTCTTCTTCTTCTTCCACCTCCAGCACCCACACTCGCCGCACTGACCCGCCAACCCAAAACCCCTGTTGTGTTGTTCAGATTGGCAGAGGGAGGGCACTTGTGTCAGGGAGGGCACCAAATATGCCGGTACCCTATGCATACGCATATTCGGCATAGCAGGAAAAACGGCCCTGCCAGCAAGGATGTAGTGCAAAGACCTCCCTGTGGATACAGATTAGTTAGAGAGTGTAGATAGGCCCTTATATTACATATTTTTGAACAGTTTTTACAGTTATCTTGTAACATGTATGGTGACTTTGAGGTACGTTTCTCCCTATCCCTAAAGACAACGACCTGCTTTTCTGACACAACTCAGGAATGCAATGGCTAGCCTTGCGGGACTTTTGTGCAACAACAGACTTATTTCATAAATTATACAGTTTAAAGGGAGAGGTGTTGTATAGGGCCCTATTTGAATCACTTTTTATATTGACCTATACTTCACTTTGCGAGGACATAACACTGAATGCAGCTAGTTTAGGGCTGCAGGGGCAGCGTGAAGCTTTTAAATGCATTGGTAAGTGTTTCCTTTAGATCTGATTATGTGATGAATCAGCGGAAGTGACACCCTCGGGCATACCCCTAACCCAGGGCCTATCACGTAGCTGATTCTGGGTTTAGTCCCAGATGAGTGGCTTTGGATGCCTCACTGTCATTGACCAGATGCCTCCTTTTTCCTTGATCCCCCCTAGTGACCATCGATGAGTATTATGATCCCCATGGAATAAGCCTTAATATGTTTACTTGTGCATATAATGAACAGACTTTTTAATGACTTGGTCATAGGTCTTGTTGTACCTTAATCTGATGTGGTTGTGGAAACTATGAAAGTTTTTTAGTTATGTTTATTTACAAATTATTTACAACACCAAAACATTTTTATTACATTTTTACTTACCTCTAAATTGTCCCAATGGCTCAAAGTTGCTCAAAAAACTAAAAATATGTATTTAGCAATCCTGCTGATGCCTGTGGGAGCCGCCATTTTAGATTCAGTGTTAGCTTTCAGGCTTGCATGAGTTAAGGCTGCAATAACGCCAGCGGCCACCGGGGTCCGCCATATACAATGTGTGTCCAGTGAAAGCAGGAAAAGTAAAATGTGAATAGCTGCTGAAGATGTCGGAAGCCCACCGCGGTGGTGAGGAGATGATCCACACAGGGGGAGGGGGAAGGGAGAACTATACAGATATCTCCACACAGGAAACAATTTTTATTTAAATATTGCTCCAATAATGATGGATTGGCAAGCTAGGGGAAAAAGTTTGTCTGGCTGGTTTAGGTGCGCTTTAACTAAAGGTTTGGTGGGCAAGGCATGGAATTCTGCAATAAGGTTGACAAACACAACTTGGTGTTATTGGAAAATTGGTCAAAGCAAAAAAATGCTTTTAGAGCAAATTAATCCTTTCTAAAATTCTGGGGGTACAACATTGGCCAGAATTAAAGAGGAATAATAGAGGCTTATTTCAGATGGCTGTATAATGAGCTAACATAGTATGGTTATGCTGTAAAGAAAGCAATTGGAATACATGCATTGGGAGGGGGGAATCAAGAGAAAAGAGCTGCATATATAGATATTTAGGCCTATATAATTTAGGCCTTCTTTAGTATACTGTGTCTAATTCCGAAGACCTGACAGTATTGATAACCTGGAACAAATCCAGAGACGGGCAAAAGTGTGTTACCGGTCTAAATGATAAAACATATCAGGAGCAACTGAAGTAGCCGTATACATAGAGTGTTGAGGAAACCAAAGGAAAGGGAACAAAACCAAAATGGATAGACACCTAAATGATGTGACTAAGTTTCTGAAAAGACTGTACTTGAGGAGAAGCCTTCATGTAGTATTAGAAAGTATTGTTTTGCAGCAGAAATAAGTAAAACTTGGAAAAGACTTCTGGCAGAGTTGGGGTTCATCAACTGATCTTCTGAAAACTCAAACCAATCTGTGCACATTAAAATTATGCCTGGCATACACATGCCAGTTAGCTGCCGATTTTGCCACTGACTGACGGGCGTGCGCACTGGCGCCGTCGGCAAAATCGTCCGCCAATCGGCGTGTGCCCACCCCACAGCTCGGCCGGCCAGAGAACGGAGGGTGCCCGCCGATTTAAGTCAGCCCGAAAATGCAGCGTGATGATGTCATCACGCTGCATTCCAGAGCTCATCGGAGCTCGTCTGTCGGCACCCGTCTGTGGGTGTATGGCAGGCTTTAGATGGGGTAGTTGCTAATAATTGATAATTGCCACCTAAGTGCAACCCTGTTTGCATTGAGGCTTAGTGAATTAATTAGCAGTGAATGAATCTAGATATGCTTTGGCTAGGCTACACAATAAACCTTTTGCAAATGGCATCAATTGATATACAGTAGAGACAAACATTCCACCGCTAAGTACACAAATTATATATAGTAAATAGAATAAACATGCACATGAGGAATTATGACTTTCCTTTGACTGATAAATCCTAGCTAATTGGGGATAGGGAGTATGATGACTATGAGACTTCAGTTGGACTATAAATATTTATCTAATACATTTATAGCTATTTGCTAGAAATGTAAAATGCAAGGACACAGATTGCTATGTTTTAAAACGCAAAATCAAGGTCCACGGACAAGATATCTCAGCTCAAAGGGACAGAGAAAAAGAACACATGTTGTTTGAAGGACAAAATTAACATCTGGACAATTTTAAAACAGGATATCAATATATTTGACTTGGAAATGTCCTTGACACTTTGTGTAAGGCTATGCTTTGACATCGCTATTGGGTCGAAATCTGCAGGACACCGTAGGAAGAGGTAATGTGGATCGGGTCCTTCAGCAACCCCCGGCAACGAATGCGCAGGGGGTGCCAACGGACCCGATAGCGCCATCGAAACATAGCCTAAGACTGACAGCCCCCACTGCATTGTTGATGTACATTTCTTATCAGATCAAATTTATCAGGCTAAACTGAACAAAAAGATTCCATAAAGGGTTATTGAAACACAGAATAAAAATAACATATTTCAGATTACTTATCCTTAAATGTGGCAGTTGCATTCTTTATTTCCCCATTTGTTTTCACCACATTAACTTGTTAGTAACATTTCCTTTCCTTACAAGGCAACACTCACTATACTGTTTTGCAACGGCTCCATGTCACACATTGGGTTGGCTTTAACCCTAAAGGACCACCTACTTATAAATCAAATACCATTGGCTATTCAACCCAAATATGCCACACTTTGCCTCCATCCCTGATCCGGTGGTCTGGGTTTCTAGGGGGGTCAAGATGATTGGAGACATAGTTGCAGCAGGTTATTTGCTTCCCTTTCCTGAGTTACAAAACAAATTTGCTCTCCCATCTGCATTTGTCTTCCGGTATATTCAGCTTAACCTTCCTAGCGCTTCTGATGGCACTATCTCGTCCTGCACTTGCTTATGCAGTATTGCAGCTGACGAGATAGTGCCGTCCAGCTAAGCTCAGCATACCCGGCTGCACACTCTGCTTTGTGCTGTCCCGGGATCTTAAGCAAGGCTGTGACACCTCTCTACCAGCCTAATCTGCACATGAATGTCCTAATTTGCACATGAATGTCCCGCGGCCCCCCATGTGCAAATTGGGATATTTATATGCAAATTTGGATATCTTCAAAGAGCACAACTGGAATATCACCCCCATTGTCATTCCAGATGTGATCTTTGAAGTTAACCCTTTCAGAGAATGCCATTGTATTGGATACAGTGATAACTGTATCCAATACAATTCAAAACAAAAACAAAATAAAAATATTATTATAAACAAACATAAATACTGTTTTGAAATCAATAAATACTGTTTTGAAATCTTTCATACCAAATAAGTATTCAAGAGATTTAAGCATTCAAATGATGCATTTCATAATTTTTTTATGTACTTTTTTAATAATAATTGTGTGTTTCAAACATTATTATATTCAGGATGTCTATTAGACCCTTGTACAGACAGATTTTTGGAAGTTACAAGCCTACAACACAAAAACAATTCAATTAGAGTCTATGGTGCGCTTCTGGTCTGGACCTCAGCAGTGCACTAGGGAGGTTAAGCACACATACCAATCGCAGTTTGGTGCTCCTCCTCTGGATGTCCAGGTGTCCAAGCTGGAATTATCCATCAGGGTCATAGGGCTTCTGGAAGGGTGCAGGCGGGCCTGGCAACATGAGTTCCCCTTTCCGACGGATGTGGACTTGGAAGAAAATGTGGTCGTCCCCCTTTTTCTACTTGGTGTCTGCCCTGGACAGGCTGATACAATTGAAAATTCTGCACAGGATTTATTTTACTCCGACCCGACTGTCCAGGATCTAAGCCTCTAGGTCGGCGGAGTGCTGGCGCTGTGGCCATACCCCAGCTGGCTTCATTCATATTTTCTGGGATTGTCCTCATGTTACTGGGTTTTGGACTGAGGTTACGAACTACATGGCCACACTTACTACAGTACCTCTAACCCCTTCCATATGTTTTTGTTTACTGGGTCTGGTGGATCAGCTGGTCCCCACAGTAGCGGCATGCACACTTCTCTCTGTGATCCTATATTATGCCAGAAAACTCATCATTCTGCAGTGGCGGCGTGCGGACCCAAGAGAGCACTCGGGGGATTTAAGTCCCCAAGGTGTATGTTGCCATGGAGCCCTCAAGAAAAAAACAATTCATATCATGCTTGCCATCATTTGCCTTTCCTGACGCACTCCATGGCAGCGTATTCCTACCCTGGTTCAGGACTATTCATTGAACAGTGAATGTAGCCAATGGTGGAGAAGTCATTAGGCTAAGGGTTCACATATGTTTCAACTCTGCACTGTGAATGTTTACATATTCTGTTCAATAAAAACATGAAAACATGTAATGTTTGTGTAGTATTATTTTAAGCAGACTGTGTTTTTTGACTTAGATGAAGATCAGAGCACATTTTATGACCAATTCATGCAAAACTCC
Organism: Ptychadena robeensis; assembly: GCA_036250615.1. Classification (NCBI taxonomy): domain Eukaryota; kingdom Metazoa; phylum Chordata; class Amphibia; order Anura; family Ptychadenidae; genus Ptychadena; species Ptychadena robeensis. The sequence continues at coordinate 27,178,029 of CM070038.1, read as the reverse complement.
ACGTAATTCAAAAGGGTTCACATACTTTTTCTTGCAACTGTATTTTAGGGTGGCCCTTTAAGTTATCCTGCCAGTTTTTTATGAATACATTTTCGACATGCCAAACTCAACAAAAAAATATGTTTTACTAAAAGCTGTCCTTGAGCTGTTTCATGGCTGCATAAAATAACATAAACAAGTTTTTGCTATAATTTATCAAATCTGTCCATATAAAGCAGTTACTCACAACTTACGTTACAGAGTAATTGTTTAGCTCTCTTTTATAGAATTTATTGTAAAGAAACTCGTCTTGGAGGAAATTTTAAAAAGAAAACACTACTTGTTTGAATGACCTTGGCCAAGTATTTCAGCAAATTCTGAAGGCCCCCATACACATCTAGATTTTTTTTCAATCTACTTAAAAAGAAAAATTTTGGGGGGTCAGGGATAACGCCGATTGGTTGTACTGTATGCCAATTGTAGTAACAGATATTTGATAAAAAATTTTGGAATCGTAAGCGCAAGGTTCAGTTTCAATACAACTGATTAAAATTTTCCATCGATCATTTTTCGATCGAAAATTTTCCCAACTTTAATAGTCTTTGGTCGAAGTAAAATCAGTCCTTATGGCCTTGCTCAAATGTAGTGGCTACTCAAGCTCTAGGATCAGCATGACTAATCATTTACAGTGAAAAGTTTTGTAAGTACCGTATTTTTTGGACCATAAGACGCACTTTTTCCCCCAAAAAATTTGGTCACTCGGCCGTCGGAGATCCCACCTTGGCTTCCTGCCAGCTCTTCCGGCACAGAGATTACCCGGGGAGCTGGAGCAGCTGTCAGTTGAAAGATGCCGGCTGGTTTTCGGCTCTCCCAGCTGTACTGTATAATTGCCTATTTCAGCAGAGCTTTGCTGGCATAGGTAATGGAGAGAGAGAGAGAGAGAGAGAGATGGCCATCTTTCCCTCTCTCAGTGTCAGTGGGAACTGCAATAACTCTGCAGTTCCCATGGACACAGTAACAGCTGATCAGTGCAGAGGAGAGGGAGAAGACTGCAGATTACTGCCCCCCCCCTCCTCCTCCTGCCGATCAGTGTGAAGTAGGACGCTGGGCTGAGAATGTACTGCTGCTAGTGACCCCTACTGGCTGAATTGAATATTGCATTTATTGAATTCATTGCTTTAACCCAATTGATGTGAAAACTTATTAAATCTTTTTTTCTGGTTTTCCTGCCCTACAAAACTGTGTGCGTCTTATAGTCCGAAAAATATGGTAACTTTAGTATATGTTAATATAAATATCTAATAATAAATAATACATCTATTATTACCAATCATCCTGAGTATTTTATATTCTGTTCAGAGAGGCTTGTGATCCTGACAGCCCAAAACTGCACTAGACCTTCCTTCTGGATATTCTGAAGTTAAGCAATGCTGCCTGGTCCATGGCCTGCCAATACTGAGATTGCGCAATAAAAATCCTGAGAAAGATATAACTATGGACCACAGGAATCCAATACTCAGGAAACATAATGGTTTCCGATTGTATTTTCCTTCATATTTAATTTGAGTAACTTTAAATAAGTAAATCCTGTCCTTAGGAGAATATAGACTACTTTTGCAGAAATAATGAGGAAATTTAAAATATGATGAAAACAAGACAGAAAAAAAAACTTCTCATTGGCAACCCAAATACTCAAAAGACTCCTTATACAGAGCAGTAAGGCCAAAGAAAGAGTTACAGCCAAGTCCGTCCACATATCTCTGAGCTGCAAAAAAGATCCCTGCACATTCCGGATCAATACAATGTTCTCTAGAAATCTAATGGTGGAATATAATTTAGCCGCAGCAACACAAATAGTCCGAAAACTAATTCATTCCTTATGTTTCAAAGTTGCTGCTCTTGGCAGATGCTGATAACACTATGATAGATTAAAGGCAATGTACTGTTCTCAGCCGAGTAAGCACAGCAAACTACATTTGCTTCTCAAAATACTGTGCGGCCCCCACCCCCGTCAGGGACTGCAACGAACAGTCTGTTCGGATGAAGGAAGTCCACCTTCAAATGGTGATGTCACACAACTTATTATCCATGAATTTAAAAAAATTAAATAAAGCGTCAAACAGTCTAAAAAAATCGATTCATAGCAATTAGTGAGGCTGTTTCAATTCGAAACTACCATGAATTTGGCCAGAACATTACAAGTTCACCAGAATTAATTCATCATTTTACAAAGTACTCTCTTATATTGGCCAGAGTCCCAATGAGTGGTCAGTAGGGTTGAAGAGGGTTATGTTTACCCTAATGTTGGAAGACATCCTATTGGAACCCTACATCACATGACATATGCTCCACCCAGATCTTGTAAATGGTACAGGCATGCTCCAGTAGGTATGTTCTAGGTACTGTTGATTTTTATAGTTAATTAGGCCACTGCTGCTTCAATTTTAATAGGAAAAAGGTGAAAAGCAGTGAGACATTAGATTTTCAATCTTGTAATGTTTTTTGTACTGCTCTGGTAGTAAGAAACGATTTCAGACTTAAGCCAGCCATACACATCTCGTAGAGATTGTTGTGTGATCGATCATAATGGGGTGATGCAAGAATCGGCAAACAATGGCACAACCATTGTTCAGGGAATCGATGACACCACCTGAGAAAATCGATCCCTGGCTGATGCTAACATGTCAGATCCCTGTTCGATCAAAATTTCTTTAGAATGGAATCAATCACTCCAGATTCCTGCATTTGATTCCTGAACGAGCCAAGTATAGCTACCTACAGGCTATGTTTATACTGTAATTTCCTAGGCAGCTGCAGCCCAGGAACAGACCGGGCGCTCCAGCCCGACAAACCTTCTGTCTCGAGCATTTGAAAACTTGTGCAAGCACTTGCAGGTCATTTTAATAATGACGCTATGACTGGTCTTTAGTTTACATTCATCTGGGCCTTATATACTGTCCATATTCTGGTGTTCTTTGTAACATATACAGTCGGGCATGCAAAAACATTTTCTGTTTCTTAAATTAAATCTTGGGCAAATATACTGTCCATATTATGGTTTTCTGTGACATATAGTGTGTGTCTCAAGATTGAAAATCAATCTCAAGATTGAAAATCTGTGGGGTTATCTGAAGAGGGCTGTACACAGGAGATGCCCTTGCAATAACATATTTGACAAAGTGGGCAAATCAAAGTCAACATGTGCCATGCTGATAGACTCATACCCAAAATGTGCCACACTGACGGACTCATACCCAAAATGTGCCATGCTGGCAGAGTCATATGCAAAAGACTGAGTGCTGTAATAAAATCAAAAGGTGCTTCAACAAAGTAATAGTTTAAAGGTGTGCACACTTACCATACATCAAACCATATTATTTTAGTTTTATATTTATACTTCCCTAAACCTAACATATTTCAGTTTGTTTTTCATTTGAGTGGCACAGTTTATAGGTCACATTAAAGGTGGAAAAAACTAAAATGATTTATGTTTGTCTCCTTTTTTATCAGCAAGAAAACCTGACATTTTAACAGGGGTGTGTAGACTTTTTATATCCACTGTATACACTCTTGATGAGTAGAGGGAGAAAACAAGGTTCAGCCACATACCTTTTTTGTGGTGCATTAAAAAGTACATACAAGATTGAAATTGCCTTTATCAGCTCAGCTCTCCTATGGAGTTGAGGAACCAGGAGCAATTCAGGCCAACCTGCCAGAGGACAAGGGGATAGGCTTATCTGTTATAATGCCCCCAGTAGCACTAAATACACACAAAATGCTTGTTGCAGGGCAGACCAGCACCTTCAAGGTGTAGAATGCTAGTTTGTGCCACGTGTCCAGCTTGGACACCCAGTAGTTGTACGGCACTGAGGGGCGCTGCCACAGTCTACTTGGAAATCTTTCACCATCTTGCAACATTTGTCCCTCCTTGTATCATTAGGCCGCGCAGGGTGAGGTTGCTGGAGGGGTGTCATAAAAGTGTCCCATGCCTTAGATACTGTTGCCATGTCTTTGTTGGAACTGATGTGTGTTCCCCTTGTCTCCCTTTCCTTTGTTGCCTAAGGAAGTATGGACTCTGCCGGCCACGTTGTCAGACTTTGGAGCAATCTCTCCACAATTACCTTCTGGTATTGCTCTATTTCCTCACTGCCACAGGAATGAGAGATGAGAATGTGTGCTAAAGTACAAATAGCAAGACGTCCATGTGGACATCCAAATGACTCTCTATCTCCTCCTCCTCTTCATGGTCCAAGTCGCACTCAGAAGACAAATTGTGGGTGGTCTTGCTATCACTCTGTGTCATCTCCTCCCCCATTACCTCGTTTTGCCACATTAACAGCGTACTCCTTAATTGTGAGCAACATCAAGTTGGTTAAAGTTGGGGTAGGTTTTGATAAAGTAGGGGTAGGTAGTATAAAGTTAGGGGTAGGAGGTATAAAGTAGGATAAAGTTGGTTTAGATTTTCATAAGCTCGGTCTGGTCCCTTATACCCTGCCACAGCTCTGTGGCGGTGTTATGTAAGTCCCCTATGGTCTGTGGGTGGGGACTTGCACTTGCGTTCAAATGCCTGTGTTATGGACATTTGGAAGCTGCACTGGGACAGGAGAGTGGATGTTGTTGCTGATGGTTCATGTGAAGGTCAAGGTGGAGGGAGAGGGGCATCTGGGCCAGCGCCTTCGACAGGGGTTTGGCCAGCAGTGCGTAACACAGGGGAAGAGGAGGCAGTGGTGTGACCCGCAGACCCAGATTGTGGACCTAGACATTCGGCCCACTTAAAAGGGTGATTGGATGCCATGTGGTGGTGAAGTTGCTTAACTACCCTACCTGAGAGCAGGGAGAATGATGAAACACCTCAAGGGCCCCCAGAGAGATAATCCAAAAATACAAGCAGAGGTCATATACAGGTATAAGGTACAAGATAACAAGAAAATGAGCGAATTCATCTGCTGCTTTCCTTTTACTGTCCAGTAGAAAAGGGTAATCTTTGAGCATCACTGATTACATAGGACACTGCTGTATGGTATTGCTTGTAAATCTAAGGGCCAGATATAAATCCAAATATATTCAACAGGTGAAAACGACTGTCGTATATTTATTTCATGTGTTTATTTAGCCTTTAAAGAATTACCTGAGCAGCCAATTAAATGACAATTTTATGATTATATATAAAATATTGTATTACCCATATTTTAGGTAATAAGTCCACTCTTTATGCTGCTCTGGCAAATTAAATGTTTTCTGGTGAGCATACCATAGGTGCCACTGACTAAGCTCCACCAGCAGACAGCTAAATTCCAGAATCTGTGTGGCCGGGCCTATTTTCAGTGTCATGTACACACAACCAGCTCTGTGCAGTCCTTCTGGACCCTCAACAGACAGCTTGGCTGCTGACCACAGGAACACATTGAAATGGCAGTGTAATTTACTCTAACCATCTTCTTGGGCACACAATGACGGTGGAATCCTGAAACCTGCCATTATCTGCTCAGAGAAATGCGATCTCTGCTACTGGGGCTTCCTTATGGCTTTCGCAAAAGCTCTTTCTGTCTGTTTTGGACTGAATTCTGGGACGGCAGCCCAGGAAGCAAATGTCAGAGGCAATATTTATGCTAATTTAAATTATAAGCATTAACATCTGATGGATTATATTTAGTGTGTCCGATTTACAATCAGAAAATATTTTTTAAAGGGACATTTTCACATCTACCAAGTAACAGGATTTCTATAAATCCAACTCCTTGACCCATTTTTTCCTGCCTTCACTTTACTAATAAGGCTATTGCAGCTACTGCAACCAGATGTTAGACGTTCTCTGGGGTGAGGAATCCCATTTCTGTCTGATAAGCCAATGGAATGAGTCTGGCTTTGGTGGATGGCTGGAGAGTGATACTTACCTGACTTCATTGCCGGGGGGGGGGGGGGGGGGGGGGGGGGGGGGATTATAGTGTTGCAATTCTGCATGGTTCCATTGAGACCAGTGCTTCACAATACCAAGACACTTTGGAAAATCTCATGCTATCATCTAACACCTGAGGGAACACTTTGGGGTTAGCCCCTCCTATTTCCACACAAAAAGGTGGTAAAGCATTTTCACCTTTTAACCATTAAAATCAATGGGAAAATGTCTGAATTTCTAAGTCACAAACATCCTGAGTGCAATAGACAGGAGACTGGAATTTGTTCTATTCCCTTCAGCCAAGTCAAAATGCCACTGCCAAAAGGGAGATGTTAGCTGTACTAGCACTGTGTTTGCAATAAAAAAATTTGTTACACAGACTCAACTCTCAAGCCATATGTCAATGGATGCTCATGGGTAAGTTGCTTGTGCCTGATTGTAAAATATGCCTCTCCATAAGTTGGTCAGAGGGTTCAGAGAATGGGAACTGCTAAGGTATAGACACAGTTTAAAGTTTCAGCCCTGCACATTGTACTGGAATTTACCTCTGCCTACTGGCACTGGCCTTTTGGCTTGGCTGGAGATATATAGAGTGAATACTGCATGGTCCAGACCTGCCTTTTTTGGTGGAACATGTTGTATATTTACTTTATATGTGAATGTGGCTCTGACTCTTTTTCTCTAACCTTATGGGGTGGGTCTTATGGTCAGGTGCATCTTAAAGTGCAAAAAATATGGTAACGTATTTCCTAATAACTTTAGAAGTATGTCCAAAAAAATTTTGGAGCCACTATTTGGCTGACAGCAAATTTGACTTAGATCCACATCGAAACCAAAAAAGCAAATGCATATGTAGCACTGACACCCGTGGGTGCTGCTGAGTGTGGTGGGATACCGGGTAGCAGAAATGACCAGAGACACTTACTTGAAAATTAAGTTGAATTTTATTAGCACATGTCATCAGGTGGAAGGAGGGTTGGGGACAAGGCTGTTCCAAACATCTGAGGTCCTAGCTCCTCTCTTGGCAGCTTCTTCTCTCTCAATAGCACAAGAAAAACTCACAGCAGACTCTGGCCTAGCTTCCCCTAGGCAGCTTCTTCTCTCAACAGCACGAGCAAAGCACAGTCCTTGACTAATTCTCCTTGGGGTTTTGGAAACAGACCTCACTGCCACTGATCCGTCTGCCTCAGAACCTGGATAGAGTTCCCCTTTAACTCCTGGAGATTGTCCTCGACGGCTGCTGCTCTGGAGACCTTTACCCCTCCGCAGACAAGGTAACCGGCTCTCCCTTCTAGCTGGGCGCCCCCAGACTCAGATCCCCTCTCTTCTCTGGTCCCCAGCTAGGCACATCACATCACCATCACTTCGCCATCACATCACTCCCAGGGCCCCCCATCAGGGGAGGCTCCCTGGGCACGGACTCACTCCACCTCCTGTCTCTAGCACTTTTATCAACTTCTCCCCTCCCATTCTCTGGA
>CM070038.1:27154512-27168382 GCA_036250615.1 Ptychadena robeensis | reverse complement strand
CCCCCCCCCCCCAGGACTTTACCTCCAACCCCTACCCACACATAAAACTTTACCCCCTACCCGACACAGGACTTTACTCCCAGCCTACCCATCAGGACTGTAGTACCGCTGCGTCTCTGCACATGCTCGCATGTCACTATGGCAGTGGCGTTGCACATGCGGATGCATCACCGTGGGGGCTGAAGCCCTTGCCCTCTATGAGGAACTTGTGGCATCCTTGTCACCAGTGTTTCTTCATTAACAGCTAGTTTTGACACCATGGCTATACTTTTTATGTTACTAGGGGAATAATGACTTGAGATTTGATATTATCAGTCAATAAAGTTGCAGTTGAGATTACTTGTCGTGGTCGTCATCACAGACACAATAAAGGAACACAAGTGTCCATCAATAAACAACTTTTATTAAATTTCTTTGTAAGATTAACAGTCAACAAGACAATAAAAAATAACAAAAAAATGTGAATACCTCGAAAATCCTGATAAATTTAATGCAAAACAGAAAGTGGGTACAGCTCAAACTGCGGCAGCCAAGGCACACAGAATGAGTCAACTGTGGTTCACAAATGAGCACACTGTCATTATAAAATAAATATAACACATTAACTGGCTTGCATTCTTCTCTGGCTGTCTCTTGCTGTCCCATTGCCATCTTGCCATTCCAGGGGTGCACCCATGGAGGAGGGTCACATAATAATGGTAGAGGGGCACTTTCAGAATGGAAGCTGATGTTGCCTACTGTTGCTTTCTGATTCGGAGTAGACGACATTGTTGGCTAGGAATGGCTTGCTGTGTAGGTGCAGGTGGTAGCAGTAATTAAATGGCAAAACACATCTTCACCACAACATCCTATAGCTCCCTTCCTTGTCCTATTAGGCTTGCTAACTTTGCCCAACACATTCAAACAATTCCTGAAAACCCACCTCTTAAATGTGGCCTACCCTTAGCTTGCTCTGTTCTCACATGGATAGACCTCTTGATCGTTTTGTGTAGACACTCTTCTATATTTTTCCTTCTCTTTAATAGCTGACCACAGTTTCACCTTCTCTACCTATTTTTTACGTTGGTACCCAACAAAATTGATTGTGACCTCGATTTGGGCAGGATCCTCTGAGCTGTATCCTCTACTCCTTATTTGTTATAGTCTGTATTGTTTGCATCCTAATATGTGTCTTACCCCTTCTTGTATAGTGCTCCATAACATGTTGGTATTTCATGAATAAAAAAAATTAATAACACAATTATACTATGCAATAGAGATTTGAGGAGGTAGCTCAAGGCAGATGTTCGACGTGAGACCACTGTCCAGCTTCATCTTCTTTCCAAACTATGTGCTGTACTTTCCACATTCTCCACTGCCTCAATATCTACAATGAACTGTCCCCTTTTACATCTCAGTTTAGTTGAACTCTGTGCTGAGCATCCTATTCTACACCTTATTCCATAGTACCCCAATTTGTACAGTGCTGTGCCCCAATTCTACTTAGTCTAAAGACCCACATACCTGTAGCGTGCTGCGGGTGATTTTGCGGATCGCAGGTGCACGTGTCCGCAAATCTCTGGCCAATGCCATTCGTTTGAATGGGGACGGGCATCCCCGTTTAAACTAACGTCCGGCACACAAACAGTGCCCGCTGATACTCTGACATCATCACGCTGCACTCCATCGCTCATCTGTTGGCCCCCACTCGATACATGTGTGGAGGGCTTTTGTTCAACTCTTTGCTGTGTGTTGTCTTCTACACCTCATTTCCTGTGCTGTATGTCTCAGTGCACCATGATGTATTGTATGATAAGGGTTTTCTGGTCAACCCAACCTCATTCCAACTCTACACCTCATCCTTTACTCCTGTAAAGTTCCATATTCCACAGCGCGCTGTTTTGTATTCCATGCGTCCCCATTTCCACACTCTTTTATTTCTGTAAACTGTGCGCACAATATGTTTCTGTATACTATGTATTCCTTACATACAGTATACAGTAGCTGTTTTGGATGCTTAGTTGACAAAATATTTGAGCATTTCCCGTTTTTTTCCCTAAAATGAACAATAAACATTAAGCTGAAAGTAAAGATACCATATTTCCTTCTGTTTACCCATAAATAAACATAAAATATGTAAATTGATAGTTTCACTATTGTAAAATATTTTTGCTTCATAGACAACATGCAATTTTTAAATGCTTATGTTTTTTGGTAAAGTAAATAAAAAATATGTAATTAAACAAATTCTTGTCCAATATGTTTCCAAACGTATAATTTCTTGCTTTTAGGGTTAGGGTAGACAGTTAGCATGTGATCTGTGTAAACTAGGGAGGGATGTTACTTAGTTTAGGCTTTGTTTTAGAGTGAAAACTCCGATTTCTGCCTGTCCTTAGGTCGCTAGATCTGGAAAACATAGATTTTCTGAGTCCCTTAGTTGAATTGACAAAACATCTGGGTTGATGATGAAGTAATTATTCTGTAAAATGACCCGAATATCCTTCCAAAGCTGTCATGATGATACCATGCTAATGGCTATACCTGCATATGGCCACCAAGGCCTAGTACTTCATATGCTGGAAGGATAGGGGGGTGAACTGCAGTTTCTAGGCACCGGCACCCCCAGAAGTGATCAGGTCTGCACCATGCAATCTGTGCTACATGCCACCCCACTGCAACCCTGGCACTAGTATAAGGCTGTGGATAATCAGCGGCTCCTCGTAGCTATTGCAATTCCTAACTGCCCGCCTGCCGGACTAGACTGTTGTGGGTCACTGATCTTGGAGCAGGTAATGTGCCCAGCTACTACATTAGAGCCAACCTCACTAAGCAACTTCCTGGGGGCAGAATCCTCCCTTATATACTCCCTGCCTGAAGGAGATTATGGTCTGGAATCTTAGAGGGAACAGTACCTCTGGCTGCCTGACTTACAAAGGAACTGAACTACAAATGAACTGTCCTAGGTACAGACTCCCACACTTTGGATGTTGGAGTACCAGGGAATTCGTTCAGTAAGGTGGTGTCTGCATTTTACTGCAATTGTCCCTGAGCCAGTGTGGTGCGGATAAAGGCCTATGTATTGGATAATGCAGAACAGGGTACTGGATAACTTCCTTCAATAGACCTTCTTTTTTAATGTTTTGTTATATGATTGTTATTTATTGTATTTTGTTATGTATGTTGAAAATAAGGCTGCAGGGTCATTAACTTCCTGGGCGCGGTTTTTTAAAATCTGCCGTGATTTTGTGCCCTCCTTTGGACCCTCTACACATATGCTTTAATTTCAGTATTAAGATTTATGCAAGTAGCAGTCATGTTCACTTCATTAACTATTAAAGCAGTTGTTTAGGTAGGTTGCTACTCTGGAGCATTTAGGTGTCTGTTAACACAATGCCAAGAAAGACGGTCATTAGAAATCATCTGAAAGAAGCAATTGTTGCTGCTGATCAATTCAAGAATGGTTATTAAGACATTTTCAAAAAATGTTAGGCCCATTATTTCACAGTAGAATAGAAAAGATTATTCACAACTGGAAAATAAAAAAGTTATCAGCCTTGCCTAAGGTGGACATTCAACCAAATTTACCCCAAAAGCTTAGAGAAACTATAGGTATATATATATATATATATACCTGGAGTGGATATAACAATCTTTTTGGGTTGAGTCTATCAGCATGGCACATTTTGACAAATCTGTCAGATTGCAAAGGCATCTCCTGTGCACAGCCCTCTTCAGATCACCCCATAGGTTTTTAATCAGATTCAGGTCTGGGCTCTGGCTGGGCCATTTCAAAACGCTAATCTGCTTCTGGTGAAGCCATTCCCTTGTTAATTTGGATGTATGCTTTGGGTCGTTGTCATGCTTAAAGATTCATGTTTAGCTTTCTAGCAGAAGCCTGAAGGTTTTGTGCCAATATTGACTGGTATTTGGAACTGTTCATAATTCCCTCTATCTTAACTAAGGCCCCAGTTCCAGCTGAAGAAAAACAGCCCTGGAGCATGATGCTGCCATCACCATGCTTCACTGTGGGTATGGTATGGGTTCTTTTGGTCATGTGCATAGACCTCCATGTTAATGGAGGCAGCTTTACTTTTCCCAGCCCTTCTATGTAGAGATGAGGGTGGCACTAGTATAAGGCTGTGGATAATCAGCGGCTCCTCGTAGCTATTGCAATTCCTAACTGCCCACCTGCCGGACTAGACTGTTGTGGGTCACTGATCTTGGAGCAGGTAATGTGCCCAGCTACTACATTAGAGCCAACCTCATTAAGCAACTTCCTGGGGGCAGAATCCTCCCTTATATAATTCCCTCTATCTTAACTAAGGCCCTAGTTCCAGCTGAAGAAAAACAGCCCTGGAGCATGATGCTGCCACCACCATGCTTCACTGTGGGTATGGTATGGGTTCTTTTGGTCATGTGCATAGACCTCCATGTTAATGGTATGGGTATGGGTTCTTTTGGTCATGTGCATAGACCTCCATGTTAATGGAGGCAGCTTTACTTTTCCCAGCCCTTCTATGTAGAGATGGGGGTGGGGAATCGCGGCAGAGTATTGTAAAAAGGGAGCAAAAATGCTATAACGCCAAAGAGGTTAATTATCTTCTTTATTATTGCTATTATTATTTTCTTTTATGGGTTATCCTCAAGCCTTTCATTATGATAATACACTTATATACTTAAATACATATTATACTTTTCTTTTTTTAGGGCTTGTTCACACTTACTGTGGTGCGGTATAGTATTGCAGCTCAAGACAGCTAGGGTCAGCGCAAGGTACATAAATTTCAATAGAAAACCTGTATACCTTTCACACTAGACCTGTGCTTGCATTTAAGGACATTTAAACGTTACCTTAACTGAAGAAGTGGACAGAGAGCCATGGATGGGTGTTTTTATTTTATTCATTATTTTGTTTGTTTTTTATGTTTATATCTAACTATACATAATCCTCTACAGGGCTCAGTGTACATGCTGTTCATTGCATTGCTCTGACTACTATACTCCACATACTGTGTAGAATAGACTTGACCCCTACACCCTATACACTAAATTGTTCATAGTCCCAACCATATTTTTTGTTTTCTAATCAGTTGCAGATTGTTGTTTTCAACTGTTGTTAAAGCTCCTCTTTAAGGCTTTGTTTCCATTGCGTTGGGACCCCTCTGCTAAGCGTACACGCTTAGCGGGAGGTCCCAACGTAACAGATAGACTTATCTGCTCGGCAGAGACTCTGTCTTCATTGCGCCGAGCCGATCCACCGGTGTAAGGCTGAACGTAGTCGAGTACGTTCAGCCATTACACCGGCGGTTGTGTAAACAGACCATCCGCCGGCAGGCAATGGGATACGTCGGGACCTCTGCGTATACGCTTAGCGTAGGGGTCCCGACGTATAATGGAAACAAGCCCTAAGGCAAATTAGGATAATATTTTGTCTATAAATTTAAAATATAAAATATAAGCGCCCCAAAAAGGAAACAAGGATATAGCAGCAGTCTATATAAGTCAGATTCATACCAACGGGCATGACATAAACCGTTCATCACAGCCTTTTACATGATCACTTTTGTCAGCCTGCCCCATCCAATCCTACCTCCTTCCCTCATCACATTTTATTTCCCATCATTGCTTGTCAATCCATTTCTTCTACCTCTGCAACACATTTCATCCTTTCCCCTGTTGATGTAAGGTATCACATCTTATCTTGTATTATATAGGAGCTCTCTTGTTTAATATCGGATTAAAAAGAAGAGTTTGCTGCAGCCTGATCCCCATTCAGAAGATGACAGAAAGCACCATGTCACTGAAATTTGTAATTCTCTTTATACTTCTCATCTTGGTGCTTGAGTGGCAGCGGCAGTGGAGAGCAGAGTAAAGTCTGTCTGCATTAAATCAAAGAGACTGGGGTCCACTTTTGAAGTTTATTACTTGAAAAAAAAAAAGAAAAGCTGATGGGGTGATTTAAAAGCAACATTAAAGGGAGTCTGCTGTACAGTTTTAGCAATTTTTTTTATTGCGTTTTAGATGCATGTAAAAGTGATTATTTTACAGTAAGTAATCTCTTTTGGTGCATGTTAAAGAAACCCTATCAGGTAATGAAAACATTTAAGTGAAAAACTGGAGAGTTTTTGTATTTACTTCTCCAATAGCATTTGTGTCCTGCCTTCTGTCCATTCCAGCATTGCCACCTCTGTCAACCTCCTCAGTAGTGTTGAGTGAGAATATTTGAAATTCAAATATATTCAACGAATATCTAAAATTCGTGAGTTCGCAATATTTCCCAAATGTGCGCTCGGATTTTCTCAATGGTGGATTTTCATCATATGTATGTCATTCATTATATTTCAACATTGTTTACCGGCATAATATAATATATTCGCGAAATTACACGAAATCTAATATACCATATGCTGCTCAACACAACTCCTCAGATGCATGTTTTGGTTCCATGCTTCAGGGTATTTGCATTACATACATTATGCTAAGGTCTTAAGGCTGGCTGGGAGAGTTTTTAATGCTAACATTTATTAAAACATTTAAAAGCTTGGAAAATATTAATGAAGGTATAAAAACATTTAGGAAGTTGTTTTGGCAGGTGATATTTTCACACCCAGGAGTTTGACCAGTCATGACCATTCAAACATGACAGTAAACATTCGAATAATGACCAGAAACCATTAATTGATAAATGACAGTACAATACCCTAATTGACTTTCATTATAAACCCCAGGAATGGCACCTCAGAATTGGGTATGCACAGCAGCTAGCTCTCTCAATAGAGCTGTGGGCAATTGGGCTCCCAGCTGTTTTGCTGTGTAATCAATAAAGTACAAGTTGCACGGAATTGGTTCTATGATGGGTTTAATTCCAGTGGGGTAATGTGGAAAGCAATTTGCTTGGTCTCCTCCACCTACATAAATAGCTTTGTTGCATTGTCCAAAATTAGTTTATACTCATTGATTGCGGCCATTCCCTTCTAGGTATTGACAATGATTGGGTTTTTCTGTTCTTGAGATGGCAAGGATGTCAATTTTGGAATAGCTTTTGATGGCATTCAAAGTTGAGGTTCTCATATTACTTTTCAAGAAGCAGTGGGGTGTACAAATGCAGCTAAAAATTATTTGTTGTTGTATATTCCTCTCTGCATACTAGTTACCTGGCTTCACTAAAGCCCTTTCACAACAATGGGGTAACACACTACCTTTATTGGTGCACTGCCTTTCAGTTTTAGTGCATTAGCATATTTTTTATAGTGCATAATATTTATTTTGTATGGGCTATGTAATATGCACATCATACCAATGTGAGTAAGACCAAATGGAAGGATCAGCTTAAAAACCAAGCAATTATAAGTTCAGAAGGAGGTCAGCTTTTTGATTCCTTTGTATTCTATCAATTCAGTTTTACTTTAATGGACAGAAATGTTATTAATGGATGTTTTCAGGTAAAACAAGTCACAAATCATAATATAGAAGGGTAGCTGTGCTGGAGCTCCAAAAAAGATGGATGTTCGGAAAGAAGAACAAAGGTGGTTAGAACTGGTTTAGGAGAGACCAGAGGCAATAAATGGGTTCATTAATAGATTAGTAGGTCCGGTTTGTGAGCTATGGGTTTATGTTACTTACTTTTTTGAATGCTGGTAAATTGACCCAGCTGGTCTGTTATTGCAGCAATCTTTGGAAGAATAGAGATTTGTGACATTTTGTCTCCATTCCATTCGGTACTGGTTGCACTCAGGTAGCCCGTGGATTACCAAGGTGTCCAAGTTCAGGTATTGTCTCTCGGTGCTCAACATTACATCAGGGTTTCACCACTCCTAGGTCACTTCTTCAGGATAATCATTAAAAAGGTTTGAAAATCCTCTTTTCTTATAAAGTAGACCATTTGCAAAGTGGAGTAGACCATTTTTTTAAAGACACAAATAATAGTTACAAAAGCATAAATGCCGCCATCCAACGGGACCTTTTACCTCCGCCCCTTCTCTCAACAGGGCTGCTCATCTTCTCTGCAACCCACCCAGTCAGCACCCATTTAGTGAGGTGTCTGCTCTGGTTGGAGACTTGAAAGTGTGTTTCCTAAACATATATACTGTATATTATATTGGAATATATCTGCCTGGAGTTTTCAGCACTCTTGGACTACTGGAGCACTACTGTGGACTCATTCTAGCCCATTCCATTTTTTTATGTTTTCTTTATAGTGTTTGATGTTCATTATTGGTTGTGACTTTGATAAGTCCATGTTGGATCCACAGCAGCAGAAACGGCTGAAAACTTACCTTTGTCTTGGTTGTTGTGCTATTATGGACTTAAAAATTCCCAACACATGAATCCTTTTGGGGTTGTTTTTTTCATCTTTTTGTAAACGGGTTTGTTGAAAATCTGCTTTTGCCAAACAGCAGTTCGTTTAGTCTTCATGTAAGCCGGGTCCTGACGTACAACTTATTTAGCTGGAGAATGAAGTGTGAAAATAGTTCTGAAACTCCCTGAGGTTTTCTGTCACTGAGCGGACGGCATGTGCTGTTCTGTTTTCGCTGTGAAGTAATGGAGTGAGATCTTGGGCAGAATTAATTTATTATCAAAGTGCTGAGCTTGTCCTGTCTTACAGGATATAAATTTCTCAGAGTTCCCTGGTCCCGCCGGAGCAAATTGAGCTTGTTGGCTGTGATGGCGGCCTTACAAATCAAAATTCTATTTGTTCTTTTTTCCCCTTTTTTTTGCATTAGGGTCAACGAATTAAATATAAAGATATAGGAAAGCTCTCTGTCCTAGGCCTCAGTTTCAGGACGATGGCCCTGAAAAATGCCAATTGGAGAGATACATTGCAGGCAGGGAAGGAGAAGCATCACAGGCTGGGAAGGATACGTGTTGTTTCCTATATCAGTAATATAGATATAAACTTATTGAATTATGTTTTCTAAATTACTGTTTGTCATAAAGAAATTTTATATTGCCTGTTTTAAATCCAGCGATGGCGGCATGGCATTTCTCAGGGTAGGTGCCCTAGTATTTACTTCAATAGCCCATGTCTGTGCCCTGTGTGTACAAACAACCACTTCACCAAAACAGGGTGACAACACAGAATAATTCTGAGTCAAAGACAAAGTGTTGTCACCTATTACCAGGAAGTTTCTTAGCAACGATCTTTAGGGCAGTGTTATCAGGTGTAATTGTTTTAAACATTAAATGTTTCAAAAAAATACATGAATTCTAATTTTAATATCTAGAAACCTTTCTTGAAAAATATTTAACGGTTGTTAACACTACAGGTTTTATTTAGAAAATTCTAGTCGATTGGCTTTCCTATTGACTCTGTGGCTTCAATATTATGTCACCTATTCATATGACTTCTGGCTGCTTTGGCTTTTATAGGTCAGGGTTACAGGGTCACAACTGCCCTTAAAAAGTGTTGTTATTTATAGCTTAATGTGCAGCTAAACTAGCCTAATGTACTCATTATCAAGTTCTTTACAAACCAATGGAGATATGTTTTCACCACTGAAAAAACAGTATGATGATGTGCAGGGTGGAAAGTTAGGAGGTAGAGTAATGCGCCTTCCTCTTAAGTTACCTCTCTAATTTCAAAATCCTTAGTTAGTCAACTAGTGGGAGGGAAAGGGAAGGTAAACCTCCTAACACGTCCGTGATGTCACTTCCTGTATTTGGAATGCCAAAGTGGCATTTTCACGTTTCAATTACCATCACTTCCTGTTCAATAAGGGAAAACCTGACAGGTATGCTCTAGGCAGTTCTAAAATGATTAATCTATAGCTTGTTTTGACTAAAGGAAAACATAGTGCTGATTCAGGGCCTGTGTCCATGGGCTAAAGTTTGCTTCAGGAAGATTTTGCATCCCTATACAAGTCAAGTGGAACACAAAACTGGTTGAATCAGTACAAATAAAGGTCAGAAGGGACACAGGGAAGATACAACTGTCATTTAGTTTATTTTTATTTTTTTCAAAACAGTCTAAAACTTAGATTACCCTGTACTTCCAATAAGCTAGTGTTTTGGTCCTCATCTTTTCATGTACAATGTTGACATTATAGTGGGTGCTGATCCTGCGTTTTATGTGATGACATTGGAAGGACAGATTGATGGATAGATTGGGTGGTGGAAGGTGGTAACTATACTGGTGGAAGGTGTTTTTGAGGTTCATATTGTCACTTCTGAAACTGACAGCTAGACTCTGGACTTAGGGCTCTGAATTAAGATGAGTAATAATCTGTGTTATCTCATTCCCTACAACATGATATTAGTTTCTTTATCATTCAGGACAAGGGAAGATAATGATTTGGTAACGTCCCCAAGCTGGACTTTAATCTTCAATAACTTCAGCCATCTGTATCATGAGAAACATGTGGGAGGGAGATGGACGGGGTCATGTTCACAGAGTGAGAAATTCGCTTTCTTGGGCACTGGCTGCTGTAATGTCAGTAATTATGTGTTGGGTCGAACAAGGGCAGTTCTGTTCACACCAGTCATCGATACCAGATGCTGCAATGTGGCTGAGCAGAATCTGGACCAAGAAACAAGAAAAGATGTTATTTTTGTAAAATGTGTACTAGAAGTTTTTCTCATTGTCTAAAAGGATGGATAGCTCAAATAAAAAATTTGGTTATGTTCCTTTTCAAGCTTAGTTTTAGGATAAATGCAGCTCTTTCTTTTATAATAAAGTCTTAAATGTGTTTTCAAATGCAAGTAAGTTGGCTACCTAAATGCAAGCTGGTATTAAAGTAGCCATACACAGGTTTGTCACTAATCGATTCCAGATCCAATCATTCCAGGCGATCGTGGAATCGGCGATTGATCGGATTGGTAGTAGATGGAGCACCTTGGGTTGTGTTCCGATTTGTGCTCGATGCGGACATGAGCCGATCTCCAAAATGGCAGATTCCACAAAATCCATCAATCGGAAAGACTGCTGCATAGGGATCTATGGGTTCACCAGCGTACTTTGAATCTCAAACGATCTACCAAAAAAAATCAATATGTCAGTTTAATGTCCGATCCGATTTTTAGTCGATTCCGATTTTGTTTGGTTGATTGTTCAGGGTGGGCAGAACTCGATTGATCGCCGATCGATCTCGTGAACACGTGTGGTGAACGATCATCAAAAATCGATTGAAAAATCGACACGTGTATGGGAGCCTTTAGCCTATTTCAGTTTCTGCACAGCATTGCTTACATGAAGAATGAAGCAGCAAAACATTAGTGTGGCAAAAATCAACCCATCAACATGGCAGGTCTAGGCAGGGGCCAGTGATGTCCAGAGGGCCCTTCTTCAAGCTTTTTATTTAACTTTCACCCAACAAAAGCTAGCACATTGGTCTATATTTGGTGATTCGGCTGGAGAAGGGACAAAACATGTATGTGTTATGGAGCTACTTTGGGAGGTGAAAGAGCTTCCTTATTTGCATACCCTCATATGCAAATAAGGTGATTTGTCATCTATTCATAACAGACTATATGGTATGAATACATTAATGGTGAAACAAGGCAAAAAGTGAACACAAGGACATTTTCAAGTAGTCTTGTAGTTTACATAACTATACTTTAACTATAAGCCTCTAAAACTTATAGTTTCACCCCTAGAAATGTTCTTTCTCTAGTGCTAGGTGGCCTGTTATACTGCAGAACTCCCAATTGCCCCTCATTTAGAATGTCCATCTTGCACAATGCATTTCTTCAATCTCTCCTTACTCATTGGCTCTTCCTAATTTTTGGCGTGGTATCTACATCTTTATCAAAATGTACTATTTATCTATAAAGCTTTGTTACTTTACAATGAACCTTCCTGCCTCTAAATCATTCCATTTGGTATTTTAAAAAGCCAGCATAAATTAAATCTATCCGTTAAATAGCACTTGTTTGGGTATTCATTTTTTAGGAGGTATTACATCGTAGTTTGACAGTAATAAGTTGTATGCTGATATACTTTAGGCAATGAATTGCCCTCTTCGTCTATTGGGAGAAATGGATATGTGATGATGACCATCAATATTAAACTTTGATCCCGGAATGATGTGTTCAAGTATCCCAGGAGTCCATAATCTAGGTTTGAAACTATTGCTATTATTTTATTGTGACTTTCAAGTGGTGGCAACTGGTTTTCCAAGTTTCTCCTAATATCTCCTTTCTTACACCTCCTACAATCATGTCTATTGTTGGCGTATAATTACTATAGCATAACTAAATGTGTTGCTTTCTACTTCCGAAGTCTAAGCTTTGCTGTACAAGGGGTCACAATAAGCGGATTACAGGACACATTTTGGAATTTACAGTTCTTATATTAAAAAAACAAGCTACATTTATTTTGGATTTTCATGTTTGTATATCTCCAAATCATTAAAAAAAAGGTATCTGTGTTTTTAAGCTATTTTTTTTAGTGGAAGAAATCCCGATCAATAGGCTGAGAATTTGCCTACCCCAGCCCTCCTTGTAGTAAATATACAGCATATGTATATGCAATTAATACAATAAGGGATTGCTAATGATCAGTGTAATGGGAGCCATATGGAAGAGTGACTCTTTCCCACAAAACCCTTCCAGGCAGATCAGACCCGATTATACTCCCAATGTCTAGTCTGCTGACATGGCATGTAATAGAAAAATTCACAATCTGAATGATTTGATGTTTTTGCTGTTAAAGTTTTTGTTGGAAGACTTCGTGAGACTGAATTTTATAATTGTGGTTTGCAGATGTATTGCAGCCACACTGAAGTTACTGAACTCATTAACGAAGACCTGGGATTAGGGTTGGTTGTTTGCAGAAAAGCCAGCGGGGTAATTGTCAGAACAATGATCTTACCCTGAAGACTGGCTGATCATGTAATTTATCACCTCCTCTGTACAATGGTTAATACAGTAAGTACGATTTAAATTGCATACGCTGCACCATCATTTAACACTAATGACTTATGGATCTTTAGCAAATCCTGTTTTTCAGTGTTGTATTAAAATAATATATACAGTGGCTTGCAAAATTCGGCCCCCTTAAACTTTTCCACATTTTGTCACATTACAGCCACAAACATGACTCAATTTTATTGGAATTCCACGTGAAAGACCAATACAAAGTGGTGTACAGGTGAGAAGTGGAAGGAAAATCATACACGATTTCAATTTTTTTTTACAAATAAATAACTGCATAGTGGTGTGTGCGTAATTTTTCAGCCCCCCTGAGTCAATACTTTGTAGAAGCACCTTTTGCTGCAATTCCAGCTGCCAGTCTTTTAGGGTATGTCTCTACCAGCTTTGCACATCTGCAGACTGAAATCCTCGCCCATTCTTCTTTGCAAAACAGCTCCAGCTCAATCAGATTAGATGGACAGCATTTGTGAACAGCAGTTTTCAGATCTTGCCACAGATTCTTGATTGGATTTAGATCTGGACTTTGACTGGGCCATTTTATGTTTTGTTTTAAATCATGCCATTGTTGCCCTGGCTTTATGTTTAGGGTCGTTGTCCTGCTCGAAGGTAAACCTCCGCCCCAGTCTCAAGTCTTTTGCAGACTCCAAGAGGTTTTCTTCCAAGATTGCCCTGTATTTGGCTCCATCCATCTTCCCATCAACTCTGACCAGCTTCCCTGTCCCTGCTGAAGAGAAGCACCCCCAGAGCATGATGCTGCCACCACCATGTTTCACAGTGGGGATGGTGTGTTCAGAGTGATGTGCAGTGTTAGTTTTTTGCTACACATTTTGCATTTTGGCCAAAAAGTTCCATTTTGGTCTCATCTGACCAGAGCACCTTCTTCCACATGTTTGCTGTGTCCCCCACATGGCTTGTGGCAAACTTCGAATGGGACTTCTTTTGCTTTTCTTTAAACAATGGTTTTCTTCTTGCCACTCTTCCATAAAGGCCAACTTTGTGCAGTGCCCGACTAATAGTTGTC
>CM070038.1:27137119-27151646 GCA_036250615.1 Ptychadena robeensis | reverse complement strand
GCTCAACACTAATCATCAGTGATGCAGTGATGCCAAAGGGGAGGGGCTATAGACCTTTGTGTTAATGGAAGCTGTGTCACTTTTCCCAGCCCACATGTGTAGAGAGGAGGTCGGGCAATCATGGCAGAGTACACTGTACTGGAAGAAAATAGGGCATAACGTCCGTAACACCAGTCAGGTTAAGGCATGACAATATTTTTTTTAAAAGAATGTGTGAGTAAAACATGCAGGATTTTATCTTTATTATTTTTTTTCCCAATAATCAAAGTCGATAATTTAATTAATAATTACTTAAAAAATAAGCAATTTTACAATACTCAAAATAGCTTTTCATTTCGACTGACGACTGATCTCGACGCGTTTTACAATGCATGCTTCATTAGGAAACATACTGTTCAGCTTAACCCTCTGAGCGTTTGCCACGTGGCACGGTTTTTTTATAACCGTGCCACGGGCAATCGCGGCGGAGCACAATGTGCTCCGCCGTGATTGCCTGCTCAGCTGAGGGATGTAAACAAAAATGTCTCCAGCGACGCCGGACTTCTGCTGACAGAAAGCGACGCCCCTCCAGTTTGGCGGAGGTCTATGGCGCCGCCTACCCCCGCCCCCTTCGCGTCACCGGTGACGCGATCGGGGGCGGACCCGGAAGCATCGGCATACATGCCGATGCTCCCGACCGCCGTCAGAAGACGGCGAGACCTCGGGCGTTCCTCCGGCTAATTCGGGGAGAACGCTCAGAAGGTTAAAGCCTAGGTAAATAAATTGATTCTAAAAACAATAATGGCTACCTTAATAATACCCTGTCTTTTACTAGACACCACTGGTATCCATGAGTATGGGGCCTATTCATTTACAAAAGACTGCTGGCATTACAGTTTTTACACATAAAAGTTTAGGGGGGATTTTTAAAAGTGTATTTTTATTAATGCTGTGTAATGTCAGGTATGTGCTTTTATATGTAATTGACATAACAGTTTTGAAGGTATTTTAAAAAGGTTGATTAGGATTATGTCCTATTAAAGCAATAGTAGTAGTTACAGAATGACCCCTGATGAAAGAGTTGCTGTGGGGGGGGGGGATTTGCAGGGTGCTATCGTTCGGCCACCCAAGTGCATCCCCCAAACCCTCCAGGGTTAAGGCTGTCAGTAGCGATCAGCATGCAGAATATGTGTGCGGGGTAGAGCATGGTGTGTGCAGTATTGTTTTTGTGCCAAACATATCTTTTGGCCAGATTATAAATTATGGCCAAAAAGTTTAACCTTGGTTTCATCAGACCATAACACCTTTCGCCACATGTTTTTGGGCGACTTCAGGTGTTTTTTTGCAAAATGTAGCCTGGCTTGGATGATTTTCTTTGTTAGTAAAGGTTTCCCTAGACTGGCCACTATACAATACAATACTGAACATCACCAAAAGAACACCATACCCACAGTGAAGCATGGTGGTGGTAGCATCATGCTTTGGGCTGTTTTTATTCAGCTGGAACTGGGGCCTTGTTTAAGATAGAGGGAATTATGAACAGTTTCAATATTGGCACAAAACCTTCAGGCTTCTGCTAGAAAGCTGAACATGAAGAGAAATTGCATCTTCCAGCATGATAATGACCCAAAGCATACATCCAAATCAACAAATGATTGGCTTCACCAGAAGAAGATTAATGTTTTGGAATGGCCCAGCCAGAGCCCAGGCTTGAATCCAATTAAAAATCTGTGGGGTGATCTGAAGAGGGCTGTGCACAGACTCACAGAGTGTTTATGCAAAGAAAATGTGCCTTGCTGACATTTTATCACTGTATATACCAGTATATTCTTTGTTAATCCAAGCAAAATTAATATATAGGATAGAAAAACAATGTTTTCTGGCCTATATAACCTGATACATTTTACTGAAGATATAGCTCAAGTTTTAAATAATCCTTTCCATCTAATTTGCTAATAAGCATACATATAATTAAAGCCCAAGCTGTTTTACTGAAGCAGCTTACTATTTCAGTGTTAAAAAGTAAAATTTTTCATTTCTTACCTCCTGCTGCCATCTTAACTAATTTTCCCTTTGAATTGGTTAAAAAACAATGCCGCAGTGGTCTGGTAGTGGAAGTCTTAAGCACGTCCCTGTCTAGGTTTATGCCCTAGAACCCTCTAGAGCTTTCATTTGTTAGTATTTTACTTCATTCTCCAATACATCTGGACATTGTGTTCCTGCAGTCGTGCCTGAAACAGCACCAAGGTACATGTCTAGCTTGGGTACTGCATCCTGTGCCAGGCTAGGGGTTTCACTAATTGGCACTACCTGATAGAAGAAGAACAGTCATTTATTGCTAAGTTCAGTTATCTTGTTTATTTATTCTTTCTGTCTGAAGTAACTTGCTATTAACTCATCATTCTATCTGTTAGGAAATGTGTTTTGTTGTCCAAACATACAACCTGCTAACATTGATTTCTCTGTATGTAGAAGTGCCAAGTGTTATATTGGCTTCAGCGTCCAACTACTTTGCCAATAGCTCAACTGAGAAGTCCCTGGAGGTCCATCACCTGAATCAGAGTACCATGAACAAGGAGATAAATAGTGATGGCCGAACTTCTGCCATGTCCGTCCGCGAACGGGCGGATCAGACTTTTAAAAAAGTCTGCCGTCCGCCCGTTCGTGGACAGATTCAAAGGCGGGGAATTTGAATCTGAAAACCTGGATGTGACGGCACCTGAAACGCATAGTTCCTGGTTGTGCTAACCGGATGTGACGTCACTGACGTCACATCCGGGTTTTGCCAGCCGGTTTTTCACTGAAAGACTGGGTTCTCTACCCGGTCTTCAGTGAAAACATTCTTTCTGCGGCGGGATCTCGCTGCTTCTGATCCCACCGGAGGAAGAATAGAGGGCTCCTTCTCCCTGGTGAACAGGGCGGGTCGAACACCCGTACTGTTCGCTGGCAAGAAGGAGGGCGAACATGCTTGTTAGCGGCCAATTTGTCCGCCTTGCGGGCAGTTCGGCCATCACTAGAGATAAATAAAGGACTGAGATCTGGGACAAGAGCATACTCTTACTCAAGTGCTGCTCTGTACTATTTAGGATGAAAATGGGGCACAAACAGGGGTATTAAAATAGAGAACTGGAATTTATTAACAAGGTGAGAGGAATATAAAAGGGGAAAGATAACCAAAGGAGCATGATGGGGGCACTATAATGAAGAGAGCACTGTGGATGGTGGTGTTGGGGGAATACAGTTTAATAGAGGAAGCACTATGGGACGCACCATAATTAAGAGCACTATGGTTGCTGGTGTGTGTTAGTGTGGGGAGGAGTTATGGGTATTAGAGAATAATGAAGGAAGCACTATGGATGGAGTGTGTGTGGAGTAGAGATGTTCGATTTCTTTATTTTTTTAAATTGACGATTTCAAATTAATTACAAAGCCCCTGAACATGGAATCCTCACCAATATTTCTGGAGATGTATAGAAGGGTTGGGGATATACTACAAAAAGGTATTTTTTTATCATAAAAAGTTTTTGCATAAATTAAGTTCAAAATCAAATAAAAATGTCAAAAAAAAAATCTAAATTTGGACTTAATTTATGCAAAAAGTACACGTGCTAGAGCAAAAAAATTTTTATTAATGTTCCCACAGCCCTTTTCTACATCTCCACTAATTGTGGTGATCATACCATTTTCAGAGTCTTTACAATCAACTCGCAGTCAATCAGCTAGTCGAAAAAATTGACCATCTCCTGTGTGGAGTTGTGTTAATGGGGGAGTGGGGTAATACAGTATAATAAAGGCAGGACTATGGGAGACACCATAATGAAGAGAACACTTGAAGTGACCCTAGTAGTGTGAAGACATCATTATAATGAAGAATGCACTTTGGGAGGTGGGCAGTATTTTTCATGGAGCACTAACAGTAAACTAAATTTTGCAACAGATGGCATTGTACTGACAGGAACACTAATGGAACACTTCAATGATGGGTGCGCTATAGGGCAACTATATCAATGACAGCAACGTGGCATAACTTAAGTGGCACCCCCATACACATTTTTGCACCGACCTATGTGCGTGTGCGATTGCGGCAAAATTGGTCATGGATCGCGGGTGCCCACATGGGCTTGGTTGGCCAAAGAACGGACATGTCCGTAAACTCTGGCTGATGCCATTAGTTTGAATGGGTGTCTGCCGATACTCTGAGTGACGGAGTGTAAGTTATTCCGAAAGTAGGCACTTAATCACTGTATGGTTGTAATGTATGTATTGGTATGGGTTGCTTTGTTGCTTTGTTTATGTATATGGTCATTGGTGTTATAAATGAATAAAATATATCCTGTTTACTGAAAAAAACAGGTTTATACTAGGTGAGCACAACAACGCTGAAGTGCTAGTTGTAAACATAATCCTATATTTTTCAAAAAGTTATTTAAGACACAAATTAAGAAAAGAGGCCAGAATTTCTGTAAACCTCAAATTATGTAAAATATAATTATAATTAAACAGCAAATTTAAGTAATTAAAAAGAAAAAAGTACACAAAACTATAGTAAATTCTCTTCAATTATCAAACATCTTGCCTAATGATCTTTCCATCCCTTTAACTTAGCAATTCTGTTCACTGTATTCTACATGACAGCCTATGTCAGTGTTTATCATCGTGTTTTCATGTTCCCAGTTTAGTTCAGAGCCCTTCACAGATGGGTTGTGTCGCCACTAATGAGCATCCAGCTACCCCTCCTCTCCTGCCCACTGCAACAACCAGGCCGAAAGAGCCAATCTTCTAATTCTGCACTCGTTTTCAAAAGGCAAAAGAGGGCCAGAACTTTCCTAAGTTAAATATGACTTAAATAGGAACATTAGACCTGCATTAAGCTTCTGACTGGGGTCAAACATAGGACAGCCAGCTACACCGCACCTTCCCGGCCTATCAGACAGGCTTACTTATGCAGCAGAGGCTGTATTACAGTCATGTAAGAAAGCAGAAAGGATCGAGATGTCAGGGTCGTTGAGATCCTACGGACGACTGGTTCAGAACTGGCTCTTAGAACAGGTCTCCAGTTACTCCCTGCCCTAATTAAACCAGAAAGGCTTTAGAGCTGCCAGATGTATAAATGATGTCCACGATTGCATGGTACTGATAGGCTCCCGTGATAACAATAATGTCTTGTCAGGTGCTTAATTCCCCAAGGGGGCAATGCAGCTGCGAGAAGATGATTGCTTAAATCACTTCTCCTTACACTCCATTTTTTTCTTACCCTCCCCTTTCTCGTCTTTCTTTCCAAACCCATCAAAGTAAATTTCATGGAGATCAGTTGTATCTATTACAAATTATGAAAGGCTTCCACTTCTGCAGTGCTCAGAGACGACGGGGCATTTTACATGACAACTGAAATGGATCTCACTGAATAAAATCAATTATTTTGACCACTGTACACTTGAATGGACTGCAACCTTACTGAAACTGTAGTATGCTATTCTGCCATTTGTAGAAACAATTTAGCAGATGCTTCTTACTGTTATACATGTGTCATCCAGGCCACATTCTAGTTTGTCTTGGAAATGATGGAAAACTCTAGAAAACACTGTTGGCTCATTTTCGTAGTTGCAATTTATTTTTGAGATTAAAAGGTAAAGCGTTGGGATCACCAAACACTGTGAAATTCTATTCTATTCAACATTCTATGGAATAAATGACAGCTTAGTTCCAAATTAAAGAGGCATTCACAAAAGGATAACATGGGTTTCCATGTTTGATCAGTTAATTGACTTGTCTAAACTCCCCTATCAAATAACTGGGCCACAATTCAAGATGAATACCAACAGATTTAGAAGGGAATGTCATAAAAGTCCCTATAGTTCTAATAATACTTTAGTTCAGGGGTGCCAAACTCTGGCCCACAGGTTAAATCTGGCCTCCAATGTACCGTAATTATCACTTTCTTACCATTAAAATCAAGAGAATCTGAAAGGGTAATGTGTCTTATGGTTTGAATATGTCAAAAACAGGAGGCCAAAACACCACTGCCAAGAAGCGATCTTATCTGCATCTGCATTAGCACTAGCAGTACATATTCTCTGAACACACTGACCAACTTATGGAGAGACATTTTACAATTAGATAGCATGAGATGTGTATTTACATTAACATTCTGCATTGATGCATCTGCATAAATGTTGTGACACAGACTCATCTCTCCTCCCATATGTAAATTGCTACTCATGTGTAAATTGTATAGTTCCAGATTGTAAAATTTGTCTCTCTATTAATTGCTCAGAGTTTTTAGAGAATGCGTACTGCTAGTGTAAATACACATGCTAAAGTTTCAGCCCTGACACTGCTGCAAAGACCTCCCTCTTGGTCTGGACTTTTGGCTGGAGGAATATAGAGTGAATACTGTATGGTCCAGTCATCCCTACTTTGCTGTATAGTGTGAAAAATACGGTAAATTCAGAACTAAATTGCCCAGATGTGTCATTTATTTGACATTTTATTTCAAATGTGTTATAGTACTATGTTTTGCTTAATATTTTTCCAGATATTTTTTCAATATTTAAAAAATATTTTGGCCCCACTGTGTACTTGAGTTTGACACCCCCTACCTGAGTCCATATATGTATATAAATTTTTTTTGAAGGTCCTGTTACCGATATAAGTAAAGGAATCGATCGATTTTTAAATTGGTGATACAATCGACTAATGTTAGACTGATAGTCGATATTTAAATCACACAAGACAATCTAATCGAAGATCAATCGTGCAAAAGTCGACCCGTGAATGGTTACCTTTAGTGTCATGCTTTTGCCTTTTACATTATATGCACAAAATGCATACAACGTAAAAATCTTTTGCAGATAAGACCACATACATAGATATATAGCCGCTTGTCTGGCATGAAGTTCAAACCACCCGATATTTGCTTTCCTTAGGATTTATAAGCCACATGCAAGCAATAAACATCTGCAGTCAGGTTCTTCCTATTATAATCCACTTGCCTTGTCAGCGTCTTGCAGAGCATACTTGTTTTCCCATAATAAAGTACTCTGTGTCCTGCTTGAGCTGTTGGGTGAGTCCTCTGGATCACTATGACCACCATAAAACAAAGAGACAAGGCTGAAGCTGTTTTCCTTAAATATTTGATTGAAACCATGGACTGCTCTGTCTTCCAAAGTTTATGTTCAGAACAATGTCGGACCAATGAAGGAAAGTCTATTATGATTCTTTTCACGCTCGTCATGACCTAAAGAGCCATGCTGCCATGTCAGTACTCGCCGTACACATAATTTAATAACCTCAAAAGGCTGTTGGATCCGTTTTTTTTCCCGGAAATTTAATCTTGCACTGGAAGGAATGACATGTTTTGACGAAAATAAAAAAAATACACTAAAAGACATAATATCAGTTAAGCAATGCAGACAAAGGAGGGAACAGAACAAAACTTTTTTTTAATTCCTTGCTCTTCCAAAACAGTTAAGCATCGCCATCACTTGAGATGTATGTTCTTTAAACAGAACCTTCCTCTTATCTTACATACATTTAGTTGGCATTTTTGGAATGCAGTTGTATTCTGTATTGGGTGGGCCAAAATGGATCAACAGAATCTCATAAAAATGTAGGAAATTCACAAACTACTGTATTTTCCGGCGTATAAGAGGACTACCAACTTGCCTCTGGCAGAGTTCCGTACAGCACATCCCCACCATATGCGGGGACTGTATGAAAGCAAGGGCGGTGCTGTACAGAACTCTGCAACTCAGAGGCAGAGCCTGCTTAGATTGGTCAGCTCTCCCTTTCTCTAAAGCTAGCCATACACGTTCCGATTCCATGTCCGATCGATCACCCATCCGATCGATTCCGGCGATCTCAGCAGGAATCGGAGCTCCGATCAATCGGCCAATTAAGAGTATCCGATCGCTGCATACCACCTTGTCCAACGGATTCCGGGACGATTCTGTGTCCGATCGCTTATTTCACACATGGCAACTCCCCCTGATGTGTGCTGAATCGGATCAGAAAGACCAACATGTTGGTTCTCTGTCGGATCCGATTCTGAACCCCTGATCAATCGGACGTGATCGATCGGACAAGGTGGGCTGCACGCGATTCCGGCACGATCGTTTCGCGTGCACGCGCCCGGAATCGATCGTCCCGAAATCCGGTCGGAATCCGACCCGTGTATGGGGGCCTTAAGACTCAGCTCTCTGTGTCTCTAGCAGGGAGCTGAGTCTTGCAGACACCGAGAGCTGAGTCTTGGAGACTTGGTTGTTGGATACAAAGCCTGCTTGGATTGGTCAGCTCTCCCTGTCTCCACGACTCAGCTCTCTACTAGAGACACAAAGAACTGAGTCTTGGAGAAAGAGAGAGCTGACCAATCTAAGCAGGCTCTGCCTCTGAGTGGCAGAGTTCCGTACAGCACCACCCTTGCTTTCATACAGTCCCCGCATATGGCGGGGATGTGCTGTACGGAACTCTCGCCACTCAGAGCCAGAGCCTGCTTGGATAATCTTATTGCCGGGAGAGCGAATGTGCAGTTGGGGAGCAAAGGGTTGGCCACCTGCAGCTGATCACACCATAAGACACAGACATTTTTTTCCTCAATTTGAGGGGTGTCAATTACAGCCTAAATTCTGGAACGCATTGGTTTTTGAGGCTCACCATTGGTTTACATCTTGTGGTTAACCATCTGTATTTACTGTATTTACAGATGGTTAGAGTTCTCTTGATTGTTGACTTTGACACACATACACTTACCTCCTGGAGGGTGTTTTCTTCAACAGGGAAAGTATTCTTCGGTCATCCAACACAGTTGTTTTCCATGATCTTCTCGGTCTTTTGATGTTGGTAAGCTCACCTGTGTGTTCCCTCTTTTTAAGAATGTTGTTTTGCCAATGCCTAATGCTTTTGCTAACTCTCTGATGGGTTTGTTTTGTTTTTTCAGCCTAATGATGGCTTGCTTCACTGATAGTGACAGCTCTTTCAATCCCATCTTTAAGCTAGACATACACGACTCGATGAAGAAACAGATTAGAGCAACATAGACGCTGTGCGTGGTCATTTGAGCCATCCACGGTTCTTTCGAGCAGGATCAATGGATCCTGCTCAAAGGAACTCGACCAAACAGGTTTCCAACATGCAGCTAGTGTGAAATGCCCCTTATACCACAGCTGCACCTCAATTTTAGGCTAGGGGGCATTGAGAAGAGGTGCTCAATAACTGCCTCCTTGTTATCCTTATGATCAACAGCTGGAAAACCGACTGGCTAACGCGGAATGTCACAGTTTCTAGGAAGTTCTGTGTGGGTAGGTAAAAAACGTGGCGGCAGGGCTTTTTTTCTTAGGGAAAAGGTGGTGGAACTCATCAAGCCTTCACCAGCCCCTGGACCAGGGCTCAGACGGGCTGTGGAGCACATAGACTTTACCTGCTCGGTGGATGCTGTGTTCAGACATCTGCCAATGCAGAGGTTCAACGTACTCCACTATGCTCAGTCCTGCATCAGCGGAATGGCTCAGAGCTGTGAGAACACAGCATCCGCCAATCAGGTAAGTGAATGTGCTCCGTCAGGACCTCTCGCCAAGCAATACGCTTAGCGAAGGGGGTCCCGAAAGAAGTGGAAACCCCCCCCCCCTCTTTGCCTATCGCTGTTGAGCATTGCAACAAAATCTCTGTGTTCAACACAGGGATTTCAGTGGACATGGACCTAGGGTTTTACATAAGCCTACTCCCTGACTTTTAACACCCAGATGCTCAGACACCCTTTTTTGGATTAGTAATTTACAATGTGACACCACTATCTGCAACCTTTCATAGCTATTAATGTTTCCCTGCGGTTATCCCAGTGACATAAATTGTTTGTGTTTAACAATAACAACTGAAAAAACTTGGCAATCTAAAAAATGAGACTACATGAGGCTCTTTAGTAGGAAGAATTGTGCTCAGGGACCTGAAAACCTGCATGGATGTAGTCTCAGGGGTTAACTGGTAACCCCCAAAATGTCAAGGTTCTACCATGCAGGGGTTCAAAGATCTATGTGTTCAAAATAGGATAAGTGAAAGCATGTATGCAGCAGAGTAGTGCTTTATGCTCATAGGGAAGCAATATTTGATGGCTGTATTTTAGCTGAAATGTAACTTAAGTGTTGTAGCTAGAGGGGTGAAACTCGGGGTGTAAGTAAAAATAGGGGAGCATTACTGATCCTGAAAGTTTCATGATTATACTATTAATGTTTTTCATGCTATGAATGTTCAAAGTTAGTGTCATACATACAGGTTTATTTAGCTTAGTTTCTACAGCACAGTCTGTGTGTCCTGTCCTGCATTTTGATTGGCTGGGGAGGATGTATCTGAGGGAGGAGCTACACAGGAAGCACAGATCACAGAATCTAGCTCCTCTGGGTGAAACTCTGGGTGTAAGTATTAGTAGGGGAGCATTACTGACCCTGAAAATGTCATGATTATACTATGAATGGTTTTCGTGCTATGAATGTTCAAAATTACACTGTCACACAGGTTTATTTAGCTTAGTTTCTACAGCACTGGAGGGAAGAGAGGGTGTGTCCTGTCCTGCCTTTTGATTGGCTGGGGATAATGTATCTGTGGGAGGAGCTACAGGAAGCATAATCTGTCGGAGAAGCACAGAATCTGCTGCCTGTCACACTGGCATCGGGGAGGAGGAGAAGGGGGGAGACAAATAGGTGGTGGAACGCCATTCCGGTGCGTTCTGCCAGAAAAAAAGCCCTGCGTGGCTGGTAGTTAAAAACGTGGCGTGTAGGTAAAAATATTATGGTTTAATTTTTTAATTACTAAGGGCCCCAAGCTGGCATTCTAAACACTTTATTTCACTGGCCAGTGTACAGTTAGCTTATTGTAATAGTTAGAATGCATATTCCAGTGTTAGTGCTTCTTGGTGAATATATTGTAGTAGCTGTTCAACCACCTTACGTTATTAAAGCCCCCCCCCCCCCCACACGCTTAGATTTCGACCCGCTCACGGCGGTCAATCGGCCAAAAAATCAGGTGGAAATCTAGAGCTTAAAGGACTGAAACCGGCCGCCAAATCTATCTAAACCAATATGGACATGTCCGTAATTCTTAGATTGATTTAAATACATAAATGGTGACCAGTGTCACCGTCCAAAGTACGGTATGTCTAATGTGGGTTCTCGGGTCCGTCGGCCCCACTCCGCATTCCATTTGTGGGGGAGGGGGGGGGGCTAACAGCACCACCTCCCGCTCCCTTTGTGCTATGACAGTGAGCAGAGGCTGCCAGCTCACTCTCACAGTCTGAGACAGAGCTGGCAAGCTGCTGATCGCTAGATGCTGTCTGCTGAGTCCCCCTAGGTTCTGGGGCCCTGTTGACAGCCCGAGCTGCTAGGGGGACCAGACAGAAATACTCTAAGTGCTGGCACACAAAGTGTGCCTTTGACAATTTTAACCCAATTTTTCAGCTGTTGACCTCACATGCAGTCGGTCGGCCAAAAAATTGGGTCACAATCTAAATGTGTATGGGGGGGCTTAACTCGTTGTGCGTTTACTTGTGTTAGCTTAAACTGCATTGGTACAGTGTTAATACTCTGGAATAACTTTAGGGCTCATTTTCACGGGCAGTTGCCAAAGACCCATTTAGCACCCTAAAACCACGGTGGTTTTCAGGTTTCCATCTAATAGAGATGTTGAGGAGAACGTTTTCTTAATGCCCTTGACCACCTGCTGACAATGTAGGACAGTAGATTTAATCTTAAGCATGTTCTGTTTATGGTCATAGGTCAGCGCTGTGGGTGCTACAACCCAGGGTATTTCATTTCATTATGTTGCTATGGGGCTTTCGTAGTTTACTTGGATCGTGTACCCTAGCCATTGGTTATATATCAGAAGAAATTTTGCCCTGAATTTGGGTGGATAACCCCGCAAAAACCTAAAAAACTAAAGATTTGGCATTGCAGGTATGTCAGGTTACACGGGAGTTTTACAAGTCACACGGAAGTTTACTTAAAAGGTCTTTATTAGTACATTTTTCTTGACTAGTCTCTAAGAAACATACAGCTTAAGGGTACCAATGCCCAAAAGGTGTGAGGTTGGTTGGTTTGGCACTACGCCTTTGAACAAAACGGTTATTACTATTAATCTTTTAGTCTTAATAGAATTATTCTTGTTCTTTTTTTCTTTCCGTATTTTTATGTGAATATAACTGTTACATATATATATATATATATATTTTTTATCATTTATATATATTTTTAATGTACCTCACAATTTTTGGGCATTAAGCTGTATGTTTCTTAAAGACTGGTCAGAAAAAAATGATTAATAAAGACCTTTTAAGTAAACTTCCGCATGACTTGTAAAACTCCCGTGTGACCTGACGTACAGTACCTGCAACGTCAACTTCTTTCTTTTTTTAGGTTTTGGAGGGGTTAACCACCCAAATTCAGGGCAAATTCTTTTCTAAAACAAAACCAGTCACTTTACAGATGAGCACTACACTGTGATAAATAGGATATGTGCTTGAGGCATCAATTTTAGGTGTACAGAGACATCTACAGTAAAACTTTATGTGACCCATGTGACCCAAATATTTGTCTGTTCAAGATATATAAGAAAAGTAGGACTTTGCCATGCCTGGAATTCATTCATTCACTCAAGTAAAGTGTTAAAGGTGGAGAAATTGGTAGAGATGGTCAACCTTTTTGACAATTTCGAGTTAATTGCAAAGCCCCTGAACATGGTATCATTACCAAACTGGAGATGTAGAGAAGTGTTGGGGGTATACTATAAAAAAAAGTATTGCTCTAAAGGAACAAAGTACACAGGTTACACAGGTAAATTTTCCACTTGATTTTTGACCGATCGATTACTGCGTGTGTGATCGGCGATCAATCGCGTTCTGCCCACCCTGAGCAATCGACCAAATGAAATCGGAATCGACTAAAAATCGGATCGGACATTGAACCAACATTTTGGGTTTTTTTGGGTCGTTCGTTTGGCAATCGTAGTATGATGGTGGACCCATAGCCCAATGCAGCAGCCTTTTAGATCGATGGATTTTGTGGAATCGGCCATTTTGGAGATCGGCTCATGTCCAAATCGACCACAAATCGGATTCCCAAGGTGGTGTTGCATCGATTCCTGATTGATCACTGACACATCGACCTGTGTATGGCTACCTTAACACAAACAGTTTTTGCATGAATTAAGTTCAAAGTCAAGTAAAAATGTCTAAAGTCGAACTTCATTTATGCAAAAACTACACATGCTAGAGCAAAACCTTTTCCCCCCAATGTTCCCACAACCCTTCTCTACATCTCCAGCAAGGGGATGATAGCATGTTCAGAGGCTTTTAAACCAGCTCACAAAATCGACCATCTCTAGAAATGGTCACACAGAGTAAAGTGTCATACAATTTCTCTCCTCCACCCTATGTTTTCCCGACCGTTTAATTTACTTTTTTCCCCCGCACCCCTGACGTTGTAATAAATGTGATCTATCTACTGCCGGTGGTTTTTCTAAAGCATGACATTACATTTCAGAGTTATTGGCTATAAAGATGATTGCCGTTCTCACAGGCAGCAGAGCCTCCGGCGACAAATGGACCCAGTGTAAAATCCATTTATTTTACAGGATTCTGGTGATCGCATTCAAATTTGTTTGTGAAAGTTTACAAATATGTGTGTCACTATAGGGCACTGCAAGGCTAAGATCTAGGGAAACAACCACTCTTGTCAGGGAACACCTACCCGTTCTCTAACCATTCCCAATCCAAATAGAGTTGGCTGTACTGGGAAAATTGTATTTTTTTTGTGTGGGCCCAACTGTTACTAAATAAGAATCTCTGGTGACATGTAGCTGTGACATTTACCTGTAAAGTGTTTAAAGCTTTTAAATACCACATATACTTGAGTATAAACCGAATTGTGAAATTTAGAAGGTAGACGTTGTGAGGTAATTGCAAAGCCCCTGATCATGGTATTATCAAAATTGTTGGAGATGTAGGGAAGGGTTGTAGGCTCTAAATCTGGCGATGGAAGGACAGAACAGGATGGAGACTAAAACTATGTTTCCACAGCGTTATGTCAACCCGGGGGACCCCTACATTCAGGGCAGTGCCTGGCAGTGCTGTTCAGACAACCACCGATGCAAGGATTAATGTACTGCACTATGTTAGCCCCTGCATCGGTGGATCAGCTCAGCACTGTGAGAACAGAGCCTCCGCTGGGCAGGAAAAGTGTATGTGATCTGTCAGGACCCCCACTAAGCACTGAGCTTAAAGTAGGGGGTCCTGAAGGATCACAAAACGCTGTGGAGACATACCAGATCTGCTGTAAGTCTGAAGCAAACCCAGGAAGTGAGATGGCAATTCCGCAGCAGCCAGGGACGTTTTGATAATGACCCGAAAACCATTGAAAACTGCAACATTAGGGTGGTTGCGCTAATTTCTCATTTATCAGGCGGTTAGAAAACAATGGTTTAAACGAGCCCTTAATGAAGATTCCTTCATCTAGTCTCCGCATCTCCAGTCTGGGAATGGAGACAGGATGAAGATCTTAGAGGACAGCAA
>CM070038.1:27097689-27114191 GCA_036250615.1 Ptychadena robeensis | reverse complement strand
AATTTCAATGCAATGCAAATCTGACAAATGAGACTATTTCCAAGCAATATTTGATAGGGGGCTTTTTAGCAGGAAGAATTGTGCTCAGGGACCTGAAAATTTGCATGGATGTAGTCTCAGGGGTTAACTGGTAACCCCCAAAATGTCAAGGTTCTACCATGCAGGGGTTCAAAGCTCTATGTGTTCAAATTAGGATGAGTGAAAGCATGTATGCAGCAGAGTAGTGCTTTATGCTCATAGGGAAGCAATATTTGATGACTTTATTTTAGCTGAAATGTAATTTATAAGTGTTGTAGCTAGAGGGGTGAAACTCGGGGTGTAAGTAAAAATAGGGGAGCATTACTGATCCTGAAAGTTTCATGATTATACTATTAATGGTTTTCGTGCTATGAATGTTCAAAGTTAGTGTCAGGGAGAGGGTGTGTCCTGTCCTGCGTTTTGATTGGCTGGGGAGGATGTATCTGAGGGAGGAGCTACACAGGAAGCACAGATCACAGAATCTAGCTCCTCTCCTTCGCTTCAAAGCATTGGCTAAGGAGGGGAGGAATGAGCCGGGGGCAGGCGGTGACCGCCGGTCCACATGTGACCCTATTTGGGTCCGGATCCAGACGATCACACGATCGTGGGTGATCACTTTCATTTAGTTGAATGGGCTTGTCCCCACTTCAACTAGAGGGCACAGATGTGGTGCGACCCACAATCAGAATTGCGTCTCCCCACATTTTGATTGTGGGCCACATGGGGACGTGATTTTTCAGTCCTGATTGGGCCCATAGACATGAATAGATGTAATCATTCATTCACTATGGGCACAATCAACCGGGTGGCAATCTTTTGATATTAATGGGAGCAGTTTTTTTGCACGAGTAAAATTCACGCAGCCGATGATTGGCTGTGCGCGATTATCGCACAATTTCTGACACGACAACAATCGTTTCCGCCCTGCAGCTGATTGTGTAAGTGGGAACAAGCCCTAAATGCCCCCATACACCTTACAATCTATCCATACAATTTCTGTACAATCAAATTTTGTTCTACCAAAACCATGTAATAAGAGAACCTTTCTAAACCTCCCAATCGCTATGTATTCTATCAGGGAGGCCACTATACTACACAGTTGTTGGTAGATCTAATGGAGTTTGTATGGATCGATCTTAAGGTGTATGGGGGGCTTTAGTTAGATCAAATGGCCTAATTGGTCAGGTGGCATTTGCCTTTGAAACTATTGCAAATTTGAAATCATTACAAAATATTTTTTCCAACATTTGGGTCATAATATATACAGTGCATCCAGAAAGTATTCACAGTGCATCACTTTTTCCACAATTTGTTATGTTACAGCCTTATTCCAGAATTGATTAAATAATGGTTTTATATACATAAGTATTCACAGCCTTTACCATGATGCTCAAAATTGAGCTCAGGTGCATCGTGCTTCCCCTGATAATCCTTGAGGGCCATTTCACACTATATGCGTTGCGGTGAGTTTTAATAACGCACGCTTTTTTTACTGCACGTGTTTTTACATAGACAACCAATGTTACCATTCACACTGTATGCGTTGCGTTTTTAAAAACGCAGCATTTCTGCATCCATTTAAAAAACTCACTGCTGCTTTGTTCAAAAACGCAGATGTAATGTGAAAAATGCATGCTTTTTTGTATTTATGCAGAAACGCATGCCTATAAAAAAAAAAGCATGCGTTTAAAAAACGCTTATAGTGTGAATGGGCCCTGAGATGTTTCTGCAGCTTAATTGGTGCCCACCTGTGCTAAATTTGGACATGATTTGGATAGACACACATACCTGTCTATATAAAGTCCTCTGTGGAGAGAGGACAGCCTTTCATCAATCAAGCCTGTATGGTAGAGTGGCCAGACGGAAGCTACTCCTTAGTAAAAGACACATGTTTGTCAAAATGCACCTGAAGGACATTCCCACTGATCGGCTGAAAATCGGGTGCGTCCACCTGGCAAGATCGACCACGAATCTGCCGCATGTCGGATCGCACTGTGATCAGACATGCTCGTAAATTCCCCAAATATCCTATTACTTTGGATGGGGATGGCAGTTTGTCAGCGGCAGGAACTGGAAGACTAGTCAGGATAAAGGGAAAGATGACTGCAGCAATGTAGAGAGACATCCTGGCTAAAAACCTGCTCCAGGGGTTACGCTTCATCATTCGACTTTAACCTCCCTAGCGGTTGAGACGAACCCTGTTCGTTTGCCGATCAGGGGAAGCCGGCAGTGGGGAGACCCGATGCCTCCCCGGAAAGCTGCAGCGATTGTCTTCATCGCTGCAGCATTTCCGGGGTTGCAGCACTGCCCCGATCGCGTCACCGTGACGCGGAAGGGGCGGGGGGGCCGGCGCCATAGACCTCCATGTTAATGGAGGAGCGCCGGCTTTCCCTCTCACGCAGCTGGTGTCAGTAATGACACCAGCTGTGTGAAGAGCTCTGGAGAGGAACCGGAAATGACAGGCAGTGTACTCACTTGTGGCATCATATTTAAAAAGACTTGAGACTGTTATTACTGCCAATGGGGCATTGACAAAGGCTGTGACTACTTATGTACATGTGATTTCTCAGTTTTTTTATTTTTAATAATTCTTCATGTTGTCATTATGGGTATTGTGTGTAGAACTCTAGGTGAAAAAAGGGAAAAAAACGTATCCGCCATAAATACTTTCTAGATGTACTATAAATTGTTAGATGTGTATCACAAATTAAGTATATTCACAGTTGTAGAGTATCACAAATTTAAACTGTAAACATACTTTACTTTGTGATATGCATGATATTTTACTTGCAATGTCCAAAATTCAGAACTATCTAAAGCAGGGGTGGGCTAAGGCCCGGGGGCTGGATCTGGCCCATTTAGCTTTCTTTTACGCC
This sequence comes from Ptychadena robeensis, assembly GCA_036250615.1. Lineage (NCBI taxonomy): Eukaryota > Metazoa > Chordata > Amphibia > Anura > Ptychadenidae > Ptychadena > Ptychadena robeensis. Next base: position 27,111,297 of record CM070038.1, on the reverse strand, counting down.
CCTTATTGAAACGATGCTCCCCTCTGCTTGTTCTCTGCAAGGAGTGCACATAATGCCTAGAGCTGTCCAAACTTTGCTATAGGAACGATGCAGTGGTAATGACACTGTGGCCGCTTCCTCATGGCGACAACAGTCTCTAGGAATCAGTATTATTTTTTTAAGTGCAGGGAACTTAAAAGATAACAATTTTGCCTATTAAACATCACAGCAATCATTAGCAATGCAGCAGATGTATAGAATTGGCATACCTATGGTGGGTCGGCTAATTACAGGCTCTTGGTCCAGCCCCTTTATCAAATTTAAGGAGCCAATGAGGCCCCTGAGTCAAAAAGTTTGCCCATCCTGATCTTAATGCACTTGCCAGGCATTAAAAAATATATATAATTTTTTCCCTCTGAAGTCCCTTTGCTCTGATGTTGCACTGTCTGAAAAGAGGACCTACAGTTATGAAATAGCAAAATGTCCACATGAAACCCTAATAAAAAGCAAAGAGACATTGAAAGCACTATCGTCTTCTGTCCCTGGAGGCCTCACTTGGTTCTTGGTCTTCTAGTCACCATGTCCAGCGGCCATGTCCAGCACTACTAACCGATTGCAAAATAAATGTGTGCAAGCTCGTGCTTAGAAGTTTTCTGTCTTGTGGTTTCAAAATTTTTTAGGGGTTATGCAGGTTTATGCAATCTCACTATTGTCCCTTGTTGTTTTTACTCTTCGGATTGATACCTTCCAACAATGTGAACCTTTTGATACTGTGCAAGTTCTCTATGAACCATGGAGAGTACATTTTGTCCTGCAAAATAAGTAAATTTTAAAGCTGAACTTTACTTGGGGCTTGTTAGATTTCCAGATTCCAGACCTCACTATCTGTCATGCTGCATCTAAACACAGGCAGGAAATTTATTGTAATAGGACTCTTTCACACTATATGCATTTTTTAAAGGTGAGCATGAAAAATGCGTTAAAAATGTGGGCATTTTTCAAAACACAACACGAGAAAACAACATGAGAAAACGGAACACTCTAAAAGCACACATACTGTATAAAAAGCAAACTGTGCAAAAAAGCACAAAACACACAAAACACAAGCACAACGCTTATAGTGTGAAAGGGCCCTAAAAAAAAATCACTCCTTGTTATCGAAGATGAGGTTGTCAGTTTTGCTTATTTATTGTTGTGAAGACTGGCTGGAGTTTTGTCAACATTAGACTTTTTTCATATAGATGAAAGCGGAAACAAAAAGCTGCAATATCTTATAATAAGACCAAAGCACCATCTGATGGTTGTACAGAGCACTACATAATATTATCATCTTTCCAAATCACCAACATATTATCCTTTTTTATACATTACATTGGGGTTTAAGGACAAAATGAAAGAACTGTATACACTATGATACATAAGGAGATGTAAGGACCCTTGCCAATGCCAACCAGGGCTACAATCTAAGATGTAAAGCTGGGCATACATGGCTCGATTGAAGCACAATTGAGCGCCATGCACGTTCACAAAGCTTGGTTGTGCTGGAATCAATCTAACACGGTTTCAACATGTTTGAAACCCCTGTTCGAGTTTCATTACTTTGGATAGGGACAGTGGTCCCCATCCAAAGTATCGCATGGGCTGGCAGCCATAGAATTCTGCAGCTCCATATCGGGCCAGCTCGGTCGGGCTTCCTCGATCTGGAGGAAAGTCGAGCCATGTGTGCTCGGCTTTAGGGAACAAAGTATAGAGTGGTAGCTTGACCTGTGGCTAGCTGTTGATGTTAGGAAAGAGAGGAAGATGGGTAAGTCATACTGAAGAGGTGGATTCTTGGGGTTTGCTTGATTGAGTTGAAAAGGAGAGCAAGTCTAATGAAGGAGTTCTGGAGAGTTGGGGTGGCCCTAAAATTGAAGGGTGAAAAACATGTTTTTACCATATGTACCAGTTGGAAATGTCAGTGGGGAAGGAGTGTGCTTTAAAGGGTAGAATTCGATTCTGATGACAGTTGGAAGCCAATTTATAGATTGTATAATAATGGTATGCAATAATAAAGACCCAACTCTAAACAAACATTTTTAACTTGTGATGTGCTAGGAACAACAAAAATTTTGTTTGCTCTTTTTTTGTTTTATTATTCCTCGGACAACATTTAACAAACAGGATTTAAGGAACATCTGTGTAGCGCTAACACCCGTAGGTGCGGCTGTGTGTAGTGGGATACCGGGTAGCAGAAATGACCAGGAGACTTACTTGAAAGTTGAATTGAAGTTTATTTGCACATGTAGTCAAGTGGAAGGAGGGTTGGGGACAAGGCTGTTCCAGCGACTGAGGTCCTAGCTCCCCTCTTGGCAGCTTCTTCTCTTCAGTAGCACAAAAGCACACGGTAGACTCTGGCCTAGCTTCCCCTAGGCAGCTTCTTCCTCTCAATAAACGAGCACAGCACTGTCTTGACTAATTCTCCTGGGGATCTTGGAAACAGACCTCACTGCCACTGATACGTCTGCCTCAGAACCTGGATAGAGTCCCCCTTTAGCTCCTGGAGATTTGTCCTTGACTGCTGCTGCTCTGGAGACCTTTTTCCTTCTGCAGACAGCATAACCGGCTCTCCCTTCTAGCTAGGCGTCCCAGACTCAGATCCCTTCTCTCTCTGGTCCCTCAGCTAGGCACATCACATCACCAACACATCACTCCCAGGGCCCCATCAGGGGAGCTCCCTGGGCGAGGACTGACTTCACATCCTGTCTCTATCACTTTTATCAACTTCTCCCCTCCCATTCTCTGAAAAGGCGCAATTTCCCTTGGCCTCTCAGGAATCAGGCAGAAGAGCACAAAATAGATACATTCACAGACCTGGCAGAGAGCCAAGTCCTTTACTGACAGGCAGCCTTGGCTGCACCTGCCTGTGACACCGAGTTCTCCCTCCTAAACAATTAACTCCTTAAACTCCTGTCCCTAGCAGGGGCTACATCTGTAATAGGAAAACAAACAACACCAATAAGCTGAGAATGGCTCTAGCAAAATAGAAACCTTTGTCTGTGTTGCCATTTTGACACTGATGATTCCAGGGAGGCGGCCCTCCAAGAATCGGCTGTTTAGTCTGGTGAGAAGCGACATGTTGCGCCTCACCGGTTGTATACAGTCGCATGGCCGTAAGGAGGCAGGTCCCAAACACTAGTGTGACTATGGTCTAAAGCCGGCCATAGAGGTCTCGATCCATAGCTGGATTGTAACAGACTCATTACAGCATGGTGACGTCACCACAATGTGAGTAATCCTGTGTGCTTCACTAACACAGGGGATTCCCGTCAGATTGTAGCCAATAAACTTGGAGGGGGAGGAGACTTCCTCTCCAAATAAACTGACTACAACAGGATCGGCCACAAAAAGAACTGGCAGGATGGATCACCGTGAAACTGCAAGGTGGGCACCCCTGTAGTTGTGGGCGACTGACCACCATGTGTTTGGCCCTCGATCGCCTGCAACTGCGGTGGGAAATCAGCACGTCTGTGGCAATGAGGTATAATAGAGTGTTGTATCATGTTAGCTATTAATTCATATAGAAAGTTTGGGGACTTCTTTAATGACTTTAGCTAGCCAATAAATGGTAGTACTTGAACTCCAAAATTTCTATATTGCAATCAATTATAATTCTTCTCCACATCAGGGAATAAACTTAAAAACAGAAAGGCAAAAAAAGGGAAAGACTTGAAAATGTAAAAAGATGAAGTTTTAACAGATTTTTCTGTGCCTGTGACATAGAGAAATACATTTACTAATGGAATAGTATCTGCTCTGATGATGGCTGTATAACAAAAATACACCAGTAATACAATGTCTCCATCTACTGGTATATACTGGGGATCTTGTGCAACTGATATGTCCACACTAGATATATCTATGCTGACCTGAGCTTTACATGTTATGTTAAGAGTTAATCACCTTTGGTATGTAAACCTTCCTCTTCATCAGCACACAATTAGTATAGGTGGGATTGCTATTGTGTTTACATAGATGACATGTGCCCCAAACATACTACTACTCTGCATACTCTTTGCCAAATTAGGATTTTTCTATAGAGGGAACAAGTTTTCAAATTACTTCTGAAATACAGTACCTACAGAAGCATATATATTATATTCAGAAGCAAAACACTAAAGGGTCCAAAAGGGCCCCTAAATCCCTGACTGGGGTTTTAACTGGCCAAAGTGTTAGGGGTCCTTTTGGACCCGTTAGTGTTTTGTTTTTGAATATATATTATGGGGGTCTGAAAGCAACTTTCCTGGATTAACATCCTTTATAGCAATGGTGGGCAACTGAATTGATATGGGGGGGCCACAAGTGCGGCCCTCTGCCTCACTAAAGGGCCACACATAACATTTTCAATCTACACTGGCATGTAGAAGCATTTTTGTAATGTGGAATGCAGAGTTAGAAGACAATATTTTTCATTTTTAAATAACAAAACTTATTTTAAATTAAACTTCAAGCATTGGGTTACACTGTAGTATGGTGATGCAGATTTTGTTTTAGAGGTTATGTGATGCAATATGAGTTCCTATGCCTTATGCATGAACAGTAAGGGGCCGCAAGTGGAGGACTGAGGGCCGCTGAAGAATGCCCAAAGGGCCGCATGCAGCCCCCCTGCTGGAGGTTGGGCACCATGGCTTTAGAGTGTATTGGGATGCATATAATGTGCAATACCATGTACAGTATATCTGCCTCATCGTCTAGTAAAGAGGTGCTTTACATGACCCCATCCAGTACCTACCATTCCTCTTGGCGATGTTGGGCTTTATGGAGCTGATGTTCAACAATGAAATCCCATTCAATGAAGCTTATGATGCTAATGGTGCTGGGTTTAATATAGAGAATGTGTAGAACTCTACAGTCAGCAATCTTTAACTCTATACATGTACAGAGCTATGTAATATGTTGGCGATATATAAATAAAGCTAATATTAATATCTGTGCACTTGAGTGACTGAAATGTGAGACTTTATATCACCAATCAGATGCTGAGTTTTCCTCCTTCTTAAATACACCCATATTGCAATAACCCCATGCACAGGAGTTTCCAACAGGAACAAAATATCACAAAAGCTGGCCATAGACATTTCGTTTACCTCCAATCCTGCTGCAGATTGACTGTATGTGATGATGTTATCATGCACAGCTGGTCGTGCAGAAAATCGTCTGGGCACCCTTTGTGTGCCGGCATTTACTTTGGATGGGGGTGCTGGTCCCCATCCAAAGTAATAGGATATTTCAAAAATTTACAGACATGTCCGTACATTAGTAGATAGATTTACCGGCCGATTCATGGCTGAATTTTGCTTTTAAGCATTCGATTTGTGGCAAATTTTGCGGCAGATCGACAGTTGTGAGCATGCGCAGAGATCAATCAGCGGCAAAATCGGCCACATATCTAACCGTCTATGGCCAGCTAAACTGATTTGTTGTAAAGTTTTATCCTCCAGTGGCATGCTTTAATGATTTGAGTTCTGTTTTAAATGCAGACAGCATAGCTAGGTGCTTAATTGCATACATCTGCTGTCATGAATTTGAAGTAAACCATGAATTCGATGATTAAGGAGACGTTTATCTAATTCCAATACATTTACCCATATTCATTCATTCACTCATCTGCAGCGACATCTAGTGGTGAGATCAGAATTAACACAGATACAAATATGTTACCTCATTTACAGAACCCTTGAGATAAAACTGTAGTGTTATGTCCCTCTTTTTATTTAATTGATCTAAGCCAGGGGTGGGCAAACTTTTTGACTCATGGGCCACATTGGCTTCTAAGATATAAAAAAGGGGCCGGACCAAGAGCCTGTAATGGCCGACCCACCATAGGTGTGCCAATTCCATGCATCACCGGCATCACTAAGGATGGCGATGATGTGTGATAGGTGATGTGTGACAGGGACATTGTTGTCTTTCTAAATTTCCTGCTCTTAAAAAGAAATGCTTAATCATGCGCCCACAGTGTCATCACATGCTCACACCAAGGCAACATTTGGACACCTCTAGGCATTATGTGCACTCATTGCAGAGAACACATGGATCAGAAAAGAAAGCTCAAGGGCCATAGTTCTCACCCCTGATCTAAGTCATAATTATCCTTCCTTGCCATTAGTAGGGGTCTGGAAGCATGCAAATAAAATAATGAGCATGGTATCATCACCACACTTGCTGAAGATGTAGATGTAGACAATATTTTTTTTTCACATTTTTATTCATTTTAACAATATATTTACCTGAAAATGTTTATTTTTCTTTATAGTTAACTATAGAAAAACTCACCTGTCTACCGGACATAATGATTACGTCACCACACTGGGCTTGGGCACCTGTCGATTGTGTCGATTGGACGGGAATCAAGGAGCACCACTTTTGGTGCCTGATTGCCGGTCAATCCTTTGGATGGGGTCACTGGAATCCTTTGGACTGGACCCTGGAATGACTTTCGACAGACCTGTCTTCCAGTGAGATCGGCTAGATTTGTTAATAGATAAAATAATGAATGGTGAACGCACATGATGCTCGATTGTGCTTTAATCTATTAAAAATGGAGCCATGAATGGACAACTTTAGGGTGGATGAGTAGCGTTGATAAGAGCATGGTGGAGTGGAGGTGTCAATGCACTGGTGACCCATGCTTCTGCATTATGGGGGTAACAGGCTGCAGCTCCACCAGTCCAACTTCTCTAAATGTTTTCCCATATATGCAGCATCGCTTTTCTGCAGATGTATTGTGTTAAGCAGGGAACAAAAGGCTCAATATTGGAGCCGTCAGAGGCTCCCTGCAGCACCGTCATGTCGCCATCGCACTGCTGTCAGATATTGGAAAAGCTCCAATGATGCTTTGCATAGAGACCCGTGGTCCCCATGCAAAGCAATGGACATCGACCATGGTTTACGAGCGGGATTGATATGATATGCATATGATATGGGCCAGATAGATGGCCGTGAGTGTGCACGGTGCTTGAAGCGGCCATCTATCTGACCCATATCTACATGTTTGTTCCCTGCTTAAGTTAATCAGTGTTGCAATACTAATCTGTAAATGTTAATAGAATTAACATGTACCTGCCAAACTCATATCCACTCTACTGTTACTGCTAGCTTGAGAAAGCATGCTTGTGCACAAGACACTATAGTCAGCATTGGGAATCTGATCTGCAATATATTGTAAGCGAACTCTGTAAAGATTTTCACAGATATTTGAATTATATTACTAAGAGCATTTCAACACCGCTTAGTGGGGTTTTCATCATCTTAAGCCCCATATATACACTATATTGGCAAAACTATTGGGACGCACACATGGCTTTAATATAAAGTTGGTCCACCCTTTGTAGCTATAACATTTTCAACTATTCTGAGAAAGCATTCCACAAGGTTTAGGAATGTTTAGGGGGATTATTTGACTATTGTTTCAGAAGAGTATTTGTGAGGTCAGACACTGGTGTTGGACTAATAGGCCCGAGCAAAGAAGTTCATTTTTGTAAATGAGAACCAATCAGTTATACCTATCCTTCTATATTCATTCCTAGGATATTTGTATGCACAAAATATTGCAAAATTTTCACTTAATATTCACAACAAATTCATAAATTCGAGAATTTGTGAACTCCAGTCATTATTACCTTTATTGGGAAACAGATTTTTGCAAAAAAAGTGCCGATATTCTCATATTTTCTCGATCAACACTACTGATGTTAAAATCTGGAATATTTGCGATTACAATGATATATCACTATATTCAAGATCTTCGAGAACTCTCAAACTGCTAATATCTGCAATAAAATGTTTTAAATGTGTCATGGTCCTTCAGGATGCCAGGGGGGCAAAATATAATTGGGGGGGGGGGGAACAAATGCAATGCACACTGCACATATCTTTGACAAACTTCAATATTTTGATGATAGTAATATACCACTAAAAATACTTAACTTTCAAATTTCACACCCGTAACTGCAACCTTATATTCACCCTCCTAGCGCACTGCTGATGTTTATGTTGTAGGCCTGTAACTTACCAAAATATGCCCTTACAAGGGTCTAGTAGACATCCTGAATATAATTATGTTTGAAAAACACAATTATGTACCAAAAAAAAATTACATAAATAATAAATGTAATAAAAGGTATTATTTAAATGATTATATCTCCAAAATACATCTTTTGTATGATAGATTTCAAAACAGTATGTATTTATATTTGTGTTCTTTAAAAATTTTTTTACTTTGATTTGTATTGGATAAAGTTATCACTGTATCCAGTACAATTCCTTTTGGCACCCTCTCTCCCATGGTGTGATGGACCTAGTGACATCACACCAGGGAAGAGAGGGCTAACTTCAAAGGGGCACATCTGGGGAATTGCACTGAAAACGGTTTTCTCCATAGAAAACTGATTTTGTGCGATTAACTTTAAAATTTCCTGCCAATGGGAAGGGTTGACAGGTCTACTACAAAATATTTTCTTAACCAGCATCGCTAGGTACAAAATTGTGTTTAATGGTCCTTCTCTGGTGCAGCCTGAGATATAAATTATAACAATGCTTAAAAGCACATGGGAATCTGCATAAATAAATATGGAAATAAATTAAAAAAGCAAATCACATATTTTGTGCTATTTATTTTATGGATTTTCTTTTCAAAATGTGTTTGTGTTTTTTGGCCCGCCATCTTAAAACAAAAGATCTCTCCAAGTTTTTCTAACTCATGACAATGATTCCCTTTGGCCCCTGTAAACGGTGAAAGTGCAGCAAGTCTGAATACAATATCCTGTCTTATTTCGGGTTGCCCAGCTTCTTGGAAAGCACCCAAATCATTTTGGTGAATCAGTGTCACTGCCTTCAGTTCAATTGTTCACAGTAATGTAGTCACATTCAATTGTTTTTATTGGTTAATAGCAATTTAAGTATTATGTTTAGACAACAGAATAAATATGAAACAAGGGATTTGTGCTAAATAAAAACATTAAAAGCAAATAGTGACCCGTTTTTTGGATGTTTGTACTGCAAATAAGTTTTGTAAATAGAAAACAAAATTAGAGACGGTAGGGCTGAAAATTATTTTTTTTTAAGTTTTGGAAAGAATTTTTTAACAGAATATGTCAGCAAAATTCTTTGAGGCCTGGTACACTATGGGGGGGGGGGGGGGGGGGGGGGGGGCAGTAACCCACATTAAATGGTCATCAAGCAAGTGCAGGTTTAACATGTAAAATGCATAAACACTTTTATTGTGTTTATGCATTGTGTTTGGTTGTGCATGTCTTATCTATATCTTTCTGCATATACATATATATCCAATAAAAATGCTAATTACCCACTGGCCACCTGAAAGCCTTGGGTGAGACATAACATAGTTGGGGTTCCTGGGCTTTTACCTCCCAGGATTATAGCGGTTTCAAACTAAAACAAAACCCAAAACACATACATTAAATGAACACATTACTCACCATTTTCATTCCTGGCGCCAGCATTGTAAGTTCTGGTGCACCAAAGCCACTTCTGCCTAGTGGCTTCATCCGGATGCGCACCTCTCATCACTGCAGCCGTTATCCTTCTCCCTCAGTATGCTTACAGAGACCAGCCTCTTTGCTAAAGAGCACTGGTGGCGGAGGAGGGAGGCAGGGGGAGTGATGAATTGATGAGAGGCGCACGTCCGGGGGGGATGCGCACATCTCATCACAGGAACCACAGCTAAGCTGCAGTCACAGCTCTCACAGAAGATCCCACCCCTAGCTGAGGAGGGCAATTTTATATACTTTGGCTGGCACATTACATCACTGAGAAGGTGCCAGAATCTTCCTGACCATTCCACAGAAATGCAAAACATTTTTAACAATCTGCATATATACAAAAAAGCATGCATTTTTATATATCTGCGTTTGTGTTTTTGAATGAAAAAATTTAAAAACGGATCAATACTGCAGGCAGCAGGGTGTTTTAACAAAATGCATGCAGTGTGAATAACAAAGTACTGTAAAAAAGCATGCGTTAAAAAAAACACAACACATATAATGTGAAAGGGCCCAAAGCCATATTCAATGGCACCCTGCTACAATTGCATGATCAGGTCCTTTTCTATCTGTCATTGCTCTTAGACATGTTCAGCTTTCCCTCTGCCACTGGGCTGCCTCATCACAGAGAAGGAGAGAGGAAGGGGTGTAAGGGACATTCTGGTTTTACTCATTACAGGTTTTGTTTTTTCTACTGCATTCTGCCCTATAATCTACACTTTTAGTGTTGATCACAGCAAGTAGTAATGTGGGAGATAGATCCGCTTTAATATGAACAGGTCCATTGGATATAAAGCTCACTTTTTTAAACATTTGCTGAAATGTAATGCTTAATTTGGCTAAATTTACACTGCCGGTTCTCAAGCTACTTTCAGCCGCGGGAGAAACGACTCCCTGCAATAATCTGCAAAATAGGGCCCCATAGAGGTCTGGGAGCCCGAAAAACGACGCCTATTGAGGTTAAAGGGTAGTTTCCCTGGAAGTTGAAAACTGCCAGTGTAAATGGACCCTAAATCCTGGTAGGTAAAAGCCTAGGAACCACAACTATGTTATATCTCACCCAAGGCTGTCGTGTGGCCATCCATAGAGCTTGAATAGGGACATTCAGGAGTAAATGATCAGGATATATATGTATAAGCAGATAGATACAGTACATACACATCCCCATGATAAAAAATAAGAGAAAATGTCTTCACAGTGTTTATGTGCTTTACCAGCTTCATTAGAGGTCTGACCATAGCTGTAGTGAAAGTGCTAATTGTTCTAAATGTTAGCTCAAATAAGATGTGCATTAATATGCATTGTCACACTTCTTAATTGCAATGTAGGCATCACTTCGATGCACATAGATTGGGTTGATTTTTGATCACTGAAATGTGATTATCATCAATCCTTTATAATATCCTTTGTTGATCTTTATTCTATTTTAAGAGATAAAATCAAACCAATTATGACCTGCAGTCAAGGTGCCCAATTAGAGTTGGTTATTTCTCATTAGCGGAAGCCCCATTAACGACACACTTTGGTGAAATAATTGAATTAGACCTTGTTTACTTAAAAGTTAGAGCCATCTGGATCAGACTCCAAAATGCTTAGTGGCAAAAACCGAGATGAGTGATTTGGCCGGCTTATTAAAGCGCGATAACTGTCATTATGATTAAGACTATTAGTAAAATAGCTTTTTTCTCCAACTAAACATGCTGTATCAGGCCATAAATTGAGCTCATCTGCTGCAATGAATAATCTGCCATTTAATAGACGTTTAATGTCTATGTTATCTGGTAGTTTGTTTTTTTAAATAGCGAGGCAAAACTTGATGCAGGATGTAGAATTAAGGACAAATGCGGGTTACGTCTTAAAGTGAACCCAACCTGCATAAAATGTAAGGTACACAAAGTGATGACATGCTGCATCTGATATTGATTCCACGTATTATTGTTAATCTTTAATTCAATGTAGAAGCCAGTGGGTCCAAGGCCCAGACTCCACATGATGTCTTGACTGAAAACGTTTTCACACAAATTCAGATTAAAGTGGAATTATGGGCAAAGTAAAAATCTAAACTATAGCTATAGCATCGTACAGGATTGGGCATTAACCAGATGACAAGAATTGTGCAGTATAACTAGGAGAATTTTATTAAACATAAAAAGTGCAGGGAAACCGAATACAGAAATAAAAGCATAGATACAATAGCAGAGGGTAGACCTACATACCTTAAAATGGATATATAAGTCTATAGGGTAATAAGCCTGCTTCTGGGAAGATCTCTGGCACCCACACCGACATTGTTTTCACTGTGTAACACTTGATCCACAGGGAAAATAGAACAGGGACAGCACCGTAGAGCTGTAGGTGGATATTCCAATGAAGCTGCGTTCTTTCTGGCAGCCCACATGCTGGTGTCCTGTCCAACTGAGCCTCCCGTCACAATGAGCCTCCTCTGGCCACTGGATCTACTTTATACAATGACTTTCGATATCCTACACCTGGGGTAGACCAGTCCTCTACATATGCTGCTATCGAATCTACTTTTAAGATGTGTAATATCACAGGGGACACATCGACATGTCCCCTGTCCCTCTCTACTGCTGTCTCCGCCACCTAGATCACTGCTCCTGCACATGCGCAGTACCAGGGAGTGCGCAACTCGACAGGGAGGCACATCTAGATAGAACATCGATTCAAACATTTGAAGGCCCAAAGCCTGGCTACACAAGTCACAAGCCCAGTTACAACTGTCTGGAAGCTAACAAATCAAGGGAGGGATCAAGTTTATGGATGATATGGATGTTTATGAGAAGATTCCTCTGATTACTAAAGGCTGAGATACACAGCTTGATTTTTGAGCGATTTTTGAGACAGAGAGAGCTCTGCAGTAGTGTGATGATGTCATCACGCTACTGCCCGACTTCCCCCGATATCGGGATCCAGCTGTCAGCCAGTCTATACTATGAATGGGGAACCGCGGTTCTCTATTCAAAGTATAGGCTTTCGAACAAGGTTTACCAACATGTTAGTAACCTGTTCGGCCAAGCAAGATCTATTGATCTCGCTTGAAAAACTGCATACACTGGTCGATTTTTTACTAGATTTCTTCACAGCTCAGTGCATGGTGCTCGGCTGTGCAAAAACCAGGAAAAAATCGACCCGTGTATTCCTACCTTAAGTCCCTTCATAAAGATGACAAGACTTTTTCCCAGCCAGGCAGGCTTACATCTATAAAGAAGATCTTCCGAAAAGACCACAAGGGAAATCCTGCCTCACCCTATCTACATTTTGGAACCAACTCTCCCAGGACAAAGCTGTCCTCATCAGCTGGGTCATTCACTCCAGAGATCAGACCAGCTTATACCAATATTAGAGAATGTTGCATTGTAGATGTCTGAACTGGAACTGAACCAAGAGGACAACCTTGAAAAAGTAGTTGAGACCCAGGACTCATGAAAAACTAGATTGTTGGACAGGTCACAGAGTATTATGGGCCCAATATGTGGAGCATCACTTACATATGCAGGGCATTACAGTGGCTAATTGTTAAAGTTTCATCTCTCATCCTGTCATCCTGCCTGTTCAGATAATTAGAAAATAAATGAAGGCTTTTAGGGTGATTTAAGATGGCTCTGCTAACTGCCAATTCCGCATCCATTACACTCAAGATCCCTGCCCTTCAAAAACAGAAACGAGATTTATGTTTACAATATACTTAACACCATATTGTTGTTCCTACAAGATGATCTAACAATCAAGTAGGGAGGGCTAGTTAGTATCTTCTACAAATAATTTTCCAGCAATAAATAACCTATATGCTATTTAAATAACCAATATGGTGCCATTGTTTAATAAAAGTAAGGTGCTGATTACATTTGCATGATTAAAGCAATTAGGTGTTAATGCATTATTCAAAGAACAGTGTTAAATTGACATTGTATGTGTCAGGTGATAGGTGACAAAATATATTGTCTGCCCCATTCAATGCCATTGTACAGTGGAAAACAAAACATAAAATTAAACTTTTACTTATCTCTGAGCTGCCATGATGGCGAAGAAGCACAGTACAATCCTTAAAAATATATGCTCTCTCCTCTCG
>CM070038.1:27063187-27080736 GCA_036250615.1 Ptychadena robeensis | reverse complement strand
AATTAGAGCATTGAGGGTGATGACGGGTGTGGGGCTTACTCAGCTCTGATAGATAGTAATTCTAAAACATAAAAGGCGAGGCAATTCATTTCCCAACACAATTTATAATATTTAAGGTGCAGTACTATTGGAGAAAACATAGCTACACTTTTGAGGGCTCTTTCACACTAGCCATACTGCGGCGGCACCTGTGTGTTTTTTTGTTTTTTTTTCACTGAAATGGAAGCATTTGTGTTACCCGCTAAACCACATTTGTTGTCTGTCCAAAACCATGATGTGGTAATGTTTTATGTGCGCTTGGCATCTTTCATACACTTGTATGGGAGACATCAAGCAATGTGGCATAAAAGTGTGTGCTGCAGGACACGTTCACAGTAGCCCTGTGTTGTGGTTTGCAGTAAAATGAAATATAATGTGGGGCCAGTGTAATGGTACAACAGGTTTTCTATGGAAATCTGTGTAGCTTGCATTGACACTAGCTGCGCTGCATTGCGGTACTGCTAGTGTGAAAGGGGCTTAAGGGTCCCCATACTTGGGACGATATCGCCTCGATATGGCCACCTTAAGTCTTTTCTTTGACTTTCCAGATCTTACAAGTTTGTTTTTTTCATTATTTTTTTGTATGATTTCAATATTTGAAGTTTGGGAAATGTCAGTGTAATTATTTTAGCTCTTTTCACCACCTCTTATGGCATTTGTTATACGCAGGACTTTGTTGGAAAGTCTGTGACCTCACCCTTTTCTGTGTGATCTGCATACCTTTCTCTACTGGGAACTTAAAGTCTGGCATACGCGGGTCAATTCGAGGAGGATTGAGCGAAGCATGATGACGTTTTTTCTCTGTCCTCCAGCTTCATCTATATTGAGGCGCAGCACTGCGTCACTGCATCATTGACGCAGCCACTACTTTGGATGGGGACCTGTTTTGCAGAGCTTTTTCGAGCTGGACTGTAATAGATTTGAGCAAAATCGGACGCTATGAACGTGCATAGCGCTTGATTGAGCTTAAATCTATTACAAAATTGAGCCGTGCATGCCCAGCTTAACAGTGCTTCTCAGAACCAAGGAGCAGCGGTCATATCACAAGTTGTACTGACAGGTTCTATTTAGATTTCTTTTAAATTCATGTTATTTTTAATACATTTTGTTTGTGTTTCCTCAGCTGAACCGCATGCCAACTGACCGTTCTGCAGAATTTGAATTCACAAAGAAAGGCTTATTGGTATTTCAAGCAGATTCTTCTAGTCAGTTGGGAAACAAAACCGACTCTTTGTCCTTTGACAACTTTGTTACGTCTCGCCTGGTTCAGGAGAACAAGAGAACTGATGAATTCGACAGGAAGATTGAGCAGATGGCTGCGGTAAGTGCAAGTCTGCCTGTACAGCTAAAGTAGGTCAATGACATCAGAACGTTTCCAGAACATATTAAACGCAACCTTGTTTGTTCCTTCAATGTTCTCTTTATTAAAAAATGAACAAACAACTGATATGACCAACGTTACCAATTACCAGTTGTAACTGTTTCCTGGCTTGCTAGAGAAGGCGATACATTCTTTCTGCTATACCTATTATTCCCTCAGACACTTCACAACCTCCAACTGTCGTTTTCCTTCAACCAGCTTAGGGGGGGTTTCCACATCCATCGGAACTCCCTCCACTAAGCGTATATTGCTTGGCAGGAGGTCCCGACGGAGCACATTCACTTACCTGCTCGACGCATGCTGTGTTCTCATGGTGCTAAGACGTTCTGCTGATGCAAGGCTGATGTAGTACAGCATGTTGAACCTCTGCATCGGCAGATGTCTGAACACAACATCAGCAATGCACTTAGCGGTGAGGGAACCAACGGATGTGGAACCCCCCCCATACTCTCCTCCCAGTTTGTAATGGGCTAATGTGGAATACATCAATACACTGACCTGGGCTCACAGTGCAATACCCAGTAAATGTGTCAAAAACGCACCCACTGCGTTTGTTTCTAGGATATGCATGTGTTTTTCACTAGTTGAAACTTTCCACAAGGGAGACTATGCCAAAGTAAAGATAAATGTCAAACTATAAGTTGCCCCTTTTTATTATTAAAGCTCCAAGCTTGTGTTAGAAAAATTTATAAAAATCTTTTTATTTTTTCTGTTCCTTTGCATCAGGGTCGGCCAATTGAATATATAGATATAGAAAAGCCTACTGTTGGTGGCCTCGGATTTAGTGTGGTGGCCCTGAAAAATGCCAATGGTGGAGATGGTGTGTTTATAAAAGGAGTACAAGCGGGAAGTATTGCAGACAGGTAAGTGATGCATTGTGTTTGTTTTCCTTCCTTTGTCAGAAATATTGTTGTTTGTGTGTTTTGTTTAAATACTTATCTATCTTTAAGTATTTGGTTTGCAGAATTTGCCCTGAAAGTGACATTGTGAATAGTGTTGAGCTCGAATATTCGAATTGCAAATATATTGTACGAATATTTGTGATAATATGCACTGCGAAAATAAATATAGCATATTACCATTCACTTAGAAGGCAATGGCAATGTAAATGCATTATATATTCGTGAATAGTATAATTATTCGTAAAATATCGTGAATTCGAATATTGCCTATGCCATGCCGCTCATCACTAATTGTGAAGTATCACTCCGAATATTTGAAACACGGAAATGTGGAGTGTAACTTATGCGTTTCAAACTCCTGAAGTGACACTCTGTGACGCCACTGGCATGATCAGGTAAGTGTAATGTCCCCTCGCTCTTATTTTTCTACCCCGTTTATGCAAATGATTTGTAGGCTGCAAAGTTAGTAGGGGGGAGGGGTTGTTCTCCCTCCTTACTTCCCACCCTTCTTGTGGGAATAATCTCTGCTGCTTGTTAGCAGCAGCTTTGATGCTTTCAGTGAATTAGCTGACCACTGTGAAATTGTCGTTCAACCCCACAACGGGGTCACGTGGGTATTGAATACTTTTCATAAATCCTTTTGCAGTCCAATGCTTCAAGTGCAGTTCCTTTGTGACATGTTTGCCATTCCATACCATGGCAATATAGGAGCTACTCCGTATTAAGCCTGCCATACACGCACTGAGCGGCAGCCAATTTTGCCCACATGTCCGTTCTCTGGCTGGCCGAGCTGTGGGGCAACAGGGATCTGTCGCCCCACAGCTCGGCCGGCCAGAGAACGGACATGTCCGATGTTCTCTGGCCGATGCCATTAGTTTCACTAGAGACCGGCATCTCTATTGAAGCTAACGTTTGGGAACCACTGCATTAAAGCATTCTAAAAAATACAATTGCTGATGTTTTCCAGAGATGGACGTCTTAAGGAAAATGACCAGATCCTGGCAATAAATTACACTCCATTGGACATCACCGTCTCCCACCAGGAAGCCATTTCTCTGCTCCAGCAGTCTTCTGGATTCTTGCAGTTAGTGGTGGCTAAACAACCAGCACCCATCACCACTCAGAGCCAAATAAACCAGATGGATGAGCAGGTAAGTCCTCTGCAATTAGTTACCATTTTATATCAAACTTAACCATGTGAATGTCTATGGTCTGAATGTGAATTCTTGGCAATATGAGTTTCACATTTTATCTGCTAATTACCATATATGCTCAAATATAAGCCAAATTTTCAGCACCTGCAATGTGCTCAAAAAATGAAATTCGGCTTATATTCGGGCCAAAAGATTAAAATCCCAGCATTTTGTAGGTGGACTTTATGAGTGAATTGCACAGCTCCAAAATATGCTATCACCAGCATTTTTTTGCATGTATTAGATTCAAAAGCAAGTCAAATTTGAACTTTTTTGTGCAAAAACTTGATATGCTAGAGCAATACTTTTTTTTTCTGTTTTTCAATGTTCCCACATCCCTTCTCTACATCTCCCAGCACTTCTAGTGATGATAAGCAAGCCCCTGAACACGATATCAACTTACAAGTCTACTGAATTAATTAATAACCTCTCCCAACAAAAGCACATTTGCTGTGTGTTTCTGAGCCTAAAGCTAGCCATACACGTCTAGATTTTCTGTTCAATCAACTAAAAAAGATCAATTTTTTGGGGTCAGGGAAATCTGTGATTGATTGTATGTTTGTTAACTGTAGTAACAGATATTTGATCAACTTTCTGTAGATAGACTGAAAGTGTAATGCATTTCAATACAACCAATTTAAATTTACCAACATGTCCAATCCTTTTTCAATCAATTTTTTTCCCAATTTTAATTGGTTTAGGTTGATCTAACCATGTGGGCTGCCATAGATTTTCAACCAATCAACCAAAAAAATTGATTGGATTGAGTTGATTGGATGAAAAATCTAGTCGTGTATGGGGGGCTTTAGCTGCTGCATTTCCCCCCTAGGCTTATACTTGAGTCATTCAGTTTTTCCAGATTTTCTTTCTAAAATTTGGTACCTCTACTTATATTCGAGTCTGTCCATCGGGTTCTGTTTTTCAGTCTGTTCCACAGCACCACCCTGTCTGGCAGGGCAGGAGATTTTATTATTCTTCTGCAGCGAACATGAACCCAAGTTAAATCTTAGTAGCATCATCAGAAAAAAGCATTTGCCAATTATGCTAAGCATCAAGGCCCTTCTAAACTGCTCTGTGTCACATTTTTTTTTTCTCATCGAAAACCTATGTTGCCATTCACACTATATGCATTGCGTTTTATAGAAATGCAGTGTTGCTGCATTGGTTTTCTATCAACGCCCTTCTTTTTCTAAAGCCCTGCAAGCAAGCAAGAAATCGCGCAGCGATCGCCCCTTCCACACTTTTTAAAAAAGTGCACCACGTGCCCAATGCTCAGGAGGTTAAAAAGGCTTCAAACTTGAGGTTCAGATTTTTTTTTGCAACCATGTAGTAGTGGCAGTTGCAGCGCTGAGTACTTGTATTTTTGATTAGTAGGCAGCTGTTTTGTAATTCCTATTTTTAAGGTGGAAATGTGCAACAATTAGTAGATTTTGGTTTTAGTAGTTAAAGCCCAGGGCCAGGAGGGAGGTCTTTTTAAAATTTTTATTTATTGAGCCTCGGCGGGTGCAAGCACCCATATGAAAATTCGTGTGCAACTAGTGCCAAACAAAAAATGAGTGCACAAACACTTCAAGCACGCACTGGTTGCCCGTGATGCCTCTGCTCCAAAAAGAGGCTAAAGGACCGTACCCCGAAGGGGTGGAAAGGCAGCCAAAGCCATACATCCCTCGGATGACCTTTTCCCTAGGAGGCCTCGACCAGAGCCAAGTCCCCCAGGTTCTAAGGTCTGGGTGCCCCTTTCCCTAGGTGGCCGAAGCCTAGTCTCCCAAGTAGTCGGGGCTGGAAACATGGAGAGACTGCCGGGCCAGAGCCGTAAGCAGCCTCTCCCCACCACGTTCTGGGGCAATCCAGAAGGACTTTCAACCCATACTAGTAAACAAAAACAACACGTGCAAGGGAAGTGGGGGGACATCCAAATAAATAAATAAGTGCCCAGTGCACAGCATAGGGCAGGCCTAGTGGACAGCTATAAAAATTAACTCCGGTAGGGCCAAAAGGCTGCCCCGGCAGGTAGTTGCTATAAAAGTTGTGCTTTAGGTGGTAAGTGTCAAATGTGCCATAAAAGGTGGTCACCCACCAGTGATTTTATGGCACCTCTGGGTCCCAACCAGAGGCACTATCTGCCGAGGCTCAAGCTCGGCCCCCGCCAATCACAAATGCAGCAGAGCTTCTGATCTTAGGTGGCATGACAGAGGGTACTGACACGCATCCTCAGGAGAGGACACAGTTTCCCAAAGATACCACCTACCAATTACCCCACATGGCAGCAGTCAGCTTACAGCCGGATCTACCGTCCTCACTGCCACGTACCGCAGGCCATGCCGGATCAAAGAACATCTGAGTTACCCCAGAGCGCCCCGGAAGGAAGTACTGAAGCACTCCCCAGGGAACTGATAAGAACAGATACTACACTTGATCTAAAGGCCAAGAAGCCAGGAGGGAGGTCATTGCTGCAGCAGAGTGCGCAGGGCTGAAACTTTAGCATGTGTCTATACACTAGCAGTACCCATTCTCTGAACATGCTGACCAACTTATAGAGAGACACATTTTGCAATCTGGCACTTAGCGACTTACTTATGAGCAGCCATTTACATCTGGGAGTAGATAGGTGTCTGTGTCACAAAATGTATTTATTTCAATGCAGAATGTTAATGTAAATTATATTCTCCATAAGTTGGTCAGTGTGTTCAGAGAATGGGTACTGCTGAGATGTCTTCTTCGCAGTGGCTTTTTGGTTTGGATGGAGGGAGTGGAACAAATGTGTGGGATGCAGAGCTATTCCTCCCAGGATGATTGGGACAAATTTTTTTTTTTTTTTTACATATTTGTACTATAAGACGCAGGGACAATTTCCCATTGATTTTAATGGTAAAAAAGTCTTATAGTCCAAAAAATACGGTTACGCCTATTCTGGACTCCTGTAGTAGCACCTGACCTGCGGTCAGCTCTTCCATCTGCACTGTATATAGACATAGGCTCTGCCATTGGGGCTAGAAGTGGAGAAGCTGTCTCCACGTCTCCTTAAGGCTATGTTCCCACATAGGCGTTCAGCCGGCAGGCAGACGCAATTGAAATCAACCAGCTGATCTTCACACACAATTTTTTTTTAAAAATCGGCCCCATTATAAAAAAATAAAAAAAATTGCGTCCATTCATTTTTTTGATCGCATCCACACACATTCCAAAATCATGTCCATTAATGTCTATGAACGTAATCAGAGAAAAAAATTGCAACCACTGGCCACCCGCGATCAGAACACGGGTAGCATGAGTCCATTCGTGGCCGCGTGCGATCGCAGCCATAAGCTGAAATGGGGACAAGCCCATTCAATTGATCGCGATTGCCGTGCGCAATTAAAAAAAGTGCGCTACCATTAATCCCTGGAACATAGCCCAACTCCCATTCTAACAATCCTAAATTATCTGAACTGCGTTGGCTCCTGCTAACTTTCTTATTAGGCAGTTGTGATTTTTTTTCATCTAAGTGTTTATTTTTTCCTTGTGATTTTACAGATGTCTTGGAGTCATGTGCAAGAAATCGAACTTCTTAATGATGGCTCGGGGTTAGGGTTTGGGATTGTAGGTGGAAAAGCCAGCGGGGTTATTGTCAGAACAATCTTACCAGGGGGACTGGCTGATAAGGTAATGTGTAATCTTATTATTCTAGAAGTTATCAGTTTTTAAATGCTGTGTTTATCCCCTCCATTGATTATGCTTTCAATTTGGGAATTGTGTTTTCCAATTCAGTGTCTCAGTAAGCTCTGTTGAAGCTGTCAAACTTGGATATCTTGATAAGCAGTTGTACAGTAAGCAGTCATTAGTAATTAACTCACTCTTGCCTTAGTGGTTTATCTAGGCTTGTAAAACTGAAATAGTCACACCAGGTCAACATTGTGAAAAAGTCTAAGGGTCCGCACACACGTAACAAGCCACAGCCGATGTACTTGCGCCCGTCGGACGGCGGTCATCGGCGGATCACATCCCTGTCGCCCCAAAGCTCGGTTGGCCAGAGAACGGACATGTGCATAAATCTCTGACAAAGAGGGCCCGACGATACTCATCGCGTTGCTCTCCCCAGCTCATCTGTCGGTCCCCGCTCAATACCTGTGTGGGGAGTGGGGACCTAAAATGTGTGCATCCTGAAATCTTCTTATACACATGTCAGTTTTTACTCGGTCTGAACCCAATGTTTAGCCAGTGGCATTTGCATTTATGATTGCAAGTGATTGTCAGAAACTTAGAGAATAACATGGGTTGATCTAGGCAAAATTTATTCGGTAATAGAGCAACAAGGACATCTGCTGTGATTAAATCTATTGTGCTTGTCAAATGTTGGTGGTCTAGAGGCTTTGAGACATATTTTTATGCCCCTTATCTTTATTTAAGAGGGGTGTCCAAACTTTTAACCCAATTAGGGCAAGGTTATGTGAAGTGAAATGTGTCTGGGCCGACCTTTTAAGCTTGACATTCTTTGAACCATTAACATTAAATGCAAATGAACTATAGCATGGGGTAGATCTCCTCCTTTGCACATACTTACCATTATTATTGTAAAGTATAAGCCATTCATTGCCATAACACCCTAGAAATGCTGGGACTTGCAGTTCTCCTTGCTGTCCAGCCACAATTCATGGCAGATTGTCATGAAATCAATGATCTGCAGAGGCTAAGGCTGCGTAACCATTGGAAACCTCAACAAGAACCAAATTTGGCCCCCAGGTCTGACTTTGGGCATGCCTGTTATATAGGGACAAACCTCATCCATATAATTCAGTAGAGATGCCGAAGGTAACCCCTTTGCAGCTGTTTGATGCTTTTTGAATGGTAAGCACATCAGGTATCTCTAGAAGTAAGCATGTAGGTTAACCTTTCACTGGGGATTGATGTGATCCCTGAGATTTCAGCACATCAATGACCTATGACATCACTTGATGATACAACCTCTCCACTTACTAGAGACTGTCAACACTGAAATTCACCTGTTTGAAAATGTATATAACCTAGTTCTGGGTGATACATTTCTAGGATGGAAGATTAAAAACTGGAGATCACATCTTAAAAATTGGAGACACCGAAGTCCAAGGAATGGCTAGCGATCAAGTTGCTCAGGTTTTGAGGAATTGTGGGAATTTTGTCCGGATGGTTGTGGCTCGGAATCCTGTGGGGAAGGAAACCATCAAACCTCCAGCTCCAGCCACATTGCCTGTGGGTTCATTGCTTCCCTCAGATGTGGGCGATGTTCAGACTGTGAGTACCAGGATCTTGTATGGTAAAAAAGGCCAGCACTTGTGTATGTAAAGATTTCCCAGTGCTATCACTGCAATCACCTAGTCTTGGATACTTACCAAAAGAAATCATTCTCTCTAAATTATCTTGTTACTGGCGAAATAAACTCCAGGTTGTTAGTGACCTTCAACCTGAGCCTTTCCTAATAGTTCTGTAGTGACCCGAGTAAGGGCCACAAAACTGTATATAATGCGCTGTGAATATACTGCTGTAAAGTGCTTTATTATAGTTGGTGTAGGTCCCTTTAAGGGCTACACTTGTTGTTGATCAGTTGCTGGAACCCTTTTGCAAGGACAGTGTTAATAGCTTTTCCCACTGTTTTGGCTTTTTCATCCAAATGTAACTATTCTGTTCTGCCCAGGTACAGGCCCTAAGCCAGCCCCTGTCTGAGGTGATAAATAGTAGTTCCTCAGAACATTCTAGGCTTTTCTGATGTGGCTTCCCTGATAACTGCAGCTTCCTTCAGTCGTGTCCTCAGACGAATATACCTGGGTGAGGTGATCTCCATTACCCTACAGTGTGACATTCTGACTGGACTGCTATTGTGCTTCATCCCGGAGAGAGCCTACAACACCCCTGTCCAAAGATTCTAGCAGCTGGTAGCAACGCTTAGCAACCTTAATTAACAAGTATGGACCCCATCTCTGCCCTCGGGAGTTGGCACTTGTATGTATATAATCCTTTAATAAACTGTAAATAGCCCCCTACCTGTCTGCGTGCATTACATTGCACCTCCACAACACTACAGTTCTACTACATTTATTGTTTTAAGATTTGCTGCATACACCACAAAAACAATATCTCCCTTCAATGCACTATACTGTACTATAACAATGTTATGTCCATTGTGCTTAACTTTCTTAGTCAACTTTCTTGGGTCAATTTCAGGACGGTCCAGATAGAAGTAATTATGATGTCACCCTTACCAAGAAGGAAGGCCAAAGTCTTGGAATTACCATTGTCGGATATACAGGTTCAAACAGTGGAGGTAATTATTTCATGAAGAAAATACAATAAATAAAATATTTATCTGCAATTTACTCACAAATCAATGATCCAGATTTCACGACCATCTCACATCACAATAAATGCAAAAAAATTATTCTTAGAGAATCTTTTGAGTTAATGATCACTTTCTTAACCTCCCTAGTGGATGAGATGAACCCAGTTTGTTCTGTGTTTGGGTTCGTCCCAACTGCTAGGTGACCGGGAATCGGGTGCGCCTGATACACCTGCGGAAAGCTGCAGTGATTCTCTAAATCTCTGCAGCATTTCCGGTGTTTTGGCACCGTCCCAATCACATTACAGTGAAGTGGAAGGGGCTGAGCGAGGTGTGCCATGGATGTCGATGTTAATGGAGGGGCGTTGGTCTCCCAGCCAACGTAGCTAGCATCATTGATGATGCCTGCAACGTGTACACTGCTCCAGTTGCCCGTACTGCACTGTTAAAAACCGCTAGGGAGGTTAAGACGATAGACCTTTATCACCTAGCATCTAATACAGAGAAACTAAAGATGTCATATGAATAATATGAACTATGGATTGGAGTAGTAAAACAAATTTCAAGCATTGGCAATATCTGTCTCTGTTATGGGCATAGGTCTGGCCAGAAAATTGCAGAATCTCAGATCCCAAATGGGAATTCTTTAGGAAGTATTGTCACATTCATGCAGTGGAGGACAGTTATAACTCTATAGAGAATTTGCCAAAACCACAGAATCCGGACTGTTTGTTTCACACAGTAATCTTGATGATTGACCTCTGATTAAAAACCTGGATTCATGTCTTGAGCAATGTGTTTGGATGTAGGCCATAGAAGCTCTAGATTACAATTCGGAGGGGGGGGGGGGGGGGGGCGGTATACAGTTTGGATACACTAGGACACTAGGCATAAATCATCAGAGTAACAAGACACAATCACACACTTGGTCAATATTGCTCTTAATTATCTAATGCTCATAATTTAGATACTGTTTTGTTTTATTATATTGCCCTACCTTTTTGGTTATATGCTCTACTTGTAAACAAACTCATTTCAATAAAAGTTACCCTTTAAAAAAATGTTGCCCTAAGTAGCTGAAATGTCATTGTTGGTCTATAATAGATTTTAATGCTGTGTTTTTTTTTGTTTTTTTTTAGGATCTTCAGGCATTTTTGTGAAGGGGATTGTACCAGGCAGTGCTGCAGACCAGAGTGGATGCATTCAGGCTAATGACAGAATTGTTGCTGTAAGTAAGCTTTTCTTAATTATGAGATGTTTTGTGATGCTGCATATAGGACTTCTGGCAACATGAAGCCAGAAACTGTGACACTCTGGCGTATTACACTATATGTTTGACCTAATCAGACACCGGGCTTCATGCTTTAATACCAATGTAATGGCAGTTGATGGCCAATGTAGTCTAGATTTCTCTAGTGGATGTGTTGGTAATCTGTGACTCTCTAGCTGAGGCTTTGCAATCTGCAGTTTAGGCTGAAAACAACTCTCCTCCTTATTCTTTATTCTCTATACCCCAATTTTTCTGCAGTTGAAGCCTCCAATCCCATACATTCATAACTCAGTAAGGGTCCTTCAACACTAGACAAGTTGCATTGTGTGCAGGCAACACCCTTGTTGGCGTTGACAGGTAAAACATCGCATTACTGCAATGCGTTGTGTTATACCTCCCACACTCTGTAATATAAAAGTATATTCTGCAGTTTATGCATTATTGCCCTGCTTTGCGCATCAATGAAATGAGCTTAAAATTCACATTTGCTCGCCATTGACCTGTAGATCTGTGTCCTAACAGATGACTTCAAAGTATGGGGTTTGGGCAGAAGCCCAGAGGTTTAAACACTTAAGTAAGAAACCCACAATAAACACTTTCAGCCACCGGAGGGGCCTGCATAGCCGTAACAAATCTGTTAAAAAGATGTACGTGTGAATGTAGCCTTACACAGCAATACATTGTACACTTGGTGGACACACATTGTCCACAACCCGAGCAGACACTTCATATTTTTTGACATGCCCTCCTGTTTGCTTGAGGGTACTGTGAAGTTATAGGTAGGAAGAAAAAAGATTGTATTTCTGTATTTCTGTACTAGTGACACCAAGACAGGATGGAGGGTAAAATGTCCCCAAAGTGCCACATTCAGCATTGAAAAGTATGTCTATAAGATGTCTATTTAAATATGATAGTATGGAAGCTATGATTTATAGATGCTTGTTTGTTTTTTAATCTAAGATCAAATAACTCAAAGTTTATTTTCCTACAATTTTAAAGGTGGATGGTTTGAACATCCAGGGCATGTCCAACCCTGATGTTGTGGCTGCACTGCGTAAAGCCGGACAGACTGTTCACCTTACTCTCTCCAGGGGTATTGTGTCATCCAGCCCACCACCTCTGCCAGAAGCTCCTCCAGTCAAAGGTTTGATCATTTTATTGTTTGCAAGCTACAGAAATATAACTATACTACTAAATAAAACCCAAATATCTTTTTTGCTTCCTATGTATAGGGAATAATTTAATCCAGAAACTGGTCATAGGGCTTCTTCAGGAAATAATAAGGGTGTATAGATGTATCTATATTTAGCATAAAATGGAAGACTCCTACATACCCCAAGGACACCCCTCACTGGTTTTTAATGCCGCAATATGCAGTTGATACAGCAGCCAATGGCGGAAGCACCAGAGACCTAAAGCATGTTGTTACACAAAAGGCCTGTTGCATCAATCCTTGAGCAAAACCAATCCAATATGGACTTAGCCTCACGGCACAGGGGGAAATAAACTGGTCCCTGCTAGTCCCACATCCGGACTATTTCAATATATGTTGCCTGTTATATCCAAGTCACCAAGATAGTACTGCGATAGTAGGGCGTCCCCAAGGCTTATATAATAGGAGTCTTCCATTTTTTGCAAAATATATATACAGCTATACCCCAATATTCTCTTCTGAGGAAGCCCTATTACTAGGGCGAAACATATCAAGAGACAAAGGCATATGGGACACTATGGAGAGTCCTGTAAGATTGGAGTTGGCCTGCAGGCTACTCCCATTTTCTCTGATACCCTTTGGGACCGTTGGGGATTGGGGACACTGAGGAGTTGTACATAAGTGTTATATATGTTATGTGTGTGTGTGTGTATATATATATATATATAACTGTGGATGTTGGAATCTTTTAGGTGGATTTGTATAGGGAATATTAATTTTAGATTTTTTTAATGATATTTATTGGTTAATAAAGACCAATTAAACCTTGAAAGCCCCACTTTTGCCCCTTACTTAGTCTGATTTTTTTTGAGTTTACTATCGTGGTGTTGCATGCTTACTAAGTGGATTGTGAACTAATGACTCAGGGAGTTTATTTGAAGTGATATAATATTTAGGGCTTTCCGATCAGCATGCTCAACCTCCTTATATTAAAATTTCTGTGCAGAAGTTCTAAACATGAAAGCGCCTCCTCTGCCTGCCGCTCTCCCGATTGGTGAAATTAAAGAGGTTCCGGAAGCTCCACCACATGAAGGATACCAGGAACAAGTGGATAGTTCTAGAACTGAGCTGCAAGCAGGTACACAAACTTTCCAACTTGAATTAAAGGTAGAAAGTAATGAATGTATTGTAACAATTATATACATCTATACATACACAATACACATTGTCTGATGTTGGGAAAATACGTTTTTTTTTTTTAACTCTATAAAATGTAAATATATTTAATACTTCTGTTTTCTAAAGGGGAACTCTCTAGGGTAATAGAAGTATTAGGATACAGTTTGTTCCAGTAAGCTTTTTTGTCATAGAAAAGGGATTGTCCTTTTGCCTCTAACCAAGGCAGCAGTGATAACTCAAGCCGCTACAACATAGACCACAAGAAGTACTGTATTTTTTGGAGTATAGGATGCATTTTTTCACCCCCAAAATCGCATCTTCTTTTCCAAAAGGTGCGGCCGTGGCCACTCCCTGCCATCTTTCCCAGCAACAAGATGGGGAAACTGGTCCACAGGCAGATCTTCCATCTGCACTGCATTGTTTACATGAGCGGAGCCCAGCTGATGTACCCAATGAAGATCAGTTAACATGGATGAAAGGTCTTCCAGTCGGCATCTCTTCCATCTAGCTCTGCCTGTGTGAAAGACATCTGCCTGCAGATGTAGATTGGAGATCCGCCATCTGCCCTGTATTGTTACGCAGGGAACACATGGCTCAATATTGGAGAAGTCCGATGTTCCCTGCAGCAGCACGATGACGTCATCACACTGCTGTCAGATATCGGAAAAGCTGGAAACACTCCTGTGTCTCCAGCTCAGCTGATGCTTTGCATGGAGACCCTGCGGTTTCCATGCAAAGCCATGGACATTGACCGTGATGTATGGTCATGTCAGATATCCCTGTTTTTTTTTTTTACTCGAAAACTGGGATGGCCGCATATGATATGGGCCAGATAGATGGCCGTGAGCATGCATGGCACTCGAAGCAGCCATCGATCTGGTCCATATCTACATGTGCGTACCCTGCTTTAGTTGGGCATAAGCTGCCCACCTCACAGGCATCTCTGCTAGTCAGGGCTAAATGCAGGGAAGCCATCAGAGACGGCTTCTCCACCTCTTTAACTCCTATTCTGCCAGTTGGAGCATGGATCTCTAGCCAGCAGAGTAGTAGAAAGCCAACATATTTTTCAGCCATCAGACGCTCTAAAGTATAGGGTGCGTCCTATACATCGGAGCGTCTTATAGTCCGAAAAATACGATAATTGGGATATCAAAGCTATTTTATTCTTAAAATAAGAAATATAGCATGTGTTCAGTGGTGTTAAGCTTTTATTAGAACCTGGATATCGGTCTGGTTACACTGGTTATCATACAACCTCAGCGAGAGCTCCTTACTGCATAGCACTCTTGCATTTCTGAGGCAAGAAGTGAAGGAAAATATACAAAGTGACTGCTTAAGTGAGCCAAGTTCCCCTTTGAGGCAGGTGTCCCCATTGTAAAAATGTCCCTCTTTACTGTCGACAACTCTGCATTTGCCATAAAAACAGCAAAGTAGAGTGACAAATAGATGAGTAAATCCATTTGCTGCTTCTCCTGTCCTGTTGCAGGCTAACAGGGTTAGGAGAAAATAAGTGAAATCATGATGGATCCAGTAGTCAAACTGGAGGACTGAAGGCACTTTTTTATTGTTGTTATTGTCAACGGACTATAAATAAATGTGCATTTGTTTGATATTAGCAACATAAACCATTTTTACAACATTTTCTATTTGCCTTTTATAATATTACAAATACCATTTGCCTCATAGGACCCCTTACTCCTGAGATGGAAGAGTTGAAATCTAAATGGGAGAAACACCTTGGCCCTGACTTTTCTGTTATGGTATGCAAATAAAAGTGTATTTAAAACCAAAAACTTAAATGTATTACCTTGCATCTTCGTAGCATTGAGATGCGGTGGCTGCATAAAAGTTTGCCCAGAACACCCATCGATACTGATGCTTGGGCCGTGTAATGCCCTTTTGAGTGCTGCACTGTACACAGCCTGCCTAAAGTGAGTTTAGATTGTCACTTTACCTCCCTTCAACATTACATTGCATTAAGACTGTATTTATCTAAACAATTTCATAAAATACTTATGTGAGTGAACAAAAGTTTAGTGCACCCTCCCTTTTAGGTTTTATAGGTGCTTCCTGGTGTAATCCCATATAACCAATAATTAGGTCAACCTTTTTCTATCAAATCGGAATATAAACTATCTCTAAGCAGGCCTACTGTCAGGTTTATATTTTAATGTGAAATGTCTGGAAGATAGTTAATGTGTACGTTTAATGCTTTCAACTATTCATTACCTCTTCTAGAGAAAACTGTAATTTTAATGACTGCCTGCATGACATCTTTTCTCTGCCAGGGTATAGACTAATTTTTGTTCATCCAGGGTCATTGTTTAATTGATGTTCTGAGGTGCCAGCTCAGAGAATACAATATGACACAAATTCTTGGATGATTTAGGGCAGGTTCATACTAGTGTGTCCGCTGCTCCCAAGCACTTGGGAACTGCATGCAAGATTGTAATGGATAAAGAAAATATGAAAAAAGATTTCAAATTACATTTCAGGAGATCTAGAAACCTTTTTTTTTATTTACTAACTGTAACGCTTTGGTTCCCTTTGCCTCTGATCTCCTGCAACAGGTTGTCAATCTAGATACAAAGATAGAAGATGATGAAGAGCTGCAGAAATACTCCAAGGTGTGTAGTTCTCTCTTGAACCTTGTACAAAATGGTCCCCCAAGAGAATCTGTTGTGATCAGATGTATACAGCGTTAGGTTTTCTGGGCATTGTCTATCAAAATGTTATGTTCTGTTTTACAGAGTATGGTTTTAGGAATCATTATTTAAATAGCTGTTTATTAGAAATTCAAGTGTGGTCAACATCACATTTACTTCTTTGCCTCATGTGTTGGCAAAAGAAGGATTTTTTTGATAAAGGATAGACAGGATACTGCCAGAACATTACTTGCAAAACATAAGCAGTTCATATCTATCTTTGACTAATCCTGATGTCCTACACATCACATCTGGGACCTGCAAGTTCAAGCTGTGCTCCAATACTATCAAGGCCAGCTATTTCTGTATTTGCTCTTGTAAATCTAATTTCATAGAAAAATATTTTAGGTGCTGTGTTTCTGCATTCTGATGCTCTTTGTTTAAATGAGTTCAGGGCTACTGTAAAATAGTACAAAAACACCATTGGTTCGGAAAGCAAAAGAAGATAATGGCTAATTACTTGTTCTCACTAGAGATGGTCAGATTTTTGAAAAAGAAATTGATCCATTTCGACGATTTCAAGTTAAATGAAAAGCCCCTGAACATGGGATCATCACCACACTTGCTGGAGATGTCGAGAAGAGTTGGGGGTATACTACAACAAAAAGTATTGCTCTAACACAAATCGTTTTTGCATTAATTGAGTTCAAAGTCAAATCAAACTTTTTTTTTTTTAACCTAATTTATGCAAAATCTGCTAGAGCTAAATAGTTTTTTAAATGTTTACACAGCCATTCTCTACATCTCCAGCAATTTTGGTGATTATATAATTTTCCGCTCACAAAGTCAGCTAGTTGAAAAATTTGACCACCTCTAATTCTCACCAGCACAATTTGGTACACATACTGAGAACCATCCCCTTGCTCAATCGTATAGTGCCACACCCTTTATATCTCTATAGAAAAACCAATGTTGTCATTAAAGCAGGGAGCACGCGGCTCGATATTGGAGGCGTCCGATGTTCCCTGCAGCAGCGTGATGACCTCATCACTCTGCTGTCAGATATTGGAGGAGCTGGAGAGACAGCTCTGTTCCCCCTCCAGCTCAGCCGATGCTTTGCATGGAGACCCGCGGTTTACATATAAAGCAACGGACATTGACTGTGATTTACGGTCATATTCGATATCCCTGTTTTGAAGCGGGATTGATTGGTCCCGCTCGAAAACTGGCATGGCCGCATATGATATTGGCCAGATAGACGGCGGTGAGCGTGCGCGGTGCTCAAAGCAGTCATCGATCTGGCCCATATCTACATGTGTTTACCCAGCTTTAGTGGGCTTTTAAGGCACTCTTTACATCAAATACATTGTCAGTTTCCATTAAAGGTCTTTTTTTTTTTTTTTTGCTTTTAAAATGATGCAGAAAAAACACAAATGACAACTAGTGATGTCGCGAACACGGAATTTGCTGTTCGCAAACGGCGAACGCGAACCTCCGCAAA
>CM070038.1:27023829-27041823 GCA_036250615.1 Ptychadena robeensis | reverse complement strand
AAGCAGGGTACACACATGAAGATATGAGCGAGATCAATGGTCGTTTCGAGTGCTGTACGCGCTCACGGCCATCTATCTGGCCCATATAATATGCGGCCATCACTGTTTTCTCGCTCGAAAACAGCCATATTGAATATGACTGTTAAATACTGCTGATGTCCGTTGCTTTACGTGGAAACTGCGCTCTGTCTCCCAGACTACGCGGATATCTGGCAGCAGCATGATGACGTAATCACACTGCTGCAGGGACCATTGGACGGCTCAAATGTCGAGCCGTCTGTATCCTGCTTTACTCATGCAGGCTTGTTTATGCGTTTTGTGTTTTGCTTCTGTCCTATAGACACGGCAGGGAGAGAAAATCCCTTGTGTTAAATATAAGGAAAATTCTCAATAACTCATTCACTAGCAGTAATTCTACTTTTGCAGTGCTCTTCTCCCCTAACTTGTGTCCATGCTGTTGGCAGTCCTTACATACAGTACAGTATTAGGCTTATATTCTTTTTTATTTTCATTCTGGATTATGGGCCTTTTCATACAAGCCATGTTTGTGTTGCAGTACGGGTAGCATCAACACCTGGTACTGTAGTTTTCATAGGAAACCTGTTGTATGGCAAACACGTGTGGGCAGTGTGAAAAGTGCATGGGAGAGTACCAAGTACAGCGCAATGTATTACTGTATGGTTTCATTCCTTCTATGACTCATTAAAAGGTAGCTGTAAGGGTAAGGGGGGGGGGGGGGGGGGGGGGGGGGGGGGGGGGTTACAAGTCTAGTAGGAGGTACACACCCTAGCTGTGTCAGGGAAGCCCAACTGATTGTGCACCCTTTTTTGTAAAGCAACGCTGTGAACAAAAACATTATTTTGACAACCCTGTATAAGAAAATAAAGTTGACCACACACAGGTCGGTACCGGTTTGATGGACCTGCAATCTATCACATCGATGGAACGTCACTGATTGGCGAACGATCGTTCGGCGAATCGTTATATACCACATTGCACTATCAATTCTCGTCTGATACTTTGGACGGGGACCCGCGTTTGCATCTTATAGTGCACACGTGTGACCACCCCCTGTGTAGCACTTGCTTTCCCCCTGGCCAAGCACTGAACTTAGCCATGGGGGACCGGGAAGCTGAAGCTGCCACTGTAGTGTTTACATAGGGCTGTTACATGAGCTTGGGCACTGAATGCAGCCTCTGACAGTGTTTCCTGCTCCCACAACCACTTTTCGTGTCGGAGCACAGGGAGAACTTGATGCGGCCACTTAACAGGCATTCAGCAATCAGATGCTCTGATGTATAAGTTGCGTCTTATACATCGGAGCGTCTAAAAGTTACTGCATTGGCATTACCTTATTTTTGTATCTTCAGTTTTCAATATGAATAATTGTTTGAGCAAAGCTACAGATGGAACAACACTGTTAGAATGCCAGGTCTTCTTGCATGAATGGTGGTGACAGCAAATATCCCAAATCACCCTCAAATGATTTTCTTTTTTAGTGATCTCCCTGAGCGGGAAGAAGGGGAAGGAGAAGAAACGCCAACATTTAGTCACTGGGGGGCCCCACGTATGTAAGTTAAATGAACTTATTGCTCTTAAACTCCCCTAAGACCTTTCGCAATACTGTGCACTGCATTCCTTGTACTTTCTGGTCCCTTTCTAGTGTTGAGATATGGAGAGAACCTCAGGTTTCCTTGGGGATCAGCATAGTCGGAGGGCATACCCTCATTAAACGCTTGAAAAACGGAGAAGAACTCAAGGGAATTTTCATTAAGCATGTGTTGGAGGAAAGCCCTGCTGGAAAAACGAAAGCCTTAAAGACTGGAGATAAAATTCTTGAGGCAAGTGCAACATATAGCTCTAAGAACTGGAACATATTAAAGTGGTTAAATCATCAGATATATATTCTATAATGTATGCAAAATAATCAATATCAATGGCCGGGTGTACATTAGGCAGCTGTAGAAACTGTGAGTGGTGTTAGGCTATGTTCCCACATGTGCGGCCGCCAGCAGCGCGATTGAATGGCCGCAGTTAAAAACCATTAACGCCTATTGCCGCATCAGGGGCAATCAAAAACACGGTGAGATCCGGATAAGAGCCCTATTCAATAACATGGGCTTGATTAGAATTGCATAGCCCCCACCCATGGTTTTGGCCACTATTCAGACACCCTATACTATTCATGAGAAAAGCCATGTGGTTTGCTCACATCACAGAGCATTTCCAATGGGTGTGTTGTGTGACTCTGCTGCGTCTGTGTGATGGATCCGCAATGCCTGGCCGCGTTGGCCCTGACATCATGGGTCATCAAGCACTAGTATAGGCTGGCGCGTAATTTCCCATAGGGGAATGTAGTGGGCGTCTGCACTACATAGTGTAGACCCAGCCTAATGCTTTCAGGTATACCAGAAAGAGCACACTCCTCTCCATGTTTTTTTTAGGTGTTTCCACTGATTTGTATCTAATCGTACTTTGTCTTCATTAACAATAAGGCTATGTCTCCACAGCATTTTGTGATTGGTCGGGACCCCGTACGTTAAGCACAGTGCTTGGCGTATCGACGGATCACATACACTTTATCTGCCCGGCAGATGCTCTGTTCTCATGGGCCAATCCGCCAATGCAGGGGTTAACGCTGTGCAGTACAATAACCCCCTGCAGGTAATGTGTATGTGATCCCTCGGTGCCCCCGCCAAGAACTGCGCTTAATTTAGGGGTCCTGACAGATCACAAAACGCTGTGGAGCTTAAGACTTAAACTATGAAGCAACGAGTTAAGTTAAAGTTCCATTTCACGTGTACACTTGCCATGATGGACCCCTTCACATTGTTATGTAAGTGTCCTGTGGTGTTCTGTCTATATCCTCACCTTTTCATATGTCTCATTTCCAGGTCTCTGGAGTCGATGTCAGGGATGCCACTCACAGTGAAGCTGTGGAAGCCATCAAAAATGCAGGAAACCCAGTTGTCTTTGTAATTCAGAGTTTGTCTCCAGCCCCCCGGGTATGTGAGGGCTACATTCTAGTATGACTGACTGGCAGATTATGTGATCATTTCCTGATATTTATTTTTTTATTAACATTTACAGTTTTAAGAAAATATAAGTTGCATAACGGATAACTGTAGTGTGGTATTAAGCTTAAAAGTGATAATATAAGACAATCTATATTAGCTCTATAAGATAATTTAATATAATTTACCGGTAATGCAGATATGTTAGATAAAGTTTAATACAGATATGTTCCATATCATCCAGATATCAAAATGTTAAAAAATAAAACAAGCAAAAATGACTAAATGCCATTTCAAGTTCAGATGAGCATTTTGTATAATGTCCTTACAGAAGCAGACTGATAGGGGCAGCACATGAATTTACTTGTCCACAAATTGGTGGGGGATTCAGAAGATGAACCCCGTCAGTAGTTGATGTCAGGTTCCTAGGTTGGCTTTCTTTGTGGCAGAGCTGTGTGGATTCAGAAATGCAATCAAAAATCAGCTTTTCCGCTCCTAATAAAACACATGCCTGATTTATAAATAAGGTTGGTATCATCAGAAGTTAGTGATCTAAAATTCTTACCTGATGCATTCTATAAAGGGCAACCCCAGGAACTCGCCCCAGAGTATTTATTGCTGTCTTAACGTGCCCCTACATGGTTTGATATTTTTGTTCGATCTACTTAAAATTACTGATTTTTAAGTTGATCTTACGGGAATCAATTCCCCCACACCTAGTATGAGCAACCAAAAGTGATAAAAATCAAACATAAAATTAATCCAGCTGTGATCGAAAATGTGTACAAGTATCTTAAAGGTTTTCTAGGAGTTTCGATCGATTTTTATGCTGGAAGCTTACTAAACAAGTAATAAGTACAGGGGTCCCCTGTGGAGCATTGACAACACTGCTAAACATGTTTGAATAATTTGCACCGTGTGGTGGTAAAATCAATCGATATTAGACTGACAATCGATCTAAGATCGATCGAACAAGAATGGACCTATGTACGAATAGCTTTAATCAAGACCCACTTTGTGTTTGTCATCATTGTGATCTTAACTTTCACCCACTTAACCCCTGGAAACGCACACACTTTTTACAATTTCAGTCAAACTGAATGTGGTAATTTTTTTCAGCTGCTGTCCATTGTTAATCCCAAAGCTTCAAAGATCAACAAAGATGACAAAAGCCAGGATGAGAAGGTAAGACAACTAACAGTAATAATGTGATGTAATTAAACGTGCAAAATCAAGCCCACCAATGACCCGATCTCCCATAAGTGTGGCACTGCTTTGGTAGTAGATATACTTTTTTTTTTCTTCTATATTATTTCTATTCAATAATACTTTATTAATTTTTCCCATTTTACAATATCGTTATACACAGAGGTGCACATAACTTTTTTAGTGAGCTACTCAGATAAGTACTAGGAGATGGTGTCTGGTACTCATCCCAAATGTAGCGTGGTTTAAATAAGTGCAGTCTTCCCTCACTGTCCTCTGCGTCAGTCTCCTGCATGGTAGATTCTGCTGCAGATGGACCTCCCTGTTCCTGATTAAGCCTCTGATTATCTGTCTCCATCCACAGGTCACCAGCTGGCTTTGGGTCACTTGCAACTCTCACAGTACAGCATTGTTTGAGCCCCCAGATCTCATACCTCAGTAGTGCGGCCATAACATTTTCTGGATTAGTAACTAATCCCTGACACTACCTACAGTCCAAATGTCAACCTTTCATAGCCATACTTCAACTGTCAACATTCCAACAGTGCTTTTCTTTTGTCAGATTTTGTCAGCCACGGGCAAACTGCCCCCAAGTCACAGGGAATCCTCTGGCAAATGTTCTGGCGCGTGTCTTTTTTCAGCCAGGGAAACAGCAGTGGCCTAAGATATGCCTACTCTTGCTTTCAACCCCCAGATCTCCAACAACCTTAAAAGTCCAATCTTTTTTTTTTTTTTTATAATTTACACTCCCAATTTCACACCCCTAACTGCAAACATTTTATGGTTTAATAATGTTTCCCTGTGGTTATTCAAGTGACCTAAATTGTATACATTTAACAATAAAAACTGAAAGGAGCAAAAATATATTTTTTTACAGTGATACAATGAAGGGGTTTGTACAGGTATTGAATGTGTTTGAGTTGCAATACCAGTTTAAACCACTAGGGCCAAAGCCTCTAGTGAGCATGTCGCCTCCTTTCACACATCGAGGGAGGGGGGGTGAGGGGGAGAAAGGGAAGTCTGACCGGCTGAGACTCTGACACTTCTCCGGCAGCATTGATACGCAGATACGCATGCATAAGAGAATGAAAATATTGGTCCTCATAACTGGCTTTTCACCCCATTTGCGTACTGGTGGACCACTTATGTGCACCCCTACACAATAAAAAAAAAGACATTTCCACAGTGGAGTGACAAAAGCAGATTGTAAAAAGTCTGCCCTATTAGACACAAGAACAAGAATGCAGGAAGATTGGAGGGTGGTTTAGATCACTGTTCCCATCCCTAAAGTACTATGGAAATAAGGAGAGGATCCCTCGTGGGACTTTGTGTGGAACAGTGATGCTAGATTCAGTCAGACATACTTAAAGCCTAGTTTATTTGGAATTCTGGTTACAATACGTGATCTTCTCGACACAAATACAATCAGGTGACATAAATATTTGTGTGTGATGTGAGATCAATTATATTAGAGCACATTCGCAGATATAACAAAGAGTATGGTGATGATACATATAAATATATTGCATAGTGCCCCCAGAAACAAAGTATGTACACACGTGTACATATGACTAAAAGACCAGTAAAAAAACTGAAAAAAATCAGTATGAGCATACAATCGATGGTAGAATGTTAAAGGTGCATATTGGGCAACATGTTTCGCTGTTGGAGCTTCATCAGGCCGATGCACCCTAGGATGTGTATGGGTCCGCTTTTTTTGTGTATGGCTTAGCTCAGGGGACAGGTAGTCCTCCCCTGCAGGCAGGGGGATTAATCCAGACTCCGCAGCAGAAAGGGGTAGCCCCTAGGTAATGACGGGGGCTGAAGTGGATGTGTGCCAGATGATACCTCCCCTCCGTGCTTATTGTTGTCAATGCCAGGTGAGGAGGAGGGCTGTAGAGTCCAGAATGCTGCAGGGTCTGGAGGAAAATCTCTGCCTGGGAGTCTCTCAGTGCGGCCGTTGCCACATAAGCCTCCTGCACACAATAAACATTGACAAATGTATATATTGGCACTACACCTTTCTGTTGTTGAGCCTGAAAATATGAATATTTGAGTTATGTATCTATCAGTGTAGTCACTTCCAGTTCCCTTGTTCAGAGAAGTTTGTGTCCAGACATAAATGTCTTGTTGGCTTTTTATATGGATGTTTGTGGCTTTTTCCTTAAGTGCATTTTGCTATTTGCAGTTAGGAAGTTGAGTGCATAATTAAATCATAGCCATTATTTGTATTCCAAATATAACTACTAATGGCGAAGTGATGTCTTCTACAAAGGGAGCTCAGCGAGACGCGGGTATATTCTATTTCTTGTTGATAAAGCACACAATGTTGAACCTGTCAGATACCCAGCAGTTTTACTGCGCTCGTTGTCTGCGGCTGTGCCAGGTAAATTCTAATATCTTCTTTTTCAGCTTTTTTTCATTGTTTGTATAATAGCAATATATGAAGCACCAAAAGAAGAGTATTTAAATTTTTTTTTTGTTTTTATTCAAGGGAACATGAGCGGATTTTTTAAAAGGTCAATTTCTATATCATTACACCTATGCTATATCTGAGATCTTGGTTATGTCATGGTTGCCATTCGGTATATTTAAAGCACAATCAATGATGCAAAAGAAGTGAGTCTTTGCTGAGCTCTGTATAAACCAGAGAAGGCAGAAACAGTTCCTCAGTCTGATGAGTATATGCAAATGAAGAACTACATGTGCAGGAGAGGCGTGAGGAAGGGTACGGTGGGTGTTGTATGTACAGGAGATCAGTGAAGGAAAGAAATGATGAGAGACAAAATGCAAACAGAAAAGGTCACATTATGTTGCAGTTTTAGAATATGTATCTTCTATGTTGCCATGTGCCTACCATACCTATTGATTTTATCTTGTGGTTTGTTGTTTTTCTCCTGTGCAGAGCGTGTCTCCTGTGCCTGATGGGCCTCCACCACCACCAATGAAACTTCCTCCTCCATATAAAGAGAATACAACTTTTAATGTGACAGATGTTGATGCTGAAGAGGGAGACAGTGATGGTAAGAGTTGTTTTTTTACAGTGCTTGTATGTTTATAAAATATAATTTTATTTATTTTTTAGTGAAACCCTTAACATACAGTATGGTACCTAAACAAAGCACTGAAATTGTTTTACAGCAGGTAATTTAAAACACTGATCAGCAATTTTTGTGGTTCATAAACTGTTACCAGACAGGACAGTTGCATCTTCTATGCTGTGGAAGGTGGACATAGTCAAGAACACATTCGCAGGGTAACTGAAAAGTGAAAGAGCAACAAAATAATTACATTTTCACCTTCTGCTTCTAACTCTTTTTAGTATCTGCGGTTTGCAGATCTTGATTGCTCTGCTGCTTCTCAGTGAGATTAGTTTCATTTAAAGAACATTGATGGCTTAAAGCTGAAATGTTCAAGTGAATATACTCTTTACAACGAGCGATAGTGATGATAGAGAAAAAACTGTTTAGTAAAAAAGCCAACTTAGTGCTTGTAACTGACATTCAGTACTCTATTAGTAGAGAAAGACAAAAACATCATAAGTTAGTTCTCCTACCCATGTATTCAATTTTCAGGAGGAATATACATTATTTTTGGCATGGGGGAACATTTGGAAATCATTGTGTCGCTATATAGCACTTAAGCAAGGAACACAAGTGTAGATATGGGACAGATCAATGGCCGTCTATTTGGCCCATATCATATGCATTCATCCCTGTTTTCAAGCCGGACCAATTAATCTCTCTCGAAAACAGGGATATCGAACATGACCGTAAACCACGGTTGATGTACATTGCTTTGCATGTAGACCGCGGGGTCCTGGGAGCAATAGCTCTGCATCCCATGAGGCAGAAATGTGTTCCATTCCCTCCAGCCAAGCCAAGAAGAGATCTTATCTCTTATGAAGAGAGACATTTAACATTTTGCATTAGTTGTGTATTTACATGCAAATTCTGCATTGCAATAAATCTATTTTATAATAAAGACTCATATCTCCTCCTGTATGTAAATAGCTGCTCATGGGTAAGTTGTTCAGTGTCAGATTGTAACGTGTCTCTTTATAAGTTGGTCAGTGTGTTCAGAGAATGGGTACTGCTAGTGTAAAAACACATGCTAAAATGTAAGCCCTGCAGCCCAGACCTCCCTCCTGGCACTGGCCTTTTGGCTGGAGGAATACAGAGCGAATACTGCATGGACCAGACCTGCCTACTTTGCTAAACACTGTATATACTGTATATTCACTTGATATCTGAATGGCTGTGTTTCTGCTTTTTCCCTTATTTTCTCTCCAAACATATGGGTGCGTCTAATAGTCTGAAAAATACAGTAACTTTGAGATATCAGGATTATACTGGGTATTATGGGACACCAGGATTTCCCTCTTGTTTTGGGTATGTGTCTGCTACCACCGTTGTGTATGTCCCAGTCTCTTGCCTTATTATCAGCCATTGATGGTGACCACTGTTGATGTAATTTCTGCGCATGTATTTAGAAATGCCTCTATATTCCAACTCTAGTAAATCATTTTATAGCTGCTGGTTTTACACTGCAATGCAAATATATGGTCCACATTTTAATCAAGATATAGGCATGGGTTGAACTGTTTCAATGGTAATAGTAGACTTACCCTACCATATAGTCTAGCACCCCCTTTTGTAGTATTCTGTTTTATTTCTCCCCTTTATCTTGCACACTTTTACGCGGCCTCCATGATAATCCTCACAAAATCCTGAACATGTTAGTAACTGTTTTGCTGGAACCTGTAATAGTATCAGGGTTTGAGGCTTTCAAGGAGAACAGGAAAATGGTTTCCCAACTGAGGGTTGTATTGAACTAAGCGCCTTGAGCATTGGACATGTATAACCACAAAATTTGATTCCCCCTACTTTATGGACACAACAGAAATGGTTGGACCATTTAACCCCAGTAGATGGAGACATTGTGTAAGAAGTGTTTATACCCTACACAGCGGAGATCTGAGAAAACCATATGCGGTCTATATTTTCAGGCAGCCCTACTTGCATTCGTAATATTACATCTAAATTGATTGTACTAACACACACTGCAATCGATTCACAACGGATTCTCCGAATCCCATTCATTTCAGGGAGTCCAAATAAAAATTGTGTTCACAAGAAGTTGAAGATTTAGGTCTGTGCACATGCTCCAAAATCTAACCCCCCCCCCCCCCCCCCCCCCCCCTCTATGCAGCGTAAAATGTCAGCTATTTTGGCTACAGTTGTGTTTTATTATGACATCACTATGTAGTTTTATGTCTAGTCACCAGATAGAGATCTAGTATCTTTTTTTAAATATTGGGCTGCTAGCTGTCACTTTACCTGAAAGAAGACTAATGATTTTACAACTCAACCAGCCGTCACTTATTGTCTCCTTTCTTATTAGACTCCAGGTTTAGGCTGCCTGGAGGTGCCCTGCAGGCCTATTTTCTGCATGTGAACATGTGGGTAAAAATCTTAAAAATCGCCTATACAAGGACTTAAATGGGCGTTTGGAAAAAAAAATTGAATTTAAAGAATTCCCTATTAATGCAGGACCCCTTGACCCATGCAAGACATTGTGCAAAGGGGAGTGTAATATATACATTTACATATACATTAAATTGTGTAATTGAATAACAAAAATAAAGTGTAGACTTCCCTTAGTTAATAACCAAATCTGCTCTTTTTGGCATTGGTTCTGGCAGACCTGGGAAGGGTGGCCAACAAACGAGTGACCCTCTGTAAGCATAGAGGCTGGCAAAGCTTGGTAAGTGTGATGATGAGCACGTATCCCTAGCCTAAGCCAAACCAGACCTGATGCCATAACTCAACCCCAAGGAGACCTTTTGTTAGGGGTACTCTTCCCTACAACGTGACCCTGCCCAATAGGGCTCAATCATTTTCCAAAAGGTGTTTTATTTGCACTAAAACATTAGACAGTGCCCCACAAATGTCTATGTGAATCTAGCATAAAGTACAAGATTTAATTAACATGAGCCAAATACCCCATAAGCTCTGGAAACAATATATTTGACATTTCTATATTAATAAATGTAAATATATTTTGTATGTTGGAGAAACACACCTATGTGTGGGAACTTTGAAATGCTTCCACAGCCCCTCAGAGCCCCCAATCCATTGGTCTGAGCCTCTGTCACGTTAATGTTGTTGTAGAGCTCTGCGGAGCCTGTACAGATGAACGGAGCCTGGACAGATGACGCATCCATTCATAGTCAATGGATGTGTCATAATGACATATGACCAACGAGCCTCAGCACATTCGTTATACGTCAGCCCATTCATTTACAGGGGCCACGTTATTGGAAGCAAAGAGGAAAAGGGGGGCTTGATGTCAGCGCATAGTGGAGCCCTAGCCTAAATTTTCCAGCAAATTTGACACCCTGATATGTTTGCTTTACAGAATCAAATCACTGCAGTTGCCAGGGGGTTTCATTGCTTTTAATACATTATATTTGCCCTTAACTCAACCAGCACTCTCAAGTAATTGTTAGGTGACCTGACCAGAAAATATATATATATATGTGTATGTGTGCATATATGTGTGTGTGTGTGTGTGTGTGTGTGTGTGTGTGTGTGTGTGTGTATGTGTGTATATATATATATATATATATATCTCTTGGAAAGCAGTGTTGTGCACATACTTTTGCAATTGTGTCTCTATTTACATAAGGTTAAATAAAGAAGTATGTATACAGTTCTGAGACTTGAACTTGTAGTCCCACAAACTTGGTGTCTCTCAAGCAACCAGAAATAATGCAAAATGTGCCAATCTCCATTTACTAATGTCCTTTCTGTGTTTCCAGCATAACGGGTAGTAATACTGTCTCTTTTATCTGCTCCCTTCATTGAAATAATACTTTGTGATCCTAACATGGCGATTCCCAATTAGGGCCCTTTCACACTATACACGTTGTGTTGCGTTTTACAGTTCTCTGTTTTCTTATAGAAAACCAAAGTTATCATTCACACTGCGTTTTTTTAGATGCCCTGCTGGACTCATTTTTTATGCTCTGTTCAAAAACGCAAACGCAGAGGTGTCATGTGCAAAACACATGCGTTTACATATATATGCGTAAACGCGTGCACATGCCTATAAAAAAAAGCATACAGTGGGAAAGGGCCCTAGGGTTTGTTTCCACATACGTCGGGACCCTCTCCGCCGAGCAGGCAAGTCTATCTGCTACGTCGGGAACCGACGTAGCAGATAGACTTGCCTGCTCGGCAAGGATCTGTCTTCCAATGTAATGCTCAACGTAGTCGAGTACGTTGAGCCTCTGCTCCGGCGGATGTGTAAACAGATCATCGGCCGAGCAGGCAATGTCAATGTGCTACATCAGGACCCACATACGTCGGGACCCTCTCCGCTAAAAGTATGCGCTTAGCGGAGAGGGTCCTGACGTATGTGGAAACTAACCCTAAGGCATAACCTGTTTATATAATACACATATAACCTGGGTCGATGCTGTTTCTGGATGTTGTGTAGCTGCATCCCAAGGCAAGTGTAGAGCAGTGATGTAAAGCGGACAGTTGCAGTATATACACAGCAATCACTTGCAAGTTTAATTAACAAAATAATAATAAAAAACGTATATTATGAAAAATGCCTATAACAAGTTAGGGGTGTACTCTATTCATTTTGGGGAGTTCTTCTTTTAGCCATGATGCTGCTGAGTTGCAGGCATACATAGAATTGTGGGGATAATAAAGACTTTAGGAAGATATCCTGTATTACATCCTGAGCTGAGTTAGTCCAGCTTGGTAACCTCTGTATACACAGATGGTCTTGTAGTCTCCCTGGTGTTTACCATGTAGCACATTTGTGGATGTCAGTATCCCCCTCGCACACGCAGTGTCAGCCAGTCCAGAATGCAGCTTGTGTGCCTCGCCACTTTCTCCATTCACACATAGTTTTGTAGTCAGAGCCCATCTGCTGACAGATGTGAGCCTCATCTCCTCCTGCCTCTCGGCTCCAAATCCCCATCATTGATCACATCGTTCCGCACAAACGAGGCACCATCCTGGGGAACGTGGATAGGCCCAAGGTCATCGGAGGAAATCCTGCCTGAAAATGCTTTTAGAGCCAAGATTCCAGCTCCGTGCAGAGTAGAGGAGTCTTTCTCAGCAGTGCTCGTCTCTATGAAGTGCTTCTACCCTAACCATGGTGCAAGCTGGATTCCCAGGTACCACTTTACATTCCTTCTTTCACATCCTCATAAGAAAGGCTGACATAGGGAACATTTGTTATAAAATATGATGGCTTAGCATTAGTTAAGAATATTCAGCAAGCTGGAAAATCTCTGATTTGGCTTTGTTGTGCATGTGTCATCTGTAAATAACTGTACTTTTTCTTTTTTCTTTTCAAAGAGTTAATTGCTAATACTATCCAACTATGGTGGAATAATAGAAAGGGGTAGGAATCATCTAATAATAGGGTTGCTTTTTTGCTCTGTGTGTGTAGGGGACATTGCTATATCTGGATTACTTTTAATCTAATCTTTTAACTGAAAAAAGCAATACATGAATCTTGCAATTTTTAAAGTAGGAGTGTAAATTGGTTGATAATACTGTCACTGTAGTAGATTGCACTATCCATTACCATTTTGATGATTGGGTCTTTTTATAACAAGAACTTGGCATATCGAAGTCCAGTTCTATGGTGCTTTTCTTGAATGCATTTAGCAGGAGTCTTTGTTTGCCCAGCACACGTAGATAGTTGGAATAAGCGGTTGCCGGCAGTGCCACGACAGGTGCAGGTAAAGATGGCTGTTGGTGAGCTATGGTTGGTGCCCTGAGCAGCAGAAGCTGGGGGCAACTATCCAGTTGTTAAGAAAATAACAGCTCCCAGTATGCCAATCTATCC
Source organism: Ptychadena robeensis (assembly GCA_036250615.1). Taxonomy (NCBI): domain Eukaryota; kingdom Metazoa; phylum Chordata; class Amphibia; order Anura; family Ptychadenidae; genus Ptychadena; species Ptychadena robeensis. Next base: position 27,028,723 of record CM070038.1, on the reverse strand, counting down.
CATGGCCAGGGATGTGATTCAGGGTTCCTTAGTGTGCTTGCTGAATCTTGTAGTTCCTCATAATGCTGCAGTTGCCTTTCCCTAGGCTCTCCAATGATGAGATGTGTGAGCATGACAGGCAGAACATCTGCTTTTACTCAATCTCATCCGCTGCACCACTTTGATCTGTCTTTGATCTCCAAGTTGGCAAAAAGCTGTCCACAACCCTCAATAGTGATGGCCTCAAATGAACATTCTTAATGTTTGATGCGTTAAATTGTATTTCTTTTATTCTGCACTGGCTGTTTTTAGACTGCACACAATAATTACCTTTAGATCCCCATACATGCATAGATAAGCGCTAGATCGATGGCTGCTTCAAGTGCTGTGCGCATTTACGGCCATCTATCCATTTAATGCGGCCACCTGATCAACTGATCCCGCTCGAGGACAGGTATGCTGAACAGGTTACGGACAGACATGTCTGTAAATCCTGATTGAATGTCATTCCTTTGGATGGGGACCAGATATACTGGAATCAAGGTGCTCCTTGATTCTCATCCAATCGACGGGCGCTCTAGTCACCACACTGCACTCCAATGGGTCATCGATCGAGCACGCCGTTTTTACCATTTACAGCATTTTTCATCATGGTTTTTCCTCTGTGACTAGATACTAATTTATTTGAACATCTGTGCATTATTGCATGTGTTTTTATGCAATAACATGTATGGTATAATAATCTATTAGTTCAGATCTGCTTTGCATTCCTGGTGCATCAAAATTCTGTGAAAGCAGTCACTATCTTAGTAGTAATCTTGTTTCTTTTTAGCATGTAGTCCTCTGTGTGGAAGCAGTGGTCACTTTGTAGAGATCCAATACATACCATGCTGGGTCATTTATGTAGCTTTGCTATCAGTAAAGCCTATAGTCCCTGCTGGTTGGCGAGCTCCAGCTCTGCCTCAGACCTCTGTATAGAGACCACTGCTTCCACACAGAGTCATCCTTTATCTGGGCTGTCAGCACTACAATACACACAACAAATATTGTAGGTTACGGTGCGTTTACTATGTCTGTTTAAAAGTTGCTCTTAAGCATGGCACTACATTACTGATCATGTTAAGGCAGTGCAGAGATGGGAAGCTGGTCTGAGGTCACACATTACCAGCTTCAGTACTTGACCTGGGTAGTTCTATGGAACCTCCATCCATATCATGAGCATGAGACCTGAAAGTCCCCCCCCCCCATACCCACCCATACCACAGCTGCCTTTTATTAACATAAATAACACAACTTTAAACATTGTAAAACTTTATCAAATATATTCTTCAAACAACATTAATATAAACCAAAAGTATCAATAAACAATATTTAAACATTCTTCATATTAGTTTGCAGGTCTCTGAAAGCTTAAAGTAAACCCACCAATGCTGTGGTAATTACTGAGATACAATAACCCCGACTCTGGGACGTTTACATGTCACCACAGACACCAATCTCTTTAATAGTGATGGCCGAACTGTCCGCAAGGCAGACAGTTCGGCCGCAAACATGGATGTTCGCACTCCTTCTAGCCCGCGAGCAGTACGGGTGTGCGACACGCCCCTTTCCCCCACAAGAAGGAGCTCTCTATTCTTCTTCTTCTTCTTCCGGGGGAAGAAACTTTTCACTAGAAGACCCGGTCTTCTAATGCAAATCCGGCTCTGAAAACCGAAAGTGGCGTCAGTGACCTCACATCCGGCAATCGTGACCAGGAACTATGAGTTCCAGGTACCTGATGTGACGCCCAGAGGCAGGGAATTTTAATCTGCCCGCAAACAGGCGGACGCCGGACTTCTTTAAAAGTCCGATCCACCTATTTGCGGACGGACCTGGACGAAGTTCGCATATCACTTCTCTATAAACAAGCATTGGTCACTCTTGTTGACCAAAAACTGAATAGGGGACACCACACCGAAGATGGGTCTCCACCACCATTTAAAGAAACTGCCATTCTCCACCTTCAAAGACCACAAGCGCCAGCCACTATGACAGTTTAATAAGGTAAAAGCAACAAGCACAATTACTTACCACAGATAAACACAAAAAAACTAAATTTAGATAAAACAAAAACGGAGGATGGGAAACCTTCAATGCTGATATCTCATGGCCCAACTGACCACCACAAGCCACACCTGCTCCCGTCCTTATGCCCAGTCAGGTAATGCTTCACTAAACTGTTATTGTTTAAACCAGATAATCTAATGATCCGTACAATGAAACACATGTATCTTAACCCCTTCCTTACAGTTCCTTGCACGACTTCTGTCATGCAGGCCCTACGCTTCAGCTTCACTCCTTTACGTTTGCTCTGGCCCTTTCTTTTCCCTCTCTTTCTACGTTCCATTCTATGTTCCTTTGGTTCTTAAAGAACACTGGAGTTTTATCTGTAACTAGTGAGGAGCAGCACAGGCAATATTCATATTCACAAAATATCAAAAAATTTTCATCTAATATTCTCCAAAAATGTGATAATCTCCAGTCATTATTACCCTGTGTGTGCAACAGATTTTCGTAATAAAAAGTGCCGATATTTAAATTATTCGCAATCAACACTATCACTTGAACACTAGTAATCTATTACCTTCCTTGCGCAAGTCGGCACTTGTACATGCACATATTGGGAACACAATGCATGGTAGTTCCTGGTCCTGGTGTAAAAAATCTTGAATATTGGTGATTACAAAGGTATAGCTTTATATTCGAGATCTTCACAAATTCTCGAAGTGCCGATATTCATAATAAACATTTGCAATTTGAATATTCGCGATCAACACTATCTGTAACCCAGCATTCTGGTAAATCCAGGCTTCACTCATTCAAGCCTTTCTGTAATCTAATTGGGCAAACAATGCCTAGACACAGTGATTCCTAACCTGGGTGGATTAAGGAAATTTAAAGAAAAATCACATTAGTGAACCTTGTGACAAATACACTAATTTAGAGTCCGAACCTACCGTATGTTTTGGACTATAAGACGCCCCCAGTTTACAGAGCATAAAAAGCGGAGGAGGGGGGGGGGGCTGGTGGGGAAATCTGCACTCTGGTATCCCTCTCAGCGACTGTGTGTGTGAGGAAACTGCCAGCATTAGCGCAGCTTTCCCCACACACTCTGCATTGGTTATATCTGCGGGGCTCTGCAAGTATAACCATTATAGTTCAGATGGGAGTTCCAGCTGTGTGCAGATCTCCCATCTACTGGGGGAGCCAAGTAGCGCTCACCTGCAGGCAAGTGGCCGCGGGTGGTCGCACATTCTGACCGTAAGACGCAGGCAATTTTGGGGGTGTTATCGTCCGAAAAAATACAGTAATTTTTCCTTCTTGCTGTCTGGATGTGCTCTTCAAATTCGTGTCCCAAAAACTGTTCTCCTTCAAAGTTTTCCTGTGGCCGATATGTTGTCACTCTCCCCTTTGAGATAGAATGTAATTTGTGTGAGAAACAATCTGATTAGTGTGAAACCCAATGCCGGATATGTTTGCGGAATTGTAGCCGGGAATGTGTAACAAGACACAATTAAATTTTCGAAATGCTTTAGACTTTTTTGTTTGCAGAGCATAGAATCCCTAAGGTAAATCTTGACATGTTCATGGAGTTTCTGCTTGTGAGTGATAAATTCAAGTACTTTAAGTTTTGTAAAATGGTTATAAGTACGGCAGTATAAATGCCCATTAGTCGTGTGCTGGGGAATTGTGCACGTTTTGAGGGCACTCTCCAGTCAAACATTAAACCTTTTATATTCTTGAGTATAAACCAAGATGTCTCGTTTTAAAAACCTGAAAGACTCGAGTATAAGCCTAAGGTGGGAAATGCATCAGCTAATGTACAGAAACAAACAAATGGGCTTTTGTTTTGAATGTTAATTTCCATGAATGTGCAATTGCTGGAGATGTAGGAAGTGTTGTGGGAAATTTTTAAATTTTTTAGCTCATGTAGTTTTAGCATAAATTATGTTCAAAGTGAAGTTGAATACACTTTTTATGCAAAAAATACATGTGCTTGATCAATCATTTTTTTAATGCCTTCCTACAACCTTTCCCTTGATGATGATGATGATGATACCCTGTATAAGTGCTTTGCAATTCCTGTATTTTTCAGACTATAAGACACACTTTTTTACCATTTAAATCAATGGGAAAGTGTCCTGCGTCTTATAGTCCGAATATGTAAAAAAAAAAAGATTTTTTTTTTAAGTCCAAACTATACTGGGAGTAATAGATCTGCATCCCAGGAGGTAGAAATGTGTTACATCCCCTGCAGCCCACCCAAAAGAGAGATTTTATATGCATTAGCACTAGCAGTATCCATTCTCTGAACACACTCTGAATTAGATAGCACGAGTTGTGTATTTTACATTAACATTCTGCATTGCAATAAATACATTTTATGACACAGACTCCTATCTTCTCCTATATGTAAATAGCTGCTCATGGGTAAGTTGTTCAGTGTCAGATTGTAAAATATGTCTCGTCATAAGTTGGTCAGTGTGTTCAGAGAAGGGGTACTGCTAATGTATAGACACATGCTAAAGTTTCAGTCCTGAACACTTTGCTGCAGCAAAGACCGCCCTCCCGGCACTGGCCTTTTGGCTGGAGAAATGTAGAGTGAATACTGGTCTCTGTTTTTTTTCCCTAATCTTCTCTTCAAAACTTTGGGTGCGTCTTATAGTCCGTAAAATACGGTATTTTTCTGGTGACACTTATGTATATAAAATACCCACAAAATCGACCCAAATGATGTGAACGTTTAACCTGTCCAGAGATGGCAAATGTTAGAAATGCTCCAAATGCTAAAATTGAAGTCGGGTACTGATGTTGGAACAGGAACACTGATTTAACAATCGGCATTTCAACGCCAGTGCCAAATGTAAGCTCAGTA
>CM070038.1:27005452-27017628 GCA_036250615.1 Ptychadena robeensis | reverse complement strand
ATATAGAGGGTCTGCATTCTCAGTGATGTCATCAGTCTCTTGTATATGGAGGGTCTGCATTCTCAGTGGTGTCATCTATATATTCAGTAATGAGTGCAATACATTCTCTTTAGTCTCTGGTTAATGGAAAGGCCACATTCTGCTCAACCTTAGCAGTCTGAAGTTAGTGACCCTCTCCATGATGTTGCCCCTCTCTAGTCTATCTGTCTAATCCGCTGTGTCCCATTGATGTCACCAGTACAGATTTTAAGTATTCTGTATAGCAAATGTATGCAACAATGAAGGTTGCCCTTCACTTCTGCCTATTCTGCTGTCCAATTGTCCTTCCTCGTCTTCCAGTGAGAAGCTGACTATAATGTATGCATTGTGGACATTAACCTTTCCCATCGTATTCGAGTCATTAGCTGTCAGTGTTGCAGTACTTCAGCATTTCTGTTCTAGTCTGCTGCCGCTGCCCATCAAGCCTAATGTTTCTTCAGTGGCTGCTGTCTTATGTGTTTATGGTCCTTCTGTGGACTCACAACAGTATAATTTGTCTTGGTTATTATTGAAATATACCCGTCACACACATGGGTGGCTCACACTGAGGAGATGATGAAAAATCTTCCCGTGGAAGCTATGGCTTGGCCAAGGTGTCCGAAGATACACATAAAGACAGCTGAAGATTGTATACAAACGTTTAAAGTAAAGCTACCGTATTTTTGCACTTTAAGACGCACCACATAGTTTTGGAGAGAAAATGAAAGATTCAGTGAATATACAGAATGTTCCAGCACAGTAGGCAGGTCTGGGCGATGCAGTATTCACTCTGTATTACTCTGCCCAGGCCAAAATTGAAGTATCAGGAGGGGGAGGTCTTAGGTGTTTTTTTTTTAAATGATATATTTTTACTGTTTTGTAATCTATAAATACATTCCACCATACAAACATGTCGGTAATAAAACTATGTTACACAAATTATCACATTGAGATTTAGCCTACAGAGCGCTTACTCTGCAAACTCACTCCATGCTACATTCAGGGACACTCCCCTATTCCTGGTAAACTTCTGGGTCCCCACTGGGGCAGCCAGTGCCATTGACTTTTTTCAGCAAATCTCGTCTTCAATGTGTAGGGGGGTGGCAGGATTGCCCTTGGCCCTCTTTTTAAAATAGCGTGCCATAGCCCTAATGCTCAGGAGGTTAAACATCTGAGGTAAGTTGGCCCTGATTAGTTAAACTGACTTTCCATAGAACCTTGTTATTCCATTTACACAAACATTGATTCACACCGTCATCACTGTTGTACGGACAATCTGTCCTGTTCCCTGTCCTCCATCTAGGATAGCTTGTAGTTACAGCAGTTATAATTCGGGGATATAGGCCATTGGTTCAGTTATTGTTCAAAGGTGGTATCATGGCAGTTACTGGCTTCCTGTAACCCCTTGGCTGCTGATGTACTCCAGCATGCATATAGTTTTCTGTTTGTGTCACATGGCATTCTGGTGACATACATGGCAAACTCCCAACTTGCTGTGCTAAGAAACTGCAAGCAGTACAGTCTGCCAGTTACTGAAGAACTACACTGCCCAGCATGACCTGCTGCTTATTCTAGCTGCTACATACACTGTCTCTCTCTAACTCATTACATACATATCCTCTCACACATTGTGCATAATTAAAAGAGAGAAGAAAACTGACCGCTCTGAGAGCCAGTAGGCTGCCATTTTCTCCTATCTTAGCCACTGTGCTGGCTGACAGCTTGCGTGCCAATAGAGAGGGCTCAGAGTGACACCTCTGGCACGCTTGCCATAGGTTTGCCATCACTGGTATATGGGGTATTAAGTGATAGCTGTGGGCAAGTTAATTTTACATCTAAAATAAAGCCATTCTGAAAGTTTCAAGAATTGTGGTTATTTAGACAAACACCACCTAAAGTATGTTAAGATTGAGTGAGTATCTTCATAGTAGCAATAGGGAGGCTCAGTAGAGAAAGTCAGAGAAGATGGACACCGCCAGTTTAAATTTCTTTGTAACCTCAGCCGTTTCTATCTCTGCATGACATACTGTGTCAGGTGCCAATGTTTTTATCACTTTCCTGTCTCTTCGTATCAATTTGTTCCTTAAATTTCAGCACTTCTGATTTGTTTATTTGTGCTGCTTCTCTACCGTCCAATCTGACCTCTGCCTTACAGCAAGATGCTGATATAAGATACAATTCAGGTATTCATACTGCGTGCGTTTATAAATATTGTGCTGGGCAATTAAATGTATTGCTTTCCATGAGGCCATTTAATGTAAAAGCAAATTATGTCCTCTGAATGTTTTAATACCTTTATGCTAAAACACTTATTTTTTTCCACTCGTTCAGCCTCAGCAACCATAGCAACAGCCATATTTGAGAGACCTTGAGTGGTTTTAAGTGGTGTTTATTGGCAGCTGCGGTAAGCCGGGATATTGATCCGAAGGAGTGCTACATTTTCTGTAGTGCTTTAGTATTTTGCCGGCACAAGGTGAATTGTTCGTTGACAGGGTCATGTATGAGGATGACATCCACATGACTGTGCTAGTCAGTAGAAGATCGTACTAAAGGCCCCCATACACATTTTTATTTCCCTACGATCGATGTTAGATTCAATTGTAATTTTTGATCGACGTTGGTTTGATCGATCGAAGTACGATAGAACACCTCCAACATGGAGAAACCGATATTTGGTCGTTGTTGGTTCTATCACTCTAAAGTATAATCGAAGGAAGTCAATGGTAAACACACCAAAATGTCTGCCAAAGGATGTACAAGTATGCTTGGTATTTAAATCTAACCAAAATCGTCGGTCGGGCACAACAAAATATCATTCTATGTATATTCGATCAATCAAAATTTTGATCGTTTTTTTTTTTTTTGATCGAACCACGTGGACAGGCATCTATTTTTGGTTGATGTACTTTAAAATTGATTGGTTAAGGTTGATCGAACTGTGTATGTTTGCAATCTTACCATACAATCAACTTTTGTCCTACCAAAACCATGTAATATGAGGAACTTTCCAATCCTTCCAATCACTATGTATTCTATCAGGGAGGACCCGACACTACATAGTTGTGGGTGGATCTAATGGAAATTGTATCAAGTTATCTAAAGGTGTATGGGGGGCTTAACAGTTAGTGCATTTAGGAGTACTGAGTTTGTTGCCTTGATTCACAAACACCTGACTTGTAGACTTCCAATACGAGAGATGAACAGCAAGACAGACTGAGCAGCAATACTAAGCAGTCAGAAAGTCAGAGTCAGAAAATGCCAGAAAGAAAGACTGAAGGGACCTCATGTCTAGGTTAAAAAGCATCCTGGACAACAAGGGGTGTAAGTGGTAATGTGGCACATTAGTAAGTATTGACATTACTTGATTGGAGACCAAGTACTAGTGGGGTGGATCGAAGGATTTCTTCTGTTTTTATAATAACGTTTTTGAATTGTTATTTTTATAATCCAAAAATTGGTGCCTGGAGTCGGTGCAAGTATGAACGGGAAGGTTAGATCTATGCAGATTTTTAGGGAAATTGTATTGATGTGTACAGTTTAAGCATGCTAGAGAACGTTTGGTATGGTTACTCTGTTGCAGTTTATTTTTCTAACTTTCAAAGTTTAGTTGCCAAAAGTCAAGACACACTTGGGATTGGCTACTTTGTTCCAGACGATCCACCACTGTCCTCCATCTGTCGCCTTCTTCCTGGATTAATGCCCAGGGACACACGGGCTGCCTGTTCTGTTTGCCTACATTTCAATCAGGCATAGGCATGCCAAGTCTTTGCATCCTTGATGTCATTGAAGGGAAGTGCAGTGTGGGCTGAAGCGGGTAGTAAATTTATACAGATTACATTGTAAAATAAGCATACTGCCAGGGAGGTTAAAGAATGTCCATTTGCCAGATCATTCATTGCATATGAGAGATGTGTAGATATTCAGAAGTCCTACAACTCCTGCTGTCTCTTGTATCTTGGATGTGATGGCAGCCTTGGTGCTGTTACTCAAACTACACTTTGTCACGTCTAACCTGCCAATCACATGGAGAGATGGCAATGAAAGGAGTTGGTGGGGAGTATTCCAGCACCAAACTAATTAGACAATCTTTGAAGAATTGATAGCTACCATGTGCCAGGAACAATGGAAATGTATTGGGGTAGTGGCTTATTTTTTTCCCCTATAGATACATCGCTAGTGAATACAGAAATCCTTGGTGGAAATGGAAACCATATAATAATCTTTACAATCATAATTGTATTTTTTTTTGTAATTTAAAAACTACCTAAGATGGCTTACTTTGTGTACTGTATTTAGTTTATTTAGTTTTTCTATGTATTTCTCATTTTGTCTTCTCTTCTTCCCATCTAGAAAAGATAAGGCAGAGATATGCTGACCTTCCAGGGGAGCTGCACATTGTTGAGTTGGAGAAGGATAAAAATGGACTTGGTCTCAGTTTGGCGGGTAATAAAGACCGATCACAGATGAGCATCTTTGTAGTAGCCATAAATCCAGATGGACCTGCTGGAAGAGATGGCAGAATCCAAGTTGGAGATGAATTATTGGAGGTAAATGCCCATAGTTTTACTGGTCATGCTGCTGGAATGGTTGTTGATATGGTTATTCTTTGTGTTTTCTCCAAGAGCAAAGCATTATTGCCAATTAAAAGGACCAGAGACAAAGTTGGCAGCTATTATACTATTATGAAATGCAGTTTAATGGTCAAGAGAACATGATGACTGCCTTGTCCTTATGAGTTGTCGTGGGTCTCTGAGTATGCAGATTCACATTAATGGAAGAAAATTAATGTTTGCCATGGTGTTTAAAAGCTGGGCTGTTGTCAGGGCTTGACCACCAATCAAATGTACCTTATTTTAGCACCTGACCATATGACACACTTACGTTTTGTGGAGGAAATCAAGCAAAGAAATAATGTGAACTAAATAGTATGTCATCTGTATATTTTATTTTACTAGAATATAAAGTGAACAACTGAATAACACCCCTAGTGTTATGCCCGTTCCGTGCCGTTTTAACGGTGTCACCAGGTCACCGTGACACGATCACACAACCCCAAAAAAACTATGGCCTGAGAGTTTCGGGGATATGCAGCGTTCATGGGTGCCCAGCTCATCAAGACTTTGTTTTTCAAACTGTTGAAAGACATAAATACACATATGCATATAGTGTACTTATCTTTACATGCTTCTTCTGTCTTCAGTCAGCTCCAGAGCTTCATTGGCTCTCCCACAGTCTTCTGCTTTCAGTGCATTGAGGGAAAGGTGTGCATTTGGCAGAGAGAGGAGAGGGTTCCTGCCAGCACAAAGACATGGCAATAAACCTGACTCTCCAGGCTGCTTACTCTTGCTTGCTCTCCAGGCTGCTTGCTACATGTTTGAACCTCAATAGAGAGTGTGACCTAGCAATATTCTCTACAGTGGGCAGGCAGTGTATGTAGTCAGGACATACAGGTTTAATGCTGTGTGTCCTTGCTGGCAGGAGTTCCCGTTCTCTTCCTGCTAAGTATTTGCACCAAAAGACGCAGAGACCAATTTGGGGAGATATAAGTAATGCAAAGAGGTGTGTGGTAAAGCTGCACTCACTCTGGCAGCTTACTCACACACACAGCCATAGACACATTTTTAGCAGCCCCCCCCCCCCCCCCTTCTTCCCCATGTGTGAGGAGATGACGATCTGCTGTGAAGTATGCTCTCTAGTGACACCAGTTGTGGCTGATACTGGTACTGCATGTAGAAATACAAAAAATACACATATGCAGTGTACTTACCATTGCATCTCCTTTACATGCTGCTTCTGTCTTCATTAATCTCCAGAGCTTCATTGGCTCTCCCACAGTCTTCTGCTCTGCTTTCAGTGCATTGAGGTAAAGGTATGCATTTGGCAGAGAGAGCAGGGGGTTCCTGCCAGCACGAAGACATGGAAATAAACCTGACTCTCCAGGCTGCTTGCTACTTGTTTGCCCCCAATATTGTGTTAACATCATTAGGATCACAAAACCTAAGAGCTCTTCCCTTGATACACTGTGTGCACAAGCTGTTGAAGTTGAGATGTATTTCATTGGGACATTCATTATTCTAAATATTAAGCTTGGTTATATACTGCAAATAAAAAATGTTGTGTAAACTCCTCATACCAACGTTCTTGTGGGGTAATATCACTTGTGATTTGTTTATAGCGTAAAGTGAAGAAACAAGTGATGTACACAGTGCTTGTTCTTGTTAAGACGCACACAATAGTAAGCAGTCCGGAACTTGTACTCCTACTGGCACGTTGCCTTCGCTGTGCTTCTGAAGAAGGAGTTTATGATACAATCCTATAACAAACTTATAAGATCTCATTGTGATGTGGTTGCACTTTCTTGCTGTGCAGCAACTGATGAATCTCTGTAATTGTGATTCAGCTGACAGGTGTTTTTTGTTTCATAGCTGGAAACCTCCAAACATTTACAGCTTTTTCTTTCTCCCTCTTGAGATCCTCCCAATAAAAATATGTTTCCCTGCCGTCTCAGGACTCCAAGCGAGTATTTAAATTGCTGGCTTTTTCTAGTCGCTCTGAATCTGTTACATTTGGGAGCCGTGCGAGCCGATTCCCCATAATTGTATAAACTCCCTGCCTCATCACAGCGTACATACTGCACGTTTTAAGCTGGTAATTGGGCTCTAGGAGCGTAATCGTAATGCTGTTCTGTGATCACTGAGGCAAATGAGATATTTTATTTCTCTCTGCTGCAAGCACTTCAGTGTTTCTAAGTTTGGAATGGAAAGTGTTGCTAAAATGGCCTTGTTTTCCCCAGTTGAAACATTGAGCTTAAATTTATATATTTAAAAAATATTGCTGTTGAAATTCAGTTGGTTGCAATGATTTTTTGGAAGCTTTTGGAATCCTTGATGGCCACATAATGGGTTTGGTGATTGAATAGGATACTAAGCCCCCCCCCCCCCATACACTGGTTAATTCCTGTTTGATTACCTATTCAATCCTGCTTAAAGAAATGCCGGTGGAACAGGGAACGGACATGTCCATAAATCCCGTTCGATCGCTACTACTTTGTATGGGGACGAGGGTATTGAACGGGAATTGGTTGCGCAAAGTGGTGTGCATCAATTTGCCTAATGATCGAGTGGGATGTGATGATGTCATTACCTCCCGTTTGATCATTGGTCTGTCGAAAGGGTATCGACCCGTGTTAGGGGGGCTTACTTCTTAAAGAGGTCAGCTGGATGTAGATTGTATCATTAATACAGACCTAGGACCTATGGCCTAACCCCTAAAGGGTATCTATAATTGTTTTAGCTAGTTGTCTGCATTTAATGAAGAGTGCATATGTTTTCTTGCTGTCCCTTGTGAAAATGGACAAAAAAGGAATTAGGGCCAAACCATAACATTTTATTTTTATTAACACAGGTTTATAATTGTCTGTTCCCCAGGCGCACACACAGACCTTAAACCTACAGGGTTCTTAAACCGTCAAGTCATATTAGGGCTTAACAAGAACTAATACAGTAAGTTCAGAGAAACATATGAAGGACGTGGCCACTCGGTCATGCCTTGGCTCCCCGCTCTCTTAGCAAGGAGATTAGCTGGGGAGGCGGAGGAGATGTTAGATGGGAGACTGGCGTATCTCACTCTAGTTCATTGTTTATATCAGCGGAGCTCTTCTGATATAAACAATGAAGTGCAGAGAAAGATGATCGGCAGTGCCAGTCGGCAGTTCTCCCATCCAACTCTTTAACTTCTGAACATGGCTGCATCACCTATATTGCTGAAGATGTAGAGAAGATTGTAGGAACACATGAAAAAAGTATGTCTCTGTACACATGTAGTTTTTGCGTAAATTAGGTTAAAAGTTGAGATGACCTAAAACTTTTCTGAAATTTCCTTATTCATGCAAAAAATGCATATGTTAGAGCAATACTTTTCTCTTTTTTTGCCATGTTCTCACAACCCTTCTCTACAACTCCAGCAATTCTATTGATAATACCATGTTCAGGGGCATTGCAATCAACTTGTTAATAATGACAAAAGCACTTTGTTCCTTAACTTCTGCATTTGCCACCCTAGGCTTATACTCCGGTTGTTCCAGATTTGTTTGTAAAATTGGGTACTTTAGCTTATGTTCTGGTTGGACTATATGCACGTATATTCAGTAGGTCAGTTATTTGAAGATGCTGGCTGTTGAATTTTTATTTAAATGCTAAACATGTTCTTCAAAGAAAACTATGCACTCGATGTAGGGAAAAGGGCATCGGTTTTGAGAATATTAGCACCGCATCACAATTGGAACAAAAACAACCACATTGGGTAATACTGGATAGTATTTACCTCAAGTAGGGGGTGGCCAGCCCCCAAGGGACTTTTAAAGGTGCATGTAAGTACAACAGGCTGTTGTAGAAAAGGTGTTCATTAATTATAGCATGTTCAAATTGTCCACAAGAACCGACATAAAAAATTATTAACAGGCGAATGCTCAAACCCAATTATGACAAATGTTTCAAAGTGGTTTTACACATAGAGGATTTCAGTTCCTTTGCTCATAGGTTCGATGTGTTTCGTCCCTTTCCAATGGACTTCCTCAGGAACCACGGAGCAAGCAATCACTGATCAAATAAACGAATGGTTCTCTGGATTGATGTCTCCGATAGGTTGATGAGGGGTAGCCCAGCGCCAAGGCACACCAGAGACCAGGAAGGGGGTAAAGATTATATATATATATATATTTCCACCATTCCACCCTCAAGCACAGGAAGATGGCCTAGGGCCATATCCCCAACAGTATCCTCTAAAAACCAACAGGGCTCTTTCTGCGTTGGTTGCTAGGATAATCCATTGGGCCCACAAGAGACCAGGAAAGGAATGGGGGAGATTATATATAATCAGCACTGTCTGGAGTCCGGGAGGACCCAGTGCACCCAGTCTGGGATTGCTCCCAGACCGTTGATGTATATGGGCTGGTCCAGTGGCCACCTGTGACAATGTCCACACTCAAGCCGTATCCCCCACAGTACCCTGGGTAATTGGGTTTGAGCATTCACCTGTTGTTAATAATTTTAATATCAGTCCCTGTGGACAATTTTAGCATGCTTCAATAAATGCACACCGTTTCTACTGATTTCCAGCCTGTTGTACTTTCAGCCTACATGCACCTTGAAAAGTCCCTTGGGGCCTGCCACCCCCCCAAGAGGTATATACTATTCAGTATTACCCAAGGTTACCCAAGGTTGTTGTTTTTAAAGCAAAACATTCTGATATTTTAACCTTGGCACAAGTGCAGTTTTTATTGGATAGCTTTAATATTTTACTAATCAGATTTTTGTTTGTTGTGGACTTCTACTGACTTGTTGGTTGAACACTGTCAGCTTCAGACTTTAAATCGCTTTACTTGTTTAGTCTCGGATAGTTGAAAATCCGTTTTGCATCTGTGATGGGATCCTACTGTATGTCCTTCCAGCAGTTAATGCTAGCTGTATTCCCAGACTCCCATGCAGCCTGGCTATATGATTGGGTCCATGATGTGTTAAGACAATTATGTCCTTTAAAGTGAATAAAATGTGACATGCCACGGTTAACCTGCACTTTAGATGGTGGCAGCGGGGTAATCTGTTCTCCAGTGCTTCACTCGGAAAGGGTACATGTCCATCACACGGAGGTTGCAGCCGCACAGGAGCCTCATGGGAAGCCAGGCTGTCAATCACAGCTGTGTTTGTTGGGCTCTTGTGCCAAAAGTCATCTGATGAATGACCCTGCAGTCTGCCGGGAATCATATTCCACCTGTTTAAGGTTTACAGGCTTGTGTTTTTAAAATAAAAAAACAAAACCCTTTCTTATTATGTATGTGACAAGAAAGGAGGAAATTGCATTTTTCCTTTTTATATTTTCCAATTCCTCAGGCTGCGCTGGCCAAATGCTTCCTGTTATTTGTGTCATTTGTCTTGAAAGTGTCCATCAGCGCTTAGTAATGACATGGTTCAAAATGTTCCAAAATAAAAGAAATCATTTACTTAAACTGAGATCATAGTAATTGTAACCGCTACATTAGAAATAGGATTTCTGCCGAAACACAATACACATTCCAATGTTTTGTTCAGCCTGGCTTTCCTTTTTCTTTTCATAATAATTTTAAGTACCGTGTAACTGTCTTTACCTGAAGAAAGACACAATCTGTTCATGTGTTTGCCAGCCTTGAGCTGTCCACATCAAGTCTGCTGAAACCTTTATGAACCTTTTTACTGGTGTTGTAGATTCTTTACTGCACAGTTTACAAAATCACAAGGACATTCATTTTTCCATTGAAACCTACAGTCTATGGCTCCGGCTTATATGTTAAGATGGAGTTCATGATACACCACGACCCGCTTTATTGTCCTATATATAAGTCTTTGGAGAAGAAACAAAATGGAGACACATGTGTATGAGAGCATCTCCAGGCCATTTTTCTTGTATTTACTGTGATGAAATTTCTTCTAAGTGCAACAAGTGGCCCTTACAGAACGCTAAAAAGCTAATTTGTGTTTTCCCCTAATCTCCTCTCATAATAGTGACTAGATATAGCTAAATTTTTTCAACTAGCTGACATTGAGTTCATTGCAAAGTCCCTAAAGTATTGTTCCAGTAAATGTAGTTTTTTTTAATAAAGTAAGTTCAAAATACTTAGCATATTTTTCATACTATCAGACGCACCCCATAGTTTTGGAGAAAATTTTTGGGAAAAACAGAAATGTAGCCATCCATATTTAAAGTGAACAGCATGTACCATCCAAGTAGGCAGGGCTTGTTCTTACAATATCCATTCTATATTCTTCCAGCCAAGCCAAAATACCAGTGCCAGGAGATAATGTATTGAAAATATACTTTATGTAGAAGCAACATTGTTGTTATAGCGGAAGGAGTTGATGCTATCCTGATAGCATGAGAGATGTGTACATTAACATTCTGCATTGCAGTAATTAAATGATGTGACACATCTCACCTCCCATATGTAAATTGCTGCTCATAAGTAAGCTCTTAGTGCCAGATTGTAAAATGTGTCTCTCCATAAGTTGCTCAGTGGATTCCGAGAAAAGGTACTGCTAGTGAATAGACTAACATATTAAATTTTCAGTCCTGCACCCTAAGGGCTTGTTTTATTGCTTGCATAGCCAAGATCTTCATCCATAGATGGGTAAAGGCATTTATAGGTGCTCGTTGTATTCTTTTCATGTGATTAGTACAAGAGAGCACCTATGTGTTTGCATGTGACTCACTTAACTCACTGATAACATTGATTTCCACAAGTTGATTTCCACAAATTGTAACTTTTTTTTACATTTTTTCTTTCAGTTAAACAATCACATTTTATTTGGGAAAAGCCATCAGAATGCCTCCGCCATTATTAAGTCTGCACCTTCCAAGCTGAAGCTTGTGCTTATAAGGTAAGATGTTCGAGGTGCTTCTATGCTAGATTTATTCCTGATGGTTTAAATGAAAACATCATCGTTATTACTGCAGTGAGGAGGGTAGATGCACCAGAGAAGTATTGAAGTTGATTAGGATTCTATGTGCAGTGCTTTGGCTGCTTGCCATTATACATGGTAGTATAAATAAATGTGTGCCTGTGTGTGTAATATTTTATGATGTGTATGGAATATGTGGCAGCATAGAGGACCTAAACTCTAAAAAATTTTTTATTAGAATTGGGTTTTATTTGCTTACATACCATGTTTCCCAGAAAATAAGGCACCCAAACATTCCTGCCTCTACCTGAAATATTAGGAGCCCCCCGAAAATAAGGCACCCCGCATGTTCCTGATCGTGGCAAGTGAATGGCCGCATTTAAAATGAAAGTGACCAGAGCAAGCAGACAGGAAGTGAGGGACGATCCCACGCCACCAACAGGACAAGCTGCCGTCTGCTGCTCTGCCCTGATGAAGTCTGAGGGAATCTCCTAGAGTTGTGCCGGGCAGGAATCGGGCACATGGGTGACTGAGGTGAAAGGGACTGAGGGGGATGTCTGATCACTTAAAATGACACCGAGGGATCAAAAGGGGGGGGGATTAAAATGACACAGGAGGATGAGAAGGAGGGATTACCATTTTAGTAACCCCTTCTCATCCTCCTTTCCCCCTCTCAATCCATTTTGATTGCCCCCTCTGATCCCTCCTGTGTGTGGGGGGGGGGGGGGG
>CM070038.1:26970036-27001330 GCA_036250615.1 Ptychadena robeensis | reverse complement strand
CGGGTCCCCATCGTATGGTAATTGATGTGCCCATGTGGTGCACATTGATTACCGTACGATAGACCCGCGATCAATCACAGCGTGGTGACATCACCACGCTGTAATTGATCACCGTTCGATTGCACGGCCAGCTTTAGACATGTGTTGGATTTCTCTACTGTACCTGAATGTTCCACGTCAAACGAAAATTTGTAACTAAATACAAAAAAAAGTGTTGTATAGTACAAACAGACCCTGGACGTTTAGGGCAAAGTGACACTGTCTGCATACAGTAACTGGCATTCACATTAAAGAGTTAAATTTTTGTCTCGACATACCAGAGAGTTTCGTTTCTCATGGTCTGAGAGTCCTTCAGCTGCCTTTTGGCAAACTCCAGTCTGGCCACTCTACCATCCAGGCCTGATTGGTGAATTGCCCTTCTGGAAATGTCTCCTCTCTCCACAGAGAACCTCTGACAAAGTGACTATTGGGTGTAACAGTGGCTGCCATGCACTGTTGTCCCCCTGATTACCACAGCGGTCCCGAGTAGAGATGGTCGAATTTTTCGACTTGCTATCTTTGTGAGCTGATTGCAAAGCCCCTGAACATGGTATCATCACCATACTTGCTGGAGATGTAGAGAAGGGTTGGGGGAATATTTGAAAAAAAGAAGTGTTGCTCTAGCACATGTACTTTTTGCATAAATTAAGTTCAAAGTTAAAGTCGAAATTCCGATTTTCGAAATTTCTACTTGACTTTGAACTTAATTTGTGCAAAAAATGTTTGTGTTAGAGACATACTTTCTTTTTTGGAGTATACCTCCAACCCTTCTCTACATCTCCAGCAAGTTTGGTGATGATACCATGTTCAGGGGCTTTGCAATTAACTCGAAATCGGCGAAATGGTCGAATTTTTGAAAAAAAATTCGACCATCTCTAGTCCCGAGCATCGTGTTCAGTGATGTTTTATTGTTGTGCTGGCATCTGCTCCATAGTTTCCTCTCAGCGCTGGCCACAGCATGTTTGGTGTTGGTTTTCTGCAGCACTAACTGAAGGATCAGCGTTTGTCACTTCCTGGGATTTTGTGGGTTGGTCACCTCTGACCAATCGTGGTCCTCCTGCACATATATAAGTGACTCAGCCCTGTCTACAGTTGCCTCAGTGTCAAGGTCTTTGTGTCCTGCTAAGGCTTCTGATTTCTATCAGTGTTCCTGTGTTACAGATTTATGTGTTCTGAGACTCTGCCTGTTACCTGTTTAACCCTTGTCTGCCTGCCTTGACTACTGTTGCCAGCCCAGACTTCCTGTGCCGCCTGCCCTGAGCCATTGTCTGATTACACCTCTGCCTCATCCCTCCGTCCGGTCACTGTTGCTCCTGGTTATGACCCCACCTGCTGACGATGCCTGTGCCTCTGGTATCTTTCTCTGGTGTCCCCTGGACCAGCTGCCCCATGCACCTATTCTCCCTCAAGAGTTAACGACCTGGTGTTCCCCTCTGGAAAATTTATCACCACCTGTAGGGGTATTGTGAAGAATGATTGGATTCACTTAGTCAACGCCCTAAGAGGAGGTAGGACTCGTGGCACCTTCATAGCAGCAGATTCTGTAACCTTCCCCAGATTTGTGGCCCAAGACAATCCTGTCTTGGGACAAGGAGGTCTACAGACCATTCCTTTGACGTGGCATCACAGCTCTTTAGGATAATTTAGAGTTGGATATATGCATTCCTTGGACTTCGTGCCTGGTTTGTGCTCTGACATGAACTATCAACCATGGGACGTTATATACAGAATAAAAGATTTGTGTGTGTACCTACCGCTGTTATTTACATTCACCCACAGAGCCCGCTTTGTAAGGGAATGACAAGAGTGTGAGACATTCTGTGATGGGAATATATGAGACCGCAGGAGAAATCGGATAAAGGGCAGCGGCAGAGTCTACAGAACATTGTACAGTGAGGAGTAACATCTCTATTACTTTACAATACAGTGACAAATCGGTAATAGGTTCACAGGCTGCCTTGGCTTTTGGAGCTGATGTTATGATTTTCTATTTCCCCTGCAGCTCCTTCCATAGATCCGTTACATTTGTAGTAGTAAATCTTCCCCTTGCACAATATCTGTCTTGTCTCGGAGTCGCCGGACATTCGTATTGTCATTAGATTTATCAGTTTCACCGCTGAGCGCGGTATCGGCTTAACGAGGAGATGAGCCAGTGAAACCTCCCCCCATGTAATTGACCTGGGAAATTCATGTCATTGATCTGTTCTACCACAATGAGATTTCTTTCAGTGACATTTCATGTCCTTGTCCCTGTGTCACGTAACTTGCAGATCTCCACCGCCTGAAGCACCATCTCCAAAGCTCCTTGCTGTCATCTTTTGTCTTGTTCTAAATCACAGCCGACTGTGACTGTGGAATCTCCAGAAAAAGGAAATATTTCATGCAGTTACAGTAACCATTTCCCTCCAGGAAAATCCCATTTATATCATGTTCTGATATTGGAGTTTATTCTAGTATTTAACAACTTAAAGTTCTGAGCTCAGTCTATGGCCATTTACTATCAGCGCTCTTTCACACTATGTGCTCTGTCAAAGCACACAGCAAAGTAAATGCACTGTGTTGAGGTGCGGTTTCTTTTCCATTTTGCAGTATGCGATGTTGGTTGTGCTTGTGCATTTTTTTTCTCAACAAATGAGAGGCTTGGTGGTCAACAGATCTTACATACATTTTCATACATTTTCCTCTTTGATAATAGTTTTGTAACCTAATTATTTCGACGCTATAAAAAATTTTTAAGCATTGTGGCAGAAAGCCACCTGTTGCCAATCTCCTATACAGCTGCTGTGATTCAGGTTCTTTGTCTGTTTAATAATGAATGTCATTTATTATTTCCTCCTCTGTCTTCTGTCATTACCCGACCTTCTGCTTTACTTTTGCTGATTAATAGCCTTCATGGAAAAACATTATGTGGATGGCCTTCAAGGCCTATGACATTGATTCCGTGCTCTCCAGACCGGGAGTGTCTCTATCCAGTCTGTATAGGTATCTCCTGGTGCAGACTAAGTGTTCTACTGATGCTATCCGGGGCTCGCCTTGGGCTGGCACTTTCCCAGGTACGGACCTCCCAGAGCAAATACTTAAGGGCTACCTGTCGGTAGTCAACCTGATCACTTCTGAGGTGTGGAGGGATACACAGTTCAAGATCTTGCACCAGGCATATATGGGATTTTATCCCCTCCGAGACGCCACCAAAGCCCATATTATATCTGATGGCTATTGCCCTAAATGTGGACTCTTCAAAGCTCCAATAGACCATTGCCTCTGGTCTTGTCTGCACATTCTTCGATTTTGGCAGGAGGTCACTGAATACATTAAGCGGATTAGTGGGGAAAGTGTTGCTAGGGAGCCTATGCTGCTCCTATTCGCTCACTTAGATAGAGATGCACAGCCGGGCGTTTGGTCCTCCCTGTCCCAATGGGCACAACTTTGTTTGTTAGCGGCTCGTAGGTGCATCATGCGACAGTGGTTGTCCCCCCACCCGCCCTCTGTTCTTTTCCTGATACAGTCCTTAAAGGACCTATTCCACATTGAGCGCTTAGCGGCGGATACCATGGGGGATGCGTGGGTCACGAAATTCTTCCGTAGGTGGAGGAAGTTCCTCCAAAACACTCTGCCCCAGCCGGAGAGGGAGCAACTCATGCGACGCTTCCGACACTCTACTTGGTATGCGAGCAATGACCTCCGCAATACTTTGGGGGTACTCAGGGTTTCTTGAGAGCTGCAGGGGTGATCGTGGGTGATGGAGGCCACAGGGATAGGTCTGGGCACACGACTTGATCACAGCTTCCATTGGCCGGAGGTGTGTATGTGTCAGATGTTGATGTATATTTTGGGCATATGTTTGTTGTGTTAACTTTGTATGTTTTCTTGTATTGTTTGTTTGTCTGTGAAAATTGGGAAAGCTATGGCTTTATTACAATTCTATGCTCACACTTACCTGCTTAGATGACAGTCCTTGTATGTGAATATTATCTTCTGTTCCTGTGATTATACCTCGCTGAATACTATGCAATGTACTTGACTGATTGTCTGACATTCGGCCTCGCATGTACCGGCAGGCAAAGCTTTATAACTGTATTGCTGTATCTTTCTTTTGTTAAAATGTGAAAATTTCAATAAAAAAAGTAAAAAAAATAAATAAATAATTATGTAATTGTCACCTTGGGGATGATCACATTTACATTTTATGATAAGTTCTGTAGAACTAGGAAAATAAAACCCAGATTACTTTGCATAGTGTTGTGCAAAACCATGTCATTGCATTGAGTCCAGGGGTGGGTTTGGTCTTGTAATAAGGGGTGTCTGTACTGTTGGCATAGGGGGCTGTACATTGGGGTGATATATAGGGTATATACTCCTGACATATTGAACATAGTTCTGGCCCCTGCTTTCTGCATTACCTACTCTTGAGCTCTGTGCTTTGCCAATTGACTCCTGATCCTTGTCATCTATGTAACATATTACACACTGTGTTGCCCATAATCTTTGCTAAACATACTACTGGCCCCTGTGCTCTGTAACATACTAAATACAAAGTGTATTTTTGCACAATGGACTATAGGCTATTTACACATAAAGTGAAAAAACAGCATGTTCCAGCAACGTAGGCAGGGCTGGTCCATGTAGTATTTCACCCTATATACCTCCACCCAAGCCAAAAGACCAGTAACTGGGGTAAGAGCTTGGTTCCAGAAGAAAACAAGTTGGCCAAATTTACACGGTCCTTTCCTGGGCTGCTGTCTGTCCGCCCCAGTCCGGGAAATGACCGTGCACTATGGCAACCGCGCCGGAAACGGTTGTCTGCAAGGTCATCTTGATAAGAACCCCATGGAGGTCCTTTCGTACCAAAGCTCAAAAACCAACCAGCGAATGCAAGGTTGTGATTATGGCTGGTTTACCGGGCGGTTAAAAAACGCCTGTGTGAATGAGCCCTTTGTAGTTATTGATAAGAACTAAAAGCTCCCTTCCACTCTATGAGGAGATGTACACGGGACAACCCTGATTATCAGAGATTTCCATGACTTTTTTCACATACCAACCAAGAGATGTTTATTTGTTTTGTACATTATTAGATAATTAACAGCTATGTAATAAACCTTTCCAAAATGTGAAGTCTTTGCCATTGCATTTCTACCATGAAAGTGATTGCAGTCACTGATATGTAACGGCACAGAGTCTAGTCACACTGGCAGTTCAGGCGTCCCACGCACCCCACTAGTCTGATCCTGTTCCTGGTGCTGACAGTTCCCATTTCACAAGGCGATGGAAGTGACTCCCTACAGCTTAATTAGGTTTCTTCTCTAGAAATAAGTGAACAAATGTTGGAAAACAAACAAGGCCCCAGGATAAGTAAATTGATAATGAGTTCCCGCTGTGCTGCTCTGGGTTGCTTTCCTGATATTTATTTGTATTAATGTATTAAAATATTGATAGCTCAACTTCAACTGTCAGATGGTTGAATATTCGGGAAAGTAAAACCATGAACGGTTACCCTCTTTCCCCTAAAATAAGGCATCCCCCAAAAATAAGGCACCCTTACATTTTTGCCTCACCCTGAAATATAAGGCACCCCCGAAGATACAGTGCTGTAACTCTGGACAGGGGGATCAGAGGGGGCAATCAAAATTATTAGAGGATTAGAAGGGGTTACTAAAATGGTAATGCCCCCTCTGAGTCTCTTGTGCCATTTTGATTCCACCCTCTAATCCCCCCAGTGTCATTTTAAGTGGTCCCTCCACCCTGAGGGAAAAAATGAGATGCTGGGCATCTTTGGGAGCAAAAATGTATATAATTTTTATTTTTGGGGAAACGGGGTAGTGACACCTATTAGGACTGCTTGTGAACCTGACCATAACTTAATTCTGCCACTTCCTGAAACCTAAGGCCATGCCATAATGTTAAATATGTGCTTAGAAATTGCACTTAGTTAATCTTTTTTAATTATGTGTAAGGAGAAATGGGGTGCAGATGTTTGTATAGTAATACACAGTTGCCAGGGCAAGTGATAAGGATGCCTTTCTGTACAGTAGGAATGATAAAGTACTGTATTACACAGGTGATAGGGTTTGTGTACATTACTTTGAACCCAATTTCCTTTGCTATAGTGAATACATGATAAGTACTGTATTGGTTGAGGGAGTGCATTAACAGTACTGTCTGGGACATAGGTGTCAAACTTTGAACTTTGTCCCCTGCCCAAATAA
This sequence comes from Ptychadena robeensis, assembly GCA_036250615.1. NCBI lineage: Eukaryota > Metazoa > Chordata > Amphibia > Anura > Ptychadenidae > Ptychadena > Ptychadena robeensis. The sequence goes on along the minus strand of CM070038.1, from coordinate 26,995,088 downwards.
TTTTGGTACCCAGCAGATCTGCCTTCCCGACAGCCTCACATCCCACTCTGGGAGTAGAGAACTGGCTGCTCAGCGGTGACATAATTGTGAGTATTCTGGCATCTGTAGTTTTTAACTCCCGGAGTTGGAGGACAGAGGCATATGAGTGCAGCTGGTAGGGGGCTGCAGGGAAGGCAGATCTGGGCAGAGAGGTAGCAGGTTTGGTCTGGGGAAAGCCAAAGTGCACAAATTGTTCACACAGGGATGGGGGCATGATTAATACACACACACTCTACAGTTTATATGTAGTTCATGTGTGCCCTATCCCTGTGTGTAGAGCAAATGTGTAGTCCAGGGGCATCAAACTCTGACACATGGGTCAAAAATTGCCTGCAGCGTAATTATATTTTTGAATAAATACCAAGGTTGGCGCAGGACTTGGTCCAAGTTTTTAAAAATGGCTCGCCGTGTATTTGAGTTAGATAGGTTGGCATGTATTCTGTTGCTTTTTATCAGTTTTATTCCCGCTGTTAATATAAATGAGGGTATGGTCACAGGATACCACAAACAAAGCTTGCACATATCTGTCACATGTCAAGCAGGGCGAGCTTTCAGTCCAAAACCCAATCCTTAATGGTGGCCATAAACAGTTTGATATTTCGATTGACTCAAAGCTATCTATTTTTTAAGTTTTATCTATATTAGTTGAACTTACAAGTATCTGACAGGTTTTCTAGGTATTTCGATCAAATTACAATTGCACTATAAAAAACGCATGTGTAATACATTTGTGTAACGATCCTTTGTATTTCCATCATAATGCGAACAATCGTAATATGCATGCAATACATAGTACATAAGTTAATTGATCGTAAACAAATCAGTTACAGGATGTGGTGGTATGATCAAGGTTCGAACTGCACAAGGCGATTGTATCAGCAATCAATTGAGCAAAAGTCCATCCGTGTATGGCTAGTTAAAGCAGCCAGATCTGGTTCAATAATTCTGTTATTGCAGTTGGGACTTTCAAACAGGTAGTATCATGCACTCTGATAGCTGATTGATTTGAATGTGTGTGAGGAATATACTTCCTTACCAGGCCCCAATGCATCAGAACTCCTCAGCTAAGGACACTCCTTAATACCGGACTTCACAATACCTACACAACCATCTTTCTGCTCTCTGAGGTCTGGAGAAAATTTTATCAATAGAAAAAATATCTAAAAACACCACAGCACAGGTCCCTGGCAGGGAAGAGCCCAGGATCAAGGCCCCCATACACCTTTTAAATCTTACCATACAACTACTTATACCATGTAATATGAGGATCTTTCTAAACCTTCCAATCACTATGTATTCTATCAGGGAGGACCCGGCACTACATCGTTGTTGGTAAATCTAATGCTAATTGAATGAAGGGATCTAAAGGTGTGTGGGGAGGCTTTAGGGAACTCCATTTGGACAACCTCAGACACCCAAAGAAAACTTTCCAAGGTCGCTCCCAGACTTTTTTTTCGTTTCAAGCTCAAAAAACTTGACATATGATTACCTACCAAATAGCAACATTTTGTTAATCCATACTAATTTAGAACAGGGTTACTACATACATGGCACAGGAAATAACCGGAATTTGATGACTACTGATGACTCTACAGTATCATGTTCCCGAAGTATAATGATGCCGGGGATCCCTGTTTGTACAGTGTATGCCTTGGGATTTGGGTGCATGGGATGCATACAGCACCTATACAGTACAGTACACCTGTCGGCACATGAGGCAACGTGGTGGGAATGTTTAATCGCATGGCAGACCAGGTTCGCAGGATGCCCATAGTACCAGATACCTGAAATCACAGGAAATACTGTTTGATCTGTATGCAGGTGACATCATACCTCTTTGTTTTCTTTTCTTTTAAATGTTAGTGAATATTTCATAGCACACCATATGGCTATTGATTACATTGGCTATTGATCTATTGAGGCATAAAACAAAACATGATCATTTTTTTTTTTGCAATGCTGTGTTTTAGTTTGTCTTTGTAGGTGATGTAGTCCTTTGCATTCGCTTTGTCCTGTGTAAAGGTGACCATACACGTGCCGATTTTTCGGCCGTTTTTAGCCCTCCCGACCGATCCAGTCGGTCGGGTAGGTCGGTCGGGAGGGATTCCGAACTGGCAACTGTATTAAAATCGGCCGAAAAGTCGGTCAGGTCCCGACCGCGGATGCCCGATTTTTCGGGAAGACGGCAACTTGTACAGGATTCCGTATCCAAATAGCCGATCGGCCAGTCCAGCTACGACTATTCGGGGACGAAAAGTCGGGCACCCGACCGACTTTTAAAAAGAGCAGTAAGGTAAAAATCGGCTGTCAAAATCGAGGATCGGATCTGTCGGCCGAAAAATCGGCACGTGTATGGTCACCTTTAAACGTGTTGTTTTGTAGGGTTTTCTTGGCAGCTTATAGTTTTTATTCATTATTTGGCTGGGAGTCTGCTCACAGAGGACTGCATGCAGGGTGCCCTTGGAGTATTTTAAGTTTTCCAGTGTTTAAACAATGCAATTTAAATTTGGGATAAGGATTAAACTGGTGTCCCAGCCAAACATCAAGCCAGCTATTTCTTCTCCATTAGGAACCACCCCACCCCTTTGATGGATGTGTTATAGGAGTTATGCCGTTACATGATGACTATACTGGGGAAACAAAAAAAGGAAAATAAAAAAGGATTCAGAGACCCAGATTTTTTTTATTCAGTAAAAAATTTAGCAATTCAGATACATAAAACCGTGCCTTTCAGCATATAATTATGTTCTGGCCACTCAGAATCCTAAACACAAATGGATTTGTGTTAATGAAGAGACACTGGAAAAAACACACAATTGTCTGTTGACATTTGTGGCGGTTGTTAGTTTGTCGATCAAAGTAAAAAAAAACCTTCCTTCAAGCAGGATCGATCAATCCAGCTCGAAAAAGTTCTGTGGAACCAGGAACGGACATGTCTGTAAATCCCAGTCGACCATGGATGGGGACCACACAGCCCCATCACAGCCAGCTCTCAGCTCTGCCTGTCACAGGACCAGGGTCCCCTTTGAACGGGAATTAAGGTGCAAAGTGATTGGGGCTCCATCACATGGTTATAAACCCCGTTTCTAGGGGATTTAATGCTGACCATACACAGATCAATTTAGAATTTGTTTGCAGCAATCGTTCAGCAATAGAATTCTGCTCACCTGGAGCAATCTATCCCAGTCCAAGAAAATGACGATCAATTAGGGATCTGACTTGTTGGTAAATCCCTGTTCGTTCGCCATTACATTATGGGGACTTAAGTATCAGCCAGAGAACAGTTTCCAAAGGTGGCGCACATCTATTTGATAAATGATCAATGAATGTTCTTTCATTGATTAGTTCCGTCACCATGTTGCGATCGATCACACAGGAATCGACCCTGCATGGCCAGATTTAACCAGCAGTTTGCAGTTGCTCATAGACATTAGATTGGTGCTTTTTCACAGCACACTCCACTGATAATTACATGAATAACGTTCTAGGGAAACAACGCCTTAAAATTTCTGTCTGGTTCAAACTTTCTCAACTGTTTGTTTTTACTGAAATTTTTTTTTATTCTGTTGAAAAATGTCATTGCCATCAGAGAATACCATTGCTATAAAAAGGTTTACATGGCATGCAACAACCTTTACATCGGTGGCACAGAGCGAAGTAACATCCACACAAAAGAATCTAGGCCTTCCAAACAGAACATTTCCCAGAGTGTAATTTCAGCTTTAACTGTTGACTCTCTTTATTAATTAAAAATCCTACATATTCACTTCATTAACCTCCCTAGCACACTGCTGAGGTCCAGATTTCTGTACCAAAAGTGCACCATAGACTTTAATGAAATTTTTGTTATGTTGTAGGCCTGTGCCTTTCTAAAATATGTCGGTACAAGGGTCTAGTAGACATCCTGAATATAATAATGTTTAAAATTACATTTAAAAATTATATATATATATATATATATATATATATATATATATATATATATATATATATATATATATATATATATATATATATATATATATATATATATAAATAGTAGAGTGTTGTACCGTGTTAGCCATCGATAAATACAGCAAGTTTGGAGTTCAAGTGATACCGTTTATTGGCTAACTGAAGTCATTAGAGAAGCAAGCTTTCGGGATATCGCAGATCCCTTCTTCAGGCTAATACAATTCTGGTCTTTGAAACTTACATTTATACACAAAATAACATGGTCATAAATATTTGAACAAAAGAAATAGTTTTGCCTTGACACACGTGATTGATGGAGGTGAGAGTGAAGGGTTAGTTAATGGAAGTCAGAGTTAGGAAGAGTTATTTATATAATAAAAGGTAACATTTGAATGATAAAATCTCTAAAATACTTATTTTGTATGAAAATTTTCAAAACCGTATGTATGTATATATATATATATATATATATATATATAATTTTATATTATTATTTTCATATTCATAAAGTTATGTGTTTTTGTTTTTACTTTGAATTGTATTGGATACAGTTATCACTGTATCCAATACAATGCCCTTTAGCGCCCTTTGGCACCCTTCTTCCCTTGGCGTAATGAACACACCAGGGGAGAAAGGGTTAACTTCAAAGGGCACATCTGGCAATCACACTGGGAACAGTCTTCTAGACATAGAAGACTGTTCTGGTGTGATTTTCTTTTAAATCTCTCGCCTGGGGGGAGAGTGGTCCGTTCTCCTCCTCCAGCTTCTCCTTCAGATTGGAGCCCTGTAGCAGCACAGAATAGTAAATCTGCACTGCTGGGGCTCTGATCTTCTGACCTGACGGCTCCATCTCGTCCATTGCTATACTGACAAGTCAGCGCTGGACGAGATGGAGCCATCAGGAATGGCAGAGGGGTTAAATATGTAATAAGTTAATAAACTTGCTTGAGGTGATTTCACCTGCCTGCATCTGTCAGAGAATGAGGTATTGCTGTAGACCTGACTGATCAGTATTCTTCTGTTACTGTCCCGGTTGCTGTGTTTGTACATTAGCACAATTACAGCTTACAGATCGCTGTATTCTTTCTCAGTGGGAGAAATGCACACAGCTGCTGTCATGTTCTTATGTAGACCATAATGAAAATGATTTTATTTTCTTTCATCAGGAATAAGGATGCCGCTCACCAGATGGCCATCAGCCCCTACCCGCTGCCAGCCAGTTCCCAGTTCTCCAATCAGGTAAACAAGCACGCTTAGCAGAAAGCTGGTGCCTTGGCAATCTGTGGGGTTTGTAGGTTTAAATGAAGGTCTGGGTGTACCATTAATGGAGATTCCTGGAGATGGATGAGCTTCAATGCCAAGATTGATGTAGGGGAATCTTCTGTACTCTACATATCTTATGCTAATAACAGGATAAGAACAGATGTACATGTCCAACATTTCAATTATGAAAATGTGGACATTCACTTTAAAGCCCCCCCATACACACTTAGACTTTCACCCGATTTTTCGGATCGGCAAGAAATCGGGTGGAAATCTAATGCGTCGGACACCAATCGAATCCAAAGTAGTGACACATGGAAGGTTCACAATACGATCGTAATACGACAAAAATTGTCGATTTTAGTTTCGATCCCAAAACACAGGAAAGAGTCATATATAAACGTGTTAATCACATGGAGTGTTGGAGGAAACCGGGGTACCCGGAGGAAATCCATGCAGACTGGGAGAACATGGAAACTCCTCGCAGATAGTACCCAGGGTGAGATGTGAACATGGGACACTGGTGCTGCATAACCCCCGAAGCCATCGTGCCACCCTATGAGATTTAATTTAAGATGCGCCTGAACTCACAACCCGCCAGTGGAGCCTTGAACTAAAAGCATACAGAAGTAATTGTCATTTTTTTACACCTGATATATTTTGTCTGTAGGTTTAATTGTGTGCAGCGATCACTGTTAATCATGTCCATTTAGTTAAATGGGCTTGTTCCCACTTCAACTGATGGGCGCAATCGGGCGGGGACGCGGTTTGGATCTGCAGTCAGAAGCGCTCATAGACATGAATGGATGCCATTTTTGATCACGTATGGATAGAGAATAGACAAAAAAATTGCGCCCATAGAGAATGAATGGATGCCATTTTTTTATGGGGCCACTTTTCATTTCATGTGCAAAAATTGCCTGGTTAATCATGCCCGATCGCATCAGCATTGCCTCTGCCCTGCAGCTGATCACCTATGTGGGGATATAGCCTTAGACATCTGATGACTGTATAAAAATCAATGTTTCCTATAGCCACATAAAGAACATTTCTATTACATCATATAAGGAAAAAGGAAAACAATCTCCCTTGTCTCAAAACAAGGGCATGGGGACTTTAACCCTCTGAGCGTTTGCCACGTGGCACGTTTTTTTTATAACTGTGCCACGGGCAATCGCGGCGGAGCACAATGTGCTCCGCCGCGATTGCCTGCTCAGCTGAGGGATGTAAACAAAAGTCTGGCGTCGCTGGAGATGCCGGACTTCTGCTGACAGAAAGCGATGCCCCTCCAGTTTGACGGAGGTCTATGGCGCCGCCTACCCCTGCCCCCTTCGCGTCACCGGTGACGCAATCGGGGGCGGACCCGGAAGCATCGGCATACATGCCGATGCTCCCGACCGCCGTCAGAAGACGGCGAGACCTCGGGCGTTCCTCCGGCTAACTGGGGCTGAGTTTCATGATGCATAAAACTCAGCCCGAGTTAATTCGGGGAGAACACTCAGAAGGTTAACGGCTTTTGTTCTAAATCAAATCATTAACATAGAGGTGAATTAACTAAAAGTATGATTTATTCCGAGAATGTCCTTGTAACAGGAACCATGTGTACATAGGACAACCGAGAACACGAATAGCAAATAATGCAAAACATACATCAAAAAATACAAAAGGTTTAACAATAAATTGCTAGTGGCCACAAGCCTAAAACTCAAGCGTTCGATAGAGGAATCCCCATTCCAGATGGATTAATGGTGTAAAACCATCCGTAGATGAGACATGCCACCCCGACGTACGTTTCGTCGTTACAACGACTTTCTCAGGGGGTAAAGGTTTTGCCGAATGGTTTTTAATCTAGATTGGGAGAAGGATTATAGTTATGTATACCTGCATACATATTGAATAACTAGGACAGTTAGATAATAACAGCGTGCTTATAATTAGCGCTCGCCTCAAACTTAGGTACTTACCATATTTTCCGGCGTATAAGACGACTGGGCGTATAAGACGACCCCCAACTTTTCCAGTTAAAATATAGAGTTTGGTATATTCTCGCCATATAAGACTACCTCTCTTCCAAGGCACAGCAAATAAAAAAATGTATGTCTACTCTGATTTTCAACCCACAGATCTCCAACACCCTTAGAAGTCTGATCTTTTTTTGTATTAGTAAGGATAGGATAAGTGAAAGCATGTATGCAGCAGAGTAGTGCTTTATGCTAATAGACAAGCAATATTTTATAGGGGTCTATTAGTAGGAAGGATTGTGCTCAGGGACCTGGAAATTTGCATGGATGTAGTCTTAGGGGTTAACTAGTAAACCACAAAATGTCAAGGTTCTACCATGCAGGGATTTAAAGATATGTGTTCAATGAAGGCAAGTTAAATGTTGCATATAGGAGTATATCTCTCTGGCAATGAAAAGAGCATTGTCTGATACCTGGACTTAAGCTGAAATGTAACTTATAAGTGTTGTAGATAGAGGGGTGAAACTCAGGGTGTAAGTAGTAGTAGGTGAGAATTACTGACCCTGAAAGTTTCATGATTATACTATTAATGGTTTTCCTGCTATGAATGTTCAAAGTTATAAGTTTTAGTTTTGTTTCTACAGCAGTTGAAAGGTGAGAACATGTGTTCTCTGTGGAGAGGCATCCTGTAGCCATGGTAACACTGCTCTCGGTTCCTGATCTCTCTCTACCTCTGCTAATCTCAGCCAGCGCGCAGCCCAGGGAGCACAGATCGGTAGCAGACTACTAGCTCCCGTAGATGATCCCCTGCACCCCCTTGCCAGCCACACCCGGCGTATAAGACGACCCCCGACTTTTGAACACATGTTCCTGTGTTCAAAAGTCGTCTTCTACGCCGGAAAATACGGTACTCCTGTATCCACAGGATAGTAAAACAACAATAGGGAGTGGTGGGTACCAGCCAAAAAGTCCTTCCAATGAACGGAGAGCCATCCACGGACAGCCACTGACTGTGCCTTATATCCTTAATGGGTAACTGGTAACAAGAAAATTATGCCTGGATTAGTTCCAGGGCATACTCAAGGAAAACAAGGTAGTGGGGGTGAAAGCATGGGGGATAGGGGGAAGGAAAGGAACCTTGCACCCCTGGTGACTCCGAAAATTCAGTGCCCCAAAATGTTGGGTCCATAAGTGAATGTGCTGAGGTGGCGCCACTAGCCATTTATTGTTAAACCTTTTGTATTTTTTGATGTATGTTTTGCATTATTTGCTATTTGTGTTCTCAGTTGTCCTATGTACACATGGTTCCTGTTACAAGGACATTCTCAGAATAAATCATACTTTTAGTTAATTCACCTCTATGTTAATGATTCAATTTATAACAAAAGCCGTTAAAGTCCCCATGCCCTTGTTTTGAGACAAGGGAGATTGTTTGTTTTCCTTTTTCCTTATATTTAAATTTGGGATGTTGGCTTTGCTTAGAATCAGTGAGGGAGTCTCTCTTTTTCGAACCGGTACACCATGTTTGTCAGGCTGCAGGCCGCAAAATGGGAAGATTTGGATGTAGACAGAAATTTCATGGATTAATAATTCATTTGCTGCTGTGTGGCATCAAATTCAAAAGGATCTTTAGAAAATAAAAAAGAAGCATCAAATATGATCTGTCGGACTTACAGTCAAATAAATTACTGTACATTTTTGCCAATGCCTTTATCTGTGTGTGAGCGCTTGTGTGGCAACAAATGGTGAGAATGATTTGCTGCCAAGTCGGTGGATTTTAGCTTATCTGCCAAATCTTAGTGAATCAGGTTTAATCTTATCACTGATGGCTAAAGCGATGCACGCCCGTCATGTTCTGAAGAGTTTGGGTTGATTTTTTATTGTTTTAAGAGAAGGTGTTACTTTCCACATCTGTAAGGGACAGTGTCTTGTAAAAGCAGCACCTCCTATCCCAACACCTTCTGGTTCCTCTTCCCCTGTCCCCTGCCTTCATCCTTAGGGCTTGTTTCCACTAGAGTGGTTTCTGATCACAAGCGATGAGCAGCCGTGATTGAGGGCGACTGACCAGGTAACACGATTTAAAAATAAAAAAAAAAGTGAATTATGCATGATTACAATATTTTTTTATCACATGCATTCATGTCTAAAGGGGGCGATTGGCCCTTTGCCTATGTGGGGACAAGCCCATGCAAATGAATGGATGCGACCACCCGCGATTGTCGCGCCGATCTGAAATCACCGTAACAAATTGTCCTAGTGGGAACAAGCCCTAAAGCATGTGATCCCATCTCCTTTGACTGGGGATTATGTGAGCTGCCATGGCTGACCTGGTTCTAAACATGCAGCTTGTCTGGTTAGTCTGATCCTCTGGGCTTTATTACTTTGGAATTACCAATTCAGAATGTGTATGTAGCTTGGGGGTTCACCTGTGCTGCACAACTTCTTCAGTTAGCTGGATGCTTGTTTCAGATTTATGACTTTTTTTTATGGTTTATTTATTAAAGTTTTAACAATACAGAAAGAAAGAGAACATAGCCATATAAAGCATGAACATAATAAAAGGCAGAGTACAGTGCAGTGAACTGAGCAAAAAATAAGAAATAAAACGGGCACCAAATATGAATGTCTCAAAGAGAAATCAATAGGGGAGAGCTGCAGATCTCTAATCAGGCATTGCCAACAACGCAGGTACCCGTTGGCTGGACACCCAAGTTGTGGACAGACTGATTGAAAATTGGTTCAACCAGTGGCCCAACCCCCAATCCGGCGTAAAAAAAAAACAAGAAAAGTAGAAATACATAGAGTAAAAGAGAGAAAGACCAATAGAGGGGCATCCTCTGGAAACCACAGCCCCAGAAACCCCCAGGCCACGAAAGTCAACCACCCCCTAGCCAGGAAGCTGCAAGGTATCCCACCCCTCCCATATCTGGTTGAATTTGTCAATAGTATCATAAATACGAGCAGACATCTGCTCCATAAGTCAAACATCTTGCATTCTGGCAATTAAATCTCAGATTTGTGAAATTTCTAAAAGCAAAAGATCATCTGTACTTCGACGCAATTCCTATTATTTAGATCTAAAATGGTGGTATATATATATCATCTGACAGTGGTCCATTCTTTTGTATCTCATTTTCTATCTAAGTCTTTGTGCAGTCAGTGTCTCCCCACTCTGAATCACAGTGATGGCTGGAGTGCATTACAGTTCATGAGACAGAAAGGACATTTAAAAAAAAAGAAAAAAAAAAGATTTGAGAACGACTTGCTGTTGCCTTGAATTGCTGACAAGGTCAATGTGGTTATTTCATTTCCAGGAGGTGTCTGAAGTCGCCGTATCCAGCACAGTAGATGATGGTGGGTTGGGGGAACCAGGAAGAAGCTATACCAGTTCAGAGACCAGAGCAAGCGTGAGTTTTTTATGAATTCCTGCTCTTAAAACCCCTGGACTAATTTTTTAAATATTAAAAAAGATATCAAATACACATATATACACACACACATCTTTGTATATATGTGGTTTATGTATGTGAATATATGTGTAATATATATTTATAACACATTTGTTTCTCTTCTGTAAATGTTAACAAGTCTTATGAAAAACGTATTTGATGACAGAGGTTACATTGAAAGGCCGGTCCTGTCACAGTTAAGTGTTCCCATTTCGGTACATTAGCTGTTGGCACAGTAGCTTCTGGCACATTGCTTTCTGCAACAAAAATGAATGTGAATGAATAAACCTATAAAATAACTCCAACTCATTTTATGCATTTCCTGTGAACTTATCTTAAAAAACTATGTTTTGGGGACATCTGCACTTATTGGATCCCACTTCAAGTATAAAACCTGGTTCTAAATAAAAATCATAATGAATAGTGTTTTATGCATTGAAAACACTATTCAATATGATTCCCAATGTAAATTACTCACCTGAATAAATGATCCCATGTCCCCATGTCCTCCTACAGCTGGCTTCATTCAGCTTCTCTCCCATTGTGACAGACGTTCTGGGGGCGGGAATACCAAGTGTACAGAACTGAATGTAATACATTGACTTCAACGATTACATGCTGTCCTATGTAACCTGATACAATATCACATAATGAATATTATAAAAGAAACTGTAAGTTATTCACAAAGCGTCTGAACATGTTACTATATTTAGGATGTCTACCAGACTCCTGTACGGACATAGTTTGGGAAGTTACAGGCCTACAATGTAAAAAACTTTTTACCATTAAAGTCTATGGTGCACTTTTGTTTACAGAAATCTGTACCTCAGCAGTGCGCTGGGGAGGTTAATAGATAAAGGGCTATACATTTCACAAACCCATGTGATACTTTTATTGTATGTTCCTTCCTCTGTTAGTGCACCCTCAAACCTCCTGTTTAGGGAGCATGCACACCAATATACATGATATATTATTTATTTTATATAATGGTGGATCACAAAGTTCTTACACCACAATCAACGAACAATTGTTCGGCTAATCGATGCGCACCACTTTGGGTGCTCGAAACCTGTCCGATACATTGGATGGGGATCGAGGGTCCTCATCCAAAGTAATGGCAATCGAACAACGATTTAACAACATGTTAGATCCCTGTTCGATCAACATTTCAATCGAACGCTCAAACAAAACAGGGATGTGGGGAAGCGCAGGCATCGGTGGCTACATATAGAGCTCCATAGAGTCCTCTTAGGTAGGCACCGCAAAACAGGAAGTGCCTGGTCCACATGGTAAGGTTGCTTATCCAAAAAAGAACTACTGCAGTAAGTCAAAAGAAACCCATAAGCTCAGGCCATATTTTCTATGTGTCATGAGATTCTGTTTTATGTGAACCATGTCACAATAATATTTTTTTGTTTCTTTTTTTTTTTTAGGAAAGTAAAGTTACATTTAGTGACCAGACACTGAAGGAGAAGATTGTGTTGGATCAGGATAGGGTCTGTACATTTCAAGAATATGTATTTTTTTGGCATCTCAAAATAGTGTAATTTTTGCACTAAATTATCTTAAGTTTAATATTTACATTTGAGCCACCTGTTTGTTTTTAAAATCAGCAGATTCAGGATTGATTGTTGTAATAGCTACAGTAAGGCCTAACTCCACTCCATAAAAAGTACTGTGTAATTTTGATGTGTCAAAAGTGCATCCAATGCTTTTCAATGAGCGTGTTTCCACAAGCTATTCTTTGCATCAATTTCATCACGTGGCATATGTAGACACATGTTCATGCATCTGTTGAAAATGCATTGACTGCATCAAAAACGAGTTGTTGCCTTTCAGATATGTATTTGCTGTGGGAGTCTATTGTCCTTTTCTTCTTTGCGTTGACAATACATGCTGTTTGTATTGCAGTGGACGTTAGGCCTTAAACTTCGTGGAATTGCAGTAAAGCTCCTAATTTTCAGAATAGAGTTTGATTTCTTTTTTTCTTTTTATTCTTATTTGTGCAGCTTGTCAGCCAGCTGAAACAACCTAAAACTAGTTCCAAGATACCATCCAGCTCCCAGGATGTATTGCTTACCCCAGAACTACCCTACATTATTCCAGAGCCAGAGATCACCAACCAGAGTAAGAGAAGCAGCTATACTGACAAATATGAATTTGCTATCCTGAAATTATACTAACTCTTTCTTACTGGTGTTTAGGGAACATACCATCTCCATTAGTGCACTTTGACCCAGCAACCTGTCCTATTATCCCAGGGCAGGAGATGACTATCGAGATCTCCAAAGGTAGATCAGGCCTTGGACTCAGCATCGTGGGTGGGAAAGACACTCCACTGGTAAGAATTAAGCTATTGGCATTCTGTTGTTATCTGATGTGTCTTACCTCTGTTATTTTTAACCCATTCATAAAAAATAGGTAAGACTATATAGGGGTCTGAGGCAGGCACATTGGTGGAGAACATCCATGGCCAAATACAGCTTTTTTCTAACAACATCTGTTCATTCTGTGAGCCATAGGGCCAGCAGTTGGCATTTTGCATAAAATACAGTCCTGGTCAAAAGTTTTGAGAATGACACAAATATTTGAAATTCTTATAATAGCAATTTGCATATACTCCAGAATGTTATAAAGAGTGTTCAGATGAATTGCATAAGCCTTCTTTGCCATGAAAATTAACAACATCCCAAAAAAACTTTCCACTGCATTTTATTGCTGTCAGACTTGACATGTTAAAAGGAGGGTAAAGCTGGAAATCATTGTTCTTCCATTGTTAACCATGGTGACCTGCAAAGAAACAGGCGTGCAGCCATCATTGCATTGCATAAAAATGGCTTCACAGGCAAGAATATTGTGGCTAATATGATTGCACCTAAATCAACAATTTATAGGATCATCAAGAACTTCAAGGAAAGAGGTTTAATTCTTGTTAAGAAGGCTTCAGGGCGTCCAAGAAAGTCCAGCAAGCGCCAGGATCATCTCCTAAAGAGGATTCAGCTGCTGGATCGGAGTGCCACCAGTGCAGAGGTTGCTCAGGAATGGCAGCAGGCAGGTGTGAACGCAAGTGAGGCGAAGACTTTTGGAAGATTGCCTGGTGTCAAGAAGGGCAGCTAAGAAGCCACTTCTCTCCCAAAAAAGCATCAGGGACAGATTGATCTTCTGCAGAAAGTATGGTGAATGGACTGCTGAGGACTGGGGCAAAGTCATATTCTCAGATGAAGCCCCTTTCCGATTGTTTGGGGCATCTGGCAATCTGGCTTGTCCGGAGAAGAAAAGGTGAGCGCTACCATCAGTCCTGTATCATGCCAACAGCAAAGCATCCTGTGACCATTCATGTGTGGGGTTGTTTCTCATCCAAGGGAGTGGGCTCACTCCCAATTTTGCCCAAAAACACAGAAACCATGAATAAAGAATGGAACCAAAACACCCTCCAACAGCAACTTCTTCCAACAATCCAACAACAGTTTGGTGAAGAACAATGCATTTTCCAGCACAATGGAGTACCGCACCATAAGGCAAAAGTGATAACTCGGGGACCAAAACGTTGAAGTTTTGGGTCCATGGCCTGGAAACTCCCCAGATCTTAATGCTATTGATAACTTGTGGTCATTTCTCAAAAGCGGGTGGACAAACAAAAACCAACAAATTCTGACAAACTCAAAGAAGTGATTATGAAAGAATGGGTTGTATCAGTCAGGATTTGGCCCAAAAGTTGATTGAGAGCATGCCCAGTCGAAATGCAGAGGTCCTGAAAAAGAAGGGCCAACACTGCAGATACTGACTCTTTGCTTAAATCTCATGTAATTGTCAATGAAAGCCTTTGGAATGTATGAAGTCCTTATAATTCTATTTCAGTACATCACAGGAACAACTGCAACAAAGATCTAAAAGCAGTTTAGCAGCAAACGTTGTGAAAACGAATATTTGTGTAATTCCCAAAACTTTTGGCCAGTACTGTAGAGAGCTGTGAAATACAGATATAGGTCACTTGAAGATGGGAAAAGTTTTAAAATTATTGTGGGTAAATTTTATTTTATATCCTCTGTAGGTCACCTCCAACTTCTGAAGGTGCAGTAGTACAAGGAAACATTATTCTTGTATTCACTCTGCTTTTATTCTGTTAAAATGTCCTTTGTCAGCTGATCTGGGTGTCTTAGCCTGGTGTTTGGTTTCTCATACAGATGAGGGAGTTGATATGCCTGTCCCCACTGTCATTTGGTTGTATAATCTGATCTTTACTACAATCAGAATTATAACATGAATGCAAAATCCTTTTGGACGTGGGTGGTCTTGTTTTGGTCTCATTGCCACCTTCTGTCAGCATAGTTTCCTCTAATTCACAATATTTTCCAGTAAATATGGCAAATGTCAGAAACGCTTATTCTTATTTAAGTACCGCATCAATAAACTCTTTTTCTGTCTGTCCTCTGTACATGCCTCATTGAAAGTTTTATTGCTGAGCAGTAGCTAGCCATAATCCAGGGAATAATCTTTTATGTGGTCTTATTTTCTGTAGAAATCTGTCCATAATAGGATGGTTTTAAAGTCACTGGATTGGCTCTAGTGTATTTGTTCTGCTGGCTGGTTATGAGAACATTCAGGTTTCTTTATTCTAATGGCCAGAAATTTCACATTCAGAATGTATTTATTTTGCCCACGCTGCCAGTTACTGTATTAGTCTGCTGTCGTAAATCTGTAGCTGTGTGTGCTCTGCAGGAAGCCGTAGTAATACATGAAGTGTATGAGGAAGGAGCTGCAGCTAGAGATGGAAGACTCTGGGCAGGTGATCAGATTCTAGAGGTAAGTGGTAAAAGTAAACAATTATACTGTATCAGAAACTTTTGTTTTTGACTATTTTTATTTTGTGTCTTCTTTATATAGTTTTCAAATTGTTTTTCTGCTTTTAAGATGCCCCGATGTATGGGAGGCAACCTATACTTCGGAGCGCATGAACATATTTTGGCTTTCACCTACTCTGCTGGCAGGAGCTCTAGCCCTGACCGGCAGAGCTGTATGCGAGGTGGGCAGCTAGTGCCCAACTCCCATACAGTGCAGATGGAAGAGACGCCTTCGAGCATGGTACATTTGTACATTGATAGGGTTAGAACCCAATAGATGGGTTCTAATGGTTATTCCAGTGATATGTCCATCTTGCTGTCTACTGGATAGGCAGATAGACCTCCATCTTAAGGGAGGGATGTCCTTTTCCCAGCCCATATGTGAACAGGTACTGTGTACTCTGTTGCAATCGCCCAGCGTGGTACGGGCTGACCGCTAGGGAGGTTAATGACCCAAATGTTTCATTCAAACATGATCATTCAATTTATCATTCAATTAAAAGTAAGGTTATTTTGTGATTACAACTTGTTTCACTTGTTCACTTGTTACAAATTGTAATGCTGGACTTTTCCAATATTTGTCAAAACTTACGTTTCCCAGAACACAGTGGCAGTCTAGAGTGGATTTGGTTAACTGTCAAGTGGTTTTTGCAGGTCAATGGTGTGGATCTTCGTAATGCCTCCCATGAAGATGCCATCACAGCCCTCCGTCAGACCCCACAAAGGGTGCAGCTGGTAGTATATCGGGATGAGGCCCAGTATAAGGATGAAGACAATCTGGATATATTCTATGTTGAGCTTCAAAAGAAAAGTGGACGTGGCCTGGGGCTGAGCATCGTGGGAAAAAGGTATGGTGAACGTAGTGATATACCACTGCAGCTGCAACCATGGTCACTTTTAAAAAATAACAATTTTTATTTTCTTTATTAGTTTGATATTTTAGTTGGCTTTGTTACAGTGGTACAGAGTACGTCAGGTATTTTCATATCATCACCAGACTTGTCTTCCCAGTTCATGCTTTTTGGCTTCCTTGTCCTATGCTGGTCATAAATTTTCAGTTCCTTATGACCACTTTATATCTACTAGGTTCTGCAAATAATAATTGTTCAGCAGAAACTAAGCAATATTCCACCCAAACGTTTAAGACCACCAGTATTCTTTTGTTGTAAATGGGCAATAAATTGACAGCTTCAGTAAAGTTAATTTAAAAATGTAATAATAGAAAATTGGAAAAAACTAAAACTTCGGTGGTCTGTGGATTTTCTACTGGGATTTCTTCAAGACCATTTTTATCCCATCTTGAGGGTTTCCTGGTAGACCTCAAATATTGTTCCTCAATCCTAACTCAAAGGGCACAAAGCAGCCATATGATTGCTTAACTGCATTATCCAGATCCATCCAGAAATGCTCTCCTCCTGAATTAATAAAATCGCTATAAAATGGTCGCTATGGTCTGCTGACAGGGTTACAGCCATTGATATTAAATTAAACTCTTAGGCTATGTTTCCAGGGCATCAATACTGTACTGCAAATGCAGGAAAGTTGACACATTCAGTTAAATTCAGTCATCCAGTTCCCACATGCGTTGATGTGATATGTTGTGCTCTATTGTGTTAATGTCAATGCAGAGCTCTGCGGTGACATCAACGCAGCCGAGCGCAAGCATTGGTGCACAGATGTACCTATAGGGAATGCATTGATTGCGTTACTGTTGGTAGCGGACTGATTTCACAGAAAGGCTAGTCCTCCACTGTCTGTTAAAACCCCTGCGTTGAAGCAGGGATTTAAACAGAGTGCACGAGCTGCACATTGACGGCAATGGGGCTTTGACAGGACAGTCTCCACAGTCCGTCAGAGCCCCGGATCCACTGATCCGAGCCTCTTTTGCGTTGAAATCGATGCAGCAAGTTGTGTCTATGGGAATGCAACAGAGGTGTGAGCAGATCCCAGCGGACCGTGGAGCCTAGGCCTAAGACATTGACTCCACTATGTGTTAAAACACTGAGTCTGACGTACGTCAAACGCAGGGATGTTGATGCATCTATCGAAAGTCAATGGATGTGTCTACACATCCATTCGTGTGATCCGTCGGCTTGCGCTGTCTTAATATCAACACAGAGCACTGCATTGACATTAACACGTCAGCCAACGCAAGCATGTGTGCGTTAATGCACCCATAGAAAATTTAGTCTATGCAATAGTATGCATTGTTCGATGCATTGATCAATCCGTTCATGGTTAAAAAACAAACACGAAAAAAATTAAATTGTCACAAACACATCCCTCAAAATATTCCTGACACATGGGTTGCGTTTATTGGATTCGTAAGACTAACGAACTGGAGAACTTTCTGTTTTCTGTATCCTAAGCAAGTGACAAAAAAATTGTCATCTTTTGTTCATCGTTTGTTGCGCCTCCTTCTGCAGCGATGACCTAACTACATATACAATAATGAGAGATTCTACGTAGTGTTGTTGTCTTATAACTGGAAATACCTGGACAAGGGCTTTCATAGCATTAATGTGAACTTCAAATTTAAACATATGAAACATGTCTTTAATTACATTACCATGTTAAACCTTATATATGGTTTAATAATTAATATATATTCATGATATTATGTATTAATTGGGTTTACATCAAATTTATTATTCAGAGCCTAAAGATAAAAAAAAGTCTTCATGTTTGGGAAGCACATCATTTCTCTTGTGCAGTCATTCTCCAGACGTGTCATGAATGAGAAAACAGATTTCTGCGCAGTAGGGAAGACGTAGAGCTGATTGATTTTGCTGATTTGAGTTTCTGCATAAAATAAAGTGACGATGATGATCTTTTCAGGACTGGCAGTGGAGTCTTCATATCTGACATAGTGAAGGGGGGAGCTGCTGACTATGATGGGAGGTTAATGCAGGGAGATCAGATCCTGTCCGTTAATGGTGAGGACGTGCGCACCGCCACCCAGGAAGTCGTCGCCACTGTTTTAAAGGTGAGAACTCTGTAGTAATGGGGAGTGGGAGTGACATTTCAAAAGGTTGGGTGGATGAGACAGAGCAATGGGTGAAGAATTTTTTATTTTTGATCTTCATCAAAACTGTCAGTAAGGAAACATGCCAACCTCTCCTTCTGGAAATACTAATGAAATCAACACTTACTCTAAACTTTAAATATGGTATTTTAAACCTGTCAAGGGATTTGTAATAAAACTATCCAGCCCTTAGATTTACATAGCCCAACCACAACTATGCCTGGTCCTGATGAATCCCTTCAGAGTTAAAATAACACAAGTCTTGTCTTTTCGCTGCTGCTGAAAAAAAGAAGCAGCAGCAGACTGATGTCTGATAAGTCACATGGCTAGCCATAAAGGTCCATACCCGTTCGACCAATCACAGTGGTGACGTTCGATGGGGACCTTGGTCCTACTGGAAAATATCTCACAACACCGGCTGGGAGCTGCTGAAAGCGGGACACAGGGCAGCTGCAAAGAAGGGGTGGGGCTTTCCTCAAAGCACAGCAGCTCACAGCCAGTGTTGAGAGTAGAGATGGTCAAGTTTTTTTGACGAGCTGACTTTGTGAGCCGATTGCAAAGCCTGAAGCCTCTAAAATTGCTGGAGATGTAGAGAAGGGTTGTGGGAAGATTAGCACATATGGTTTTTGCATAAATTAAGTTCAAAGTAAAAAAAGTTTGTTTTTTGTAGTCCAATCCTTCTCTACATCTCCAGAAAGTTTTGTGATGATATCATGCTCAGGGGCTTTGGTAATCACCTCAAAGTGGTTGAATTTTGGGGGAAAAAATTGACCATCTCTAGTTGTGAGATATTTTCCAGTGTACAAAGCGCTGGCTGTGATGGGGTTGTGTGGTCCCCATCCACAATTGCCTGGGATTTAGGGACATGCCTGTTACCAGTTCAATCCACTTTTTTCGAGTGTGATTGATCCATCCCAAAAGATTTTTTGTTTGATTTTCCGTTCGATGAACGATTGATCGTTCATCGATTAAATGGAAAATCGAACTGTGTATGGCCACTTTTAGGGTAGTTAGATCGCCTGCATTCAGAAATATACATTCCTTATAATTTTTCTGTCATTTTGCCACTTTTATGTCTGCTTGGAATTGACCTTTAAATAAATAATAGCATGCTCCAAAGGGATCTTTCTATCTCATCTTATTATCACTCCTTAAGATGAAAATATTCCTGGCTCTGTATTACAGCACTTTCCACATTTTGTGGTATGAAATGTAAGTCAAGCTTGTACAAACCTGAGAAGTTGAAACTGCACATGATGAACATATGGATAGGTGTAGTGTCGTGGGAGTGCAGTGTATACAGGTTCCTAAAGTCCTAAATGTCCTCTGCTCACTCACCAGTCATAGCTCACACCCCAATAAAGCAAGCGAAGGGAGAGAGAGAGGTAGCTTCCTACCAGCTGGTCCACAGCAGCTGGTAGGGGGCTACTTACAGTTTATTTAAGGAAAATATACAGCCTTACACAATCACCCAGAGGCAGGGATGGGGTTCAGTCTTGGGAACAAACGTTTTTCGTTTTGTGGACTTTCTCCCAGATGCAGTACTGGAGTGTGTAGTCATCTAAGGAGCCAATTTAGAAAAGCCCAGAATATTCTAAGGAGGTTTTATTTATGTCCTTAGACAGTGGCTGGCTTAAGGCCTCTTACTGGGCAGAACAGATTAGCTACTTTTTGGAGGGAAAGAACTATTAACCCTGCCCACGACTCATGGTACCAGCAACTTGTAAACAACAGGTGCAACCCTTAAGGGGACCACAACCAAGCACTACATGGTATATGTTGTCTTTAGTGAAATTCCTGTATTTTACAAGGTAATTCTAAGATGTAGATATTTCGACAGCTGAAATTACTTGTAAAGCCAACTTTTGCCCCTGCGATATTGGTTCCTTACAAAAAAAATGATATATAGCTCATCGGCAGGGGGAATGGGGGAAGTTGTCATCCACCCGGTATAAATGTCCATTTTTTGCAGAAAAATATTCCTTTAACTATATAGCTGGATTTACCTTACAGATTTTATTACCCGTGGGCAGGTGCAAATCCCCCATCGATAGATCCTGCTGGGGCCTTAGCCTGCATTGATTTAATTTGTCCCATTTCGCACACATTTTACCGTGACGCCGCCATTTGCTACTTACAAAGTTCTAACTCTTTCATATTCTGCAGCGCACGCTGTCATTTTGTTTTTTCTGTCGGTTTGTTTTCTAAGCCCAAGCGTGTCGGGATCCCAGTTTGTGGTGTATTAGGATGTTATGTTTGGTAATGCCTGAGTTCTCTGTTGCTCTGACGTTCAATAGATTTGTATTTTCTCTTCAGTGCGCTCAAGGACTTGTTCATCTGGAGATTGGAAGGCTGAGAGTCGGCTCTTGGCTGTCATCCAGGAAATCTTACCCGAGCAGTCAGGTATGTGTATTTTGCTTATGGCTAATACATAAACAGTGTTTATTTACAACTCCTACTGCTCCTTCTACAACAAATGCTCTGTATTCCCCATATATAACACCAGAAATCGCATTTTATCATGGAAATCTGCAGGATGTAGATTGTGTTGTTAGACTGACTCCATACACATTTATGGCCCAGATTTCTCAAGTAGTGATAAGCATGTGAATTAGCATCGGAAACATTGATTTTACATTATATTATTTCTTTGGAGGCCGTTATTAGAGGCAAATTTGTTTGTGTTAGTTTGGATGGTCAATTTTATTATGTAGTCTCCTTGTAATTTCCTGAACCGAACAAACATTTTTTTAAATGCACACACAGTGGAGTCTCTCATAGTGATGAGCAGCGTAGGCAATATTAATATTTCTAAAATATCTCAAATATTTTTGCCTAATATTCACAATACATTTTAGAATTTGTGATCTCCAGTCATTATAACCTTCATTGTGCAAATCGGCACCTGTACTTGCGCATATTGGGAATGCGATGCATGGTAGATGCATGGTAGCATGGTGTGAAAAATCTAGAATATATGCAATTCTGAAGATATCACTATATTTGAGATCTTTTCTCGTGCATTCTCGTGAATTCTCGTGCCAGTGCCAGTATTTGCAATAATAATTTGCAATTAGAATATTTGCGATCATTACTAGTCTCTCATGCCTTCTGAGCTCTCTTATCCTCCATATGAATCTGAGAAAGTGTCTTGCAGCTGTTACTCCTCCTTGTGAGAGCCAAATGAATATTTGGGATATCTCTGCCCATTTCCCTGACCACCTGATTCTTGGTTCGGGCAGACATAGTACACTGATCATTACATAAAATATTGATACCACTTCACGTCTTGAGACAAGTTTTTAATGATCTTGTAAAGACCTGATTTTTCATCAGCTACATGGGGTCTTGTACACAGGGCTTTTCTCCTAGGAAAAGTTTTATTGAAAGAAAACTCATTATGCATCCCAGGAATACATATCAATAAAGCCCCACTGCTATAAACTATAAAGTGCAGAGAAAGATGAAAGAGCTGCCAACCGGCGTCTCCCGCATCTAGCTCTGCCTGTGTGAAAGCTGGACTCGCCCTGCAGCTTTCACACACAGAGAGCTGGAGTAATGTGTTATCAGCCAGCCCAGCTAATAGTTAACATATAGCCATAGAAAAGATTCACCCACAGGCAGTGCTCTCCTATGCTGTGTGTTTACGATCTGTGAGCTGGACTGCTTTCGTTCAACTTACCATAAATGCAGACAAGAGTGACGCCCGCGGGGAGTTGGGCAGAAGCTGCTTAGCTCCTTTACAGCTCTGCTGGTGCTAAAGGTGGAGAATCTCAGTGACAGCTTCCTCAACTCTTTAACTCCTTCTCTGCCGGTCGGAGCACAGCGTATGAGAAAGCAGGAATATTGTTTGGTTGCTCTTAAGTATAGAGAGTGTCCTATACATTGGAGCATCTTATAGTCAGAAAAAATATGGTGTATACATAATATAAACATATATTCAACCTCAGTGTCTTGGTATCTTTTCATGGTTTCCTCCTCTGTTATGTTTCAGTATTTGCTCAGTGATTGTAATAACAATAATGTTTTGTGATTGTTGTGTAATTTTATACTTTGGCTTTCTGAACAGTTTTTTAAAGGAATAGCTGGAACCTTTCTAATACTTTTTTTTAACTCTTTCCAGTATGGTGGTGAATGAGTTATTAATTATGTAGTTTTTTAATTTGCCTAAACATCACTGAAAGGCTAAACTATCCTAAGCTATGTCACTTGCTGGTTTTATTATGGTCTTTGTCCTGGTGGAGTTCTGAACACAATCCCTTTCTTTAATAGAACACTCAATTTTTTGCAGACCGTTTACTAAAGCTTTTTGTTCTTCACTTCACCTACACGGTCTTATTGATCATCATTTATACGTGTTGGAGGTGCTGCATCTCACTGATATTGATCTGCCACAGAAGCCGTACAATATGCACCATTATCCCCAGGAAAATCTATTAAAGGGCTTCCGTGATAAAATTCATCAGGGGAGCTCTCAATAACAGATGTCCATATGAAGTGCTAATTGCGATCAATTACATAAATTCTCTGCACCTAGATATCGAGTCAATACAGCCACCTACGTCCACATTGTATCTGCATGCCTATGTCTTGGCACTGCAAGATGATTTATTTGATATATTCTGGAAGTTATTTTAATAGATATAAATATCTTAAATGGAAAAAAAACTCAGACAACAACTCCTTACATAACGTACTTTTTAGAACACATATAGGGAGTTGCTGTCATCTTATTGGGAATAAAATGTCACACTGTCTCAAAATAAAATCTGCTTAAGCGTTTTAACTCTACCACTGCGCCCTAATCATAGCACATTAACATAAACAACTTCATCACATAAATACACAGCAGGATTACACAGGTAGGCATTGTATACTTCTGCTACAGTGGACTACAAGTCAAACAATACAGCCTAAAAATTAATACACCAACATTACTAGACTCTTATACCTTTTCATCTCTAGACCCCAGGAAACAAGACTGGAATATAATTCTATTAACATTGTTCCTATATTTGTAACCTGATCTATATGATAAGATATTAGAAGAAGACTGAAGGTTTTCGATTACTTATGCCCCTAAGTCTGAGTGGAACCTGTCCTGTTAAACTGCTGTATGGTCTTGGCCTACGTCATGCAGCTCCATTTCAGAGTGTTGGCAATCCTCAGATAGCTCTTTGCCATGAGGTGTCATGCTGAACTGAAAGCGATAACCCCAAATTGTACACATCTAGTCCTCATTCATACCTGAGACCTTGTAACACTAATGAGAGCTATCTGAGGATTGCCAACACTGATAATGAGCTGCAGCACTGTGGCCAAGACCATACAGTGGTTTTACAGGACAAGTTACACTAAGGCCTCTTCATGGTTGACCAAAGAAGTTGGCACACACATACACTTATATATTTATATAAATTTATATACACTTATAATATTTATATATATAATTTTCTAAGCTGAATGTTTGGAAATCACGGCACGACGGTCGATCAGCCAAAAAATCGGGTGGAAATCTAAAGCTAGGAACACACGACTCGATTTAAGCATACAATCGATGTAAGATTAGATGAAGAACCTCGATTTTGGTATTTTATCGATTGTACCGTGTGCGCTTTAGTGTCATACAATCGTAGTACAATATCGATGTAGAAAACATCGATTATTGACTAAAGTCGTCGATGCCATTGATGCCCTACAAACAGTAAACTATCACTTCCTCGAATACAATTGTACGATGAAAATGAAAAAGTAGTTTGTTCATAGTAAAATTCGACGATAATTTTCCAACTAGTCTGATCACTTTTCAATCGATGTAAAGCTCTTCATCGAACAATTATCGTCGATTGTACCATGTGTCCGGGCCACGATTTTGGTGCAATTGATGTAAATTTTCATTGATTTACATCGATTGTATGCTTAAATCGAGCCGTGTGTTCCTAGCTTAAGCATCTATGAGGGGCTATACTATACTCTCCTTTTCTAAAGACAAAAAGCCCCAAAGTTTAGAATAGTCTCCATATGCTCTAAAAATGTCCTTTTGTTTAGTGCTAGATCCAATCAGAAGAAATGTCAATGCACCTGAGAACAAGAAACATGGGATGTTGCCTGGTGTGCCGTGGGTTTTTGACCCCACCCTCGGCCCTCCTATCTAGCTGCCTCTTATAGTATGAGTCTTAAGGTGCCCATACACGGGTCCGATTCCCAAGGGATTCCGGGACGATCGATTCCAGGTGCGTGCACGCTAATCGACCGTCCTGGAATCGCGTGAAGCCCACCTTGCCCGATCGATCACGTCAGATCGATCGGGGGCCCAGAATCGGATCTGCCAGAGAACCAGTGTGCCTTTGCCCAAAAAATGTTGAAAAACACTGCCCTAGACAAACTGTCTCCTTATAGAGGGAGCTCAGACAGAGACTGACGGATATCACAGCCAGAAGGCAGTATCCATTGATAAGCTTTTTGGTTTAGATTTGGAAAAACTTTTACGTCCTAACGTAAAGAAGTGTTTTTAAAAGCA
>CM070038.1:26936513-26961073 GCA_036250615.1 Ptychadena robeensis | reverse complement strand
GGGATTTTTTGTTAGATCATCCGAGAAAACGCCGATTTTTTTTATCGGCAAACTTCGATCAGGCTTGGTTGATCGGGGTATTTATCGGGCTGTGTATGGCTAGCACTAGCCATACAGGATCAATGTGTCTGTGCGATGTTTAGGTGTCCACATGCTTTTGCTTGATGTGGACATGAGCTGTCCTCTGTGACTTGGTAATGGGACCTGTTGACCTATCTTCACCTATATATAAAATATAATGGATTAAACCTTTAATAAGTCACAGGTTGAACCTCCTGCTTCATCTCTCTTTACATATAATATCATGTATCCCATAAACCCAATTCTTAATATGTATTATGCGCTAGAATATGATGATTTTAAGTGAGGACACCCCTTCTGTTGATATCTGTCCTCAGTGATAAGTCACTTGTAATCACCATGTGTTTACATACTTGTGTTCTTTCTGCATAGAGAGTGACTGCATGACAGGTCCCCTTTATTTATCTTTTAAGCAGCCCTTTTTGATGTTTCTGTGGTGTTACTCCCCACTGTAATTCACAAGCCTAAACACCAAAGTGAACACTTTCTTTCCAACTTATTCTTGGGCAATACATTATTTATACCTGTTCTCTAAAAATTCTGCTTGATCTTTAATGATATGCAGCTCAATATTACCGACTATTCAGTACAGACGGACTAGGTGAAGAATATAGAAAAGTGTTGGAGATAGGATCGGTACACAAAAATAACAAGTAAATGCTACCAACATCCAAAGATTCACAGTATTAAAAGGAGTTTGATGCACCCCGCTAATGTAGAAAACCTTGGTTTCCAATCATTAGCGTGTGGACTTTGAACGGTAGCTACCATAGAAAGTCCACACGCTAATGATCGGAAACCAAGGTTTTCTACATTAGCGGGGTGCATCAAACTCCTTTTAATATAGAAAAGTGTCTGAGACTGGCCAGCTGAAACTTTTGTTATATACTTGGCTTTAGTTCCCTACAAGAATCTAGAACACTGGAGCAAAAGTGAAGGCGTCAGATTGTAGATGGAGTGAGAGTGACTTGTTATTCACCTCGGAGGGAATGGGATGGGGGTTGTAATAACATGGAAGATCGCTGTGTTGTGCAGTCGAGCTTTATGTGCTTTTTATATCCTAGGTTGTAGCAGATACAAACATAAGTGCCATCGCCAGTCAGCTGGAGAGCGTGTCGCTGAGTCAGAGCGTAACTCCTGAGCAGCCGAGCGAAGAGACAGAGTAAGTACACAAATGTCACAGAACATACACAGAATATCGGGAAGAGATCGGTTTCCTTTACAGCCTAGAATACATTGTGGATTCCTTCTCAGCTTGCTTTTACTGACAACAGAAGACAGCCAGAAGGTTAAATTCCAACTGTATGTTTATAAAGTCTTCAGGTCACATGATGCATTCATTTAGAAAAACCCTTTTTTCTCCATTATTATTATTATTTATTTATATAGTGCCAACATATTACGCAGCGCTGTACAATACATTAGAGTGGAGGTACAACACACGATAGTACACACAGGTTATGACACAGGAGGAGTAGAGGACCCTGCCCAGTCGGGCTTGCAATGTCATAACCATTGTTGATCAGAGTTATCCTTCAGGTCCCCATACACAGGTCAATCCCCGTGAGATAGAGGAGCCATCGAGCTCAACATAATGATGTCATCGTGCTGCGCCCAATATTGAAGGAGCTTGAAGCGCCGCACTACTGCGTTATTAAGCTTAGCCAACCCGCATGCGCATGGCGATCTATTGTGCTTGAATTAAAAAAAATATCGACCCTTATGGGCACCCTTAGTGTAATCAGATGTATCCCAGGGGTATAAACTGGAGTTTTGGTCCAGACTGACTTTCCAGTTTAACACCAGTTAGTAGACACCAGTGAACCCCTTTTAGCAGCTGTTGGACCAGCGTCTCATTCTTTCAGTTTCTGTGGTGGAATGATTTTATGGGCTTTAGCATAATATTTTCACTGCTGACAGGCTTACAGGGTGCATTCCATGTCTTTATCTGACTCCAAATGTTCTGTATGGAATCTATCCGATTCCTTATCACCTTCTAGAAGACCTCTTGGTAATGAAACTCTTAAGCAGTGTACAGACGTGGAGATATGGGTCAAATCGACGGCCGTTTCGAGCGCCGTGCGCGCTCACAGCCATCTAACTGACCCATATAATCTGCACCTATCTCTGTTTTTGGGCGGCATCAAATCAATCCCGCTCGAAAACAGCCTTATCTGACATGACCGTAAATACGGATGCTTTGCCTAGAGACTGCGGGTCTCCAGGCAAAGCTCGGCTGAGCAGGGGAGAGCAGAACTGTCTCCCCCCAGCCAGCCGATATTTGACAGCAGCGTGATGACATCATCACACTGCTGCAGGGTACATCGGGCGGCTCGAATATCAAACGCATGATGGTATTTTTACAAATCAAAAGCACAATGCAGACACCAAAGATACTTGATGTCACTAGATCAGGGTGTTTTACCACATTCAATCCCATCATGCTTTTGGTCTTCTGCCCTGACACAAGCTTCATTGCTGTGCCATATTCGAGTCACATGCAGATAACCTATGTACCCTATGTGTATTCCATCCCTGAACATAAACATCTCTTCATAATGTCTGTGAAGGTTCTCATTCATCCAGGTCATTGTATATTTGTAGTGTTTAATTCAAATCAACCGGACTTGCTGTGTTTTGTTTCTTGAAGACATTTCGCTAGTCATCCGACTGGCTTTCTCAATTCAGAGTGACTGTACACAATCTGACTAGGAATAAATACTCTATAGCTCCACTTACAATGCCATTTTAAAACCCTCGACTGGGCAGATTAGGAACACCTCACAGCTCCATTCATGCTAATGTAGTAACACCTTACCTCCATGAGGCTCACACCCCATGCTGGTTAATACATTATGTGGATTGGAGCTATACCCCAGAATATATATTCCCAGTAAGATCGTGTACAGTCACTCTGAATTGAGAAACGTCTTCAAGAAACAAAACACAGCAAGTCCAGTTGATTTGAATTAAAAACTACAGATATCTCTTCATAATGGACATACCCATCATTCAGAGCTAGAAGGTCAAGAGAGTAGGCTACATTTAAATGGGCACTTTCCGGGCTGCTGTCTTGTGGGCGGCCTGTAGGCATTTTGCCCAAGGTTTTTTAAATGACAGAAGTATTGTCACCAGATCTTCAATCCCAAACTATTTAGAACCATCATGTTCCACATAGGACAGTTTTTTTAAGGTTAGGGGGTCTAATTCTTAATAATAGAATTTTTAGCCAATTATGTTGGAGGTGCAGATCTTCAGTTGACCCTATAAGGTGTCTTTACTTCTGCAAAGAGCTGAGATATCCATTGTGGAGGACTAATCCTTTCCTGAGTACATGAGGTTTTGTCAGCTCTGCCAGGCAGGTTCCTGCATGTGTATTGCTCCCTGCCCACGTTCTACAAGTCCATGTCATTCTTTATGTTGTCGTTTAGCAGATCCCCTGTGCCAAAGATCATTCACCTGGAGAAAGGACCCGATGGGCTTGGGTTTAGTATCGTTGGAGGATATGGAAGCCCGCATGGCGATCTACCAATTTATGTCAAGACGATATTCACCAAAGTGAGTTTTTGTATATTTTTAGATCTGGGATGCAGAAGGTGGACTTTGTGAACCTTTCTATTGTCTGTTTGTCAGAAGAGGGTTTTACAAGGACAGGACCTCTTCACTGGGGGAAGTCCTCATAAATCTCACAAAGATCAGGATTTCAGAACAGGAAGCCTTTTTTTAGAAATTTTGTGACCTACAGTTGTAGATTTAAAAGGAATTTACCAGCAGCCATTGTACTTTACCAAAACACTAAAAATCATTTTACTACGTAAGTGGAAATCACACAAATAGTTAATGTGAAGCTGTTACATGTTCCCTTCCTTATCTGTTAGTTGGCACCATTCAGTCCCCATGCTTTACAGCTTTACATGCCAGACAAAGTGGTAAACAGTGGTTTTCTGCTCCCCAGGAGGCAGTTTTCTACTTAGGCCGATTTACATGATTACTGTAGATGGCCAAATTTCCCGTTCAATCAATGGCCGCTTGAGCGCAGTGTGGTCACATCGCCATGCTGCACTCGTGTGGGTCATTGATTGAATGGTAGTCAAAGCGCACCACTTTGTGCAAAAAATTTACATTTGGTGTTTTGGTTGGTGACCCTCCAAAATGGAGATCGAACAGGGATTTACCAACATGTTAGTTTCCTGTGTCCCGCATGATCAATGGCCTCACGCCGTTCGCGGTCATTGATCACGCGGGTCATCGATTGCAGCCACCCTGTATTTGAGCGGGATCAATCGATATATGGGGAACTTTACTAGAAATTATTTATTACAGGTTGAGCTATGTTATCGTCCACCAAAATCTATGAAATATTTCCCCCTCTTCTCTCCGCACCAGAACCACCCCTCCCTCTGTTTTCCTGCCCACCCCCACCTAAATTTTGTTTCATGACTGTTATTTTATTACTTTGTACTTTTTGTTATGCGAAAAAGATTTCAATAAAACTTATAATACAAAAACAATTCTAGGAAATATTTAAACAACTTTGTCTTACGTATTTTCCTTCTAATTTTTCTTAGGGAGCGGCTGTGGTTGATGGAAGACTAAAACGAGGAGACCAGATATTGGCGGTTAACGATGAGAACCTAGAAGGTGTCACACATGAAGAGGCGGTGAACATCTTAAAGCGCCAGAAAGGCAACGTCACTCTAACGGTCTTATCCTAATAGGGAGACATCACACCTACCTCCTGTGGTGGGACTACAGAACTGAGCTGCTGCAAGGGCATGATGGGGGTTGTAATTTCCTATCAACCCGGTACATTTCCACTGGCTCATTTAAAGAGACGTCTGCCTTTTCAGAGGTGCAATATCCCCAATTTACAAGGAAATGCTGGGACTTGTGGGCTCCTCACAGCTAGAGGAGGGTGGGATGCTTCTGGTCTCTCTCTTTCCTCACCAAATCATCATTGTCACATGAGTGACTTCAGAGTACGATATGAAGCACATTAAACATGTAGTCACCTTATAACCTTAATAGCTGATAAGTCTTCCAGCCATCTAATATAACCTCACACTTTCTTCCATCTCTGTACGGCGCCGCAGATCGCAGCTTTTACTTCCTTCTATTTTTTTTTCTTGTCAAATGAGTAATATATGATTTAGATGAATTTCTATCCCCGGAGGTCATTATCCGTCCTATGAATGGCAGCCGAGCGATTAACATAATGCCATTTCCTACAGCATGTGAAGCACTTTCACTGAGAACTGTGACCCGTCTGCAGATCATTTGTGTTCTCAGCACTAATAATGACTGTGAAGGAAGCTGATCACATCCAAAACTTGTAGGCTCTTTATAACTTAAACCTGAACCGATATTTCAGGGAAGCCGCTAATGCCAGGAATATGTATGTTTCCATGGCTAACATCTCCTGGAAAGCAGTTCGCTTCCTATCCATCTAGATTTCTTGAAACTTGACTACTTCAAAACCTCCACTGAATATTTAATTCTTTATGCAGCTGAATGCTAGCCAAGAAAGAAAGTTTACTGTCCTCCTCAAAAGTAAACACACTATCCTGGTCTGTTCCCAGCCGGTGACTGGACATTGAAAGAAGAAGGAGCAAGTTGATGAGCCCATCCTCTGTCTCTCTGCTTTCCCTCTCTGTTTCTCGTCTGCACATGAACTCATTATTCTGTGAAGGTTCCCATATATTCATGTCATAGTAGTAAAACAAAGCAACTGGGCTTGTTCATGTTGAAATCATTAGCATTGCTGGATTTCTGAAGTTGCAATAACGCAATTTACACGTTACATTATTGTTGCTGGAAACCATCCATAGTGGTCATGTAAAGTGTTGGGAATAAGCTGGTGATGTACCCACAACACGTGTTCAGTTTTATAGAGAGGGGAAGGGTCTGGTATTGTAGCAGGAATAGGAAGTTATGTCTTGTTCCCATTGGATGAAAGTCCTAAGTACAACTGGACAAAGGTTCAACACCTTCCCTCTATTAAAAAAAATAAAATCTGCTGTTCATCTTTAAAGTAAAACACACTGAAGGTAGCAGAGCTTCTGGTTTGTGCTGATTTGCACCTCAATCTTTTTTCTTCCTTAAATTGCACATGAATTGAACTGTACTTCCAGGTAATGACTTCTACTGTTCTCGCTGTGGAATTCAGTATTTGTATATAATGGATGGATAGAGATTTCTATTCTTTTTCAGATGCAAACTGTCCGGGTCATTTTCCTCTGCTGCTGGTTTGTCTGTGATGCCCTCTGCTGGTGGAAAGTAGTATTGCTGCGGTACTGCAAGAGAGCCCCCAAAATATAACGTGAGAGTGTGGTGCATGTTAGGGGGGGGAAAGCAAGGGGTCATTCTATTTGAGCACTATAATATATACTATAATAGAAGAGCTTTACCATAATAAATGGGATCACAACAAGCTAATGTAAAAGATCTTTATATAAACCTGTACTCCAAACAATACAGAGAGACTTGTACGTTCCTGATAATGCTGTTTTCTGACTTTAGAAGTGACATATTTGTTCCAGGTCCGTAACCTATTCATATAGGCAGCTCATGTACCAGTATTTCTGTACATAACTGAGGAGGACGTCCCATATGTAAACAAGTATTTATAGGGTCAGTGGTCTGCCAGTGTATGCAAGAAACTTCTATAGTCCCTTTGACGGAATGTAGAGGGGCTTAAAGGCAGACAGACCATATGTTTAAAAACAATTATTAATTATGTTACTTCAATGAACTGTATAAGTAATTGTTTTTTAAATATATGATCTGTCTGCTTTTAAGCCCCTCTACATTCCCTTAAAAGGGCAGTAGAAGTGTGTTGGGGCATACACTGATGGTATTGAACTATGTGCCGGTATCTTTTTAGTAGATTTTGCCTTAATTCCTCCAGGAACTTTCCTAAAGTCTACATTGGAACCTCTTGCCATATGGTCCCATAGTGTATATTATATACAATACAATAAAATATATAGAAATGAGCACTGAATCCTCCCCCTGAGCTCTGTTAATACCATCAATATGAAGGAGCCTCTTGACTGCTCCTAATGTGATCTCTTACTGGTGATGAAGGCCTCCTGATCCACCCTCTGGGTTTTGCTTGATTATGGAGGTATATAGAAGACCCTGACCTATCTCTTTTGGCCTGTTTTAGTTGACGCCTTAGAGGTACCCCCCATAACTGTGACACCTAAATGTGGCTTTCTTACACTAGAGCTTCAGAAAGTTTTTAAATCATGTAGACTCAAAGCCCAAAGTGCATCACCCCCCCCCCCCCCCAGCACACACAAACTGTAATAGGACTTTAGAATAAAAAATATGTGGTGCCATTCATGTCCTAGTCAGCTGCCTATGTTGGCAACAAGCTAAACCCCGCACATTTGGTTGATGAATGTGTTTGACCCTCAGCAGATCAGTCTGAGAATTCCAATGCAGCAGATGGGACCCAAAACGAAAGTTGTACAATTGAACGAGGGTTCATATTTTTTTGCAAATAATGTTTCCATATTGAAGATGTAAAGAATCATTGTTTGTCTTTGCTCAGGTGAATCTTTATTTTGCATTTATAGATTTATTTTGTTATCAAAATTCAGCAGAAGGGGCTCGTTGTATTTTACATATCTGTAAACAAAGTCAATATTTTATTATGCACTTCAAATAAAATAGTTGCTTATAGTTTGGTCTCTATGGTGTGTCCCTCATTGTTGTCTGATAAAACTGTGAGGCGTTAATGCGTGAACTGTAATCTGGTTTTATTTGGTCTTTCCTTGAACACAGAGACCAAAATAATATACAATCTTTACTTACCTCAGAGCTGTCTTCCAAAATCCTCAAACAGTAGACTTACCTGCTCAGCTCTCACATGTAGAAGTCGCCATGTTGATTTCTGTGTAGCTGCCAGTCTTCCAGGGGTTAATAGCTGCAGTAATGAGCACAGCCACCAGGGGCAGCAAATACTTTGAATTGGAAGACAGTCCATAGACTTATATAGAGATGTGATGATATGCGTGCTTCATATCTCCTGATCTGACATTCCAATCATAGCTGTAGCGTGGAGAGGAGCAACGGGGGACATTGATGAATATCTACTTACAGGTACAGGTTTCTCTTTTTTTTATAGATCATCCCAATAATAAGGTGGGGGAAACAAAGTACATCCGGTGAGTTTAGGTGCATTTTAATGCATACCCCTTCATAATCCTTCCTTCCTAGTCATCATCTTTGCTTCCATGTCCAGCACTTTACAATTACACAACGTGTGGCTGACATGTCTGTGTGTATGGATCCATTGAATTGCATTGCAGAGAATTTGAACACAATGCAACTGGACACAACTAGACAAATCCAAAGAAATGCAAGCATTTGCTTGTGTGCAGGTTCACCAAGGTAAAGCTGCCCTTTAGTTTTCTGTTTTTATTTTGTGGTAAATTTTTCTAATTCTTCTTTTTCTAGCACACCATTTAGTAAGGTGAGCTACAGGAGAGACTTGTATGTAAATAAAAGAGAACACAATAAACGTTCTGCAGATTTGATCTGGTTAATGCTGAGATTTAGAAATGTATTATCACTGACTGTCCACTAGATGGCGAGCCTGACCAGTTCTGTGTGATTGGCCCTCCAGGGTCTGCACGCCGCACTTGTTTCAAGGTCATTTCAATATCCTGCGTAGGTTAGATACGCATTGACTCGTAACTCATTCTCTCGATGCTAATTTATGTTTCAAATCTATTTAATACATTTCAAATATTCAAACCCTCCGACCTTAGGCCTTGTTTCCATTGATGCGATCCTGCGCGTTTGTAACCGCGCGGCTGAACGCATGGCATAGTTGTCGCGCGTTTTCACGACACAATTTTTTTTTAATGCAGATGCGGTTGGGAAGCGGATGCGTTTCAAAACGATGCATCTAGCGTTCAGAAACGCGCCCCAAACCGCACCCGAACGCGCACAACCGCACCAGTGGAAACTATATTGACATTTTTCAATGTTGTTCGTGCTTGCGGCCGCGCGGCTACAAATGCGTGGGATCGCATCAATGGAAACAAGCCCTTACAAGACCTGACGCTGCCATAAGCCTGAGATGACTCCTTGTTTCTCATTGTGGCTGCCAGCAAAGACCAGCGCGAGCAGAACCGCGGTACAACGTATCACTAAAGGTTAGAAATGTATTTACAATCAGTGATTACCTTTCAGTGTCAGCAAGTCTGCCTTCATCCCTGACATGTGACCATCCACAGAGGCGCCATCGTTTCAAAGTTTTATTTTTGATATGAAAAACAGATTTCTCCATTCTGGATCTCAAGGCAAAACGTTGTTTTCTAGTTTCAGATGGAGTGAGAAATGATAGAATCTCTGTTTCCTGCTCTCCAGGATCTTTCTACAAGGAAACAGACAACAACAACAAATACCATTCTTACTTTTGTCTCCGTTGAAGGTACTTTCATATCTCGGAATCACCAGAGAAACGGCATTCTCAGCCGGTAGGTATGCAGTTAGTTAAATTATTAGCTAATCAAAATAAATGAATGACTTTTTTTTATTTTTTATTGCCAGGTTGTAACTAGGTCTTCATATGACCGCTGCACCCAGGCGCGGTCCTAGGCTTCACAACTCCCTTGTAAAGAAGGTAATATATATAATCTCGGGTTATTACACTGGGCTGCATTAAAAAAACACATCCTTATGTACACATGACACACAAGTGTGTATCACCACATTACAGTGTTCCCCAACGCTTGAGGTATCATATAAAACAAGTTTTATTATTTAAAAATGAAAAACAATGTCTTCTAGCTCGGCTTGCTGTCATTTCTTCATTAAAAATACTTATACGCGTCAGTATAGATGGAAAATGTTATGTGCGACCCTTTAGTGTATCCGCTCAGTTGCCCACCACTACCTTAATCCTTGATATAAAAGCCGCCATGTTTAGATACAGAATAAAAGAACTTTCCAGAGCTGAGGGACATGTGTTTTGTTTGCTTAACAACATCTCCATCTAAATATTCTATACCAAATTTTCTTCATGACCGAGGTGGGTATCATCCAAAAAAAGAGGAGTGGCTCCGTTTGTTGCAATAAGCACTTACCTATTTTATTATTTCATGCAGCACATTAGGGACTACAGACCCCTCTTTACCTTCCTTGCAGCAGCAGTCATTGGCAGCCCCTAAGATGTTAAAGTAAAGCCCGGAACGGCACCAAATGTTGCTCTAATCTGTTTCTTCCATCCACGGTTCCTTCGAGACATGTTGGAAAACCTTGGTCGAAATCCATTACTTTGAATGGAGACTGCGAATCTCCATTCTAAGTAATTCCTGGGCTGCCAGCTGAACGGCAAACGGGGCTGTGATCATCTAGCTGCTGTGGAGTGTGAGGGGGCGAGACCAGGGTTACTCTCCGGCGTCACCGCACTGTGATTGATTACCGGTCTATTGCACTGGAATCTACCCATGTGTACCCAGCTTATGTCTATATTTCTCTGGTAACCTCATCCTTTCCACGGATTTCATGGGACATGGAGGTTGCGGCATCGGCTCATTCCATCTCCTACACCAGTACAGCGCAGATCCTGGAACTAGAACCACAGAGACAGAGGAGGAGCAGAGTCTTTCTGCATGATGTATACCCAGAGGTATGTCCAGTGTAGTAGGTGAGCGCAGATATTCATCTGCCACTAAAGAATTGCCAGCAAAGTTTCTAATGCAAATCGGTAACATTTTGCTCAAACATTAAATTAACTTTTTAAAGTCCTTTAATAATTTCCTAGCTGCAGCTGACTTTTACTCGTATGAAAGTGATGCTGCGGCACTTCCTGTTACGGTGAGACAATTCTCTGCTCAGATCTGCCGGCTGTAGTTTGCCATGCACACATCCAATGTAGAATATAGGTGACATGGCCATAGCACAGTGATGAGGTAGGTACACTTGTCGGCACCAGTAAACCAGTTTAGATCCATGATGTGCAGTCATATTGCATCCAGACAGGAGGCAGCAGATTTGTAACTTATCATTTCCCTGACAATTGCTAAAGCTGGGCTGAGGTGTGTACATTGCATTGTTACAAGTACAGTTTAGTACAAACA
Source organism: Ptychadena robeensis (assembly GCA_036250615.1). Taxonomy (NCBI): domain Eukaryota; kingdom Metazoa; phylum Chordata; class Amphibia; order Anura; family Ptychadenidae; genus Ptychadena; species Ptychadena robeensis. The sequence goes on along the minus strand of CM070038.1, from coordinate 26,949,893 downwards.
TGAAGAATCCTTTTACTACTTCTAAACCCTCCTCCCCCAGACCCCTACCCCCTCAGTGCACACTGTCATCTCTCAGCGGCCCAAAAAGCATTCGTCTGCAAGCCCCTGTGTTGGGGTACACATATGCCACCCCGGTAAAATCATCAGTACAAAACTTTTTGAACTGAACTTGGAGGAGTTGGGAAAAAAAAGCTTAGATGGAAGTGACATCTTGTGGCCATTCCATATATTGCGTCAAACAAATTACTTAACAAAAATAAGGCCTGCCCAAAAATAAGCCCTAGTGCATTTCTTTTTTTGCTTCTAAAATGAATATAAGATTAATATAAGTGACTGATATATACTGCGTTCAATAAGACAAATTCACAGAAGAAATACATTAGACTTGGGGCAGGAAATAATCCAAGGAACATTCAACGACAAAAGATATATTTTATTGCTGATTTCTTTCCATGACAGAGGATTATAGAACAATATAAATGACAAGCGAAGTGATAAAAAAAAAAAAAGTCACAAAAATAAGTGCCGTGAATACGCATGTAAATCATGTAACATTGGGTAGCTGTGTGTAGGTAGAGGCTTTACCTTCACAAAGCCACAGTGACCCTGTACAGAGTATTGGAGGCGCGCACATGGATATAAAATGGTACAAAGCGCTGCAGAAGCCTGGGTAGTGGGAAGACACATTCTACTGTTCAGATTCTGTGCTCCGGCTCTGTCACTGAAGGAAAGAATTGGAGAAGTATCAGAAGAGTAATGCCCCCCATACATTGGCCAATACCCGTACAACTGATGACCCGCGGGAGCGCAGGAGATCGACTGGGGTTTACTAACATGTTGGTTCCCTGTACGATTGAGCTGACGATCCCGCTCTAAGACAATCCACAATCGATGGTCACGAATGCGCATGGCGTGACATCAATCGAGCGGGTCATTGTATGGGGGGCTTAAATGTAATTGGTAGCTCAGACTCCATATTAACTATCAATGTATTTCTAGGAGTAGCAATCGCCTTCTACACGGAAGGAGCACGTGGCCGACCATTGCTGTGTACTGTCACTTTGGCACAGTTTATTTTTAACTCTCAAAGTAATGTAAAGCCAATTGCATTTTTAAAACCACAAACCCCTCTTTATTTTGCCTTCTCCATCGAAAGCTTTTTAAAATTCTGAGAGTTTTAACATTTTCAATCAACCTTGTGGTTAACAATTTTGTCTCCAAATTTGTGGTTCCTCTCTATGATAGAAGACCGTTCTCCCCTCTTCATCACATGGTTCTGGAATTCTCGATACAAAGAGCTCTGTGGTGCAAAAAAAAAAAACATGGACTGGATGGAACTTCAATCACCATCACAGAGTCTACTTTGCTCAAGTCAATGGGCTTTGCTTATAAAGAACTCTCATTGATTTCCTTTTTCCTGCGACAGCTCCAACGTCTAGAAGCCAAAAACACATTTGTAAAGCACAGTGTCGCCCCATATTGTGCCCAATAGCTATTATTGTTGTGTAGATTGTGCCATTGGTTCCATCTGTTTTGTGACCGACCAGTAGTGGGTTTAACCTTCCTAGCGTATGAGACGAAGCCAGTTTGGCTGGAATTTGGGTTAGTCTGAACTGCTACCAGAACCGGAATGGGTAAAACCCGATATACCCCCTCTATGGAGAATTGCTGCAATATTTCCAGGGTTCTGGAAACACCCCTTCGGCGTCATCAGTGAAGCCAAAAGAGCGGGGGCGCATTTAAGCAGAGTACTCTGTACCGCTAGGGAGGTTAATATCGACTGGTTGAGTATTGTGCAGCTGGCTTGGTACACATACATGTTCCAAATCAGCCCACAAGTTTGAGGTGAAATGCAGAGGAGACACCCAGGGGAGTCAGTGTGTTACTGTATTGCGGATGTAACACTTGGCACCCTTTGGACTTTTAACCCACTTGTGGAGCGTCTATGTTGTTATGCGATACGTAGCTGGCTCAGTACACACGTTTACAAATAAGCCCACCAGTTTGGGGTGAAACGCAGCGGAGAAGAGACCCCCCAGGGGAGTCAGTGTGTTGCTGATGTAATAAAGAGTTTTGTTTTTGTTTGATATGTAACTGGCTCAATCCACACAAGTGTTTTACATGTTTATCTGCTGCGGCTCAGAACATTCTACCTTCCGTCACATGAGACGGATGCCAAGGACTATGTAAACCTTTTGCCTTCCAACCCATAATATCCATCTTCATGAAGGGCCGGCCTCCCAGCAAACAAATCCATTTCATTCATATGCTCAGCCGCCAAACAAAAGAGCAGGTGCGCTCTCCTTTCAGGTTTCCTCCTCCGTCATTGATTGATGAGGTCCCTGACTGAAGCTCTAATCTTCTTTTAAATATTAAAATGAGCTAATTAAAACGATGACAGCTCCATAGAGAACAAGCTGCTCTCCATGTGCGAGTCTATTTCTGTCTTGGCTGAGGGGAGGAAGTGTTTAAACAGCTAAAATCAGCTCCGGAACATTTGTGAGGACAAGTTGTCGGTACGTCGCCGCCTGTCTTTCAGTTCTATGGAAAATGGAAATATTGAAGGCGGTGTATCGGGAGGGGCTGCCACTGCTGACCTCCTGAAACCTCCTGACAACATGGCTGCCAGCTTGTCATAGTCAGGTTATAGCGATGACAGAATGTAGTGTAGGTGGGGTTTCCCTGCTGTATATGTGCGTTGGATCCCAATTAAAAAATAAGCTAGTAAGAAATTATTACATTTGTGCATTGTTGTTATGCAGAGAAGTGGAAAGGGATCCCCAAAATCTCTCTAGGTCAGGGTTCCCCAAATTTTTTAGATCTGCGGCAACGGAAGTGACCTCACAGGGTGTCCTTTAGGACACTAAAGTGTTGGTATGTAGTGTTCAAAAATCAGGATCAGGTAAGTGTAATGCCTCCTCACTCCTTCCATCCCCCCCCCCTCCGCCCGTGCAAGTGATGTGTGGGGTGTGTAGAGTTTTGTGTACATCATGACGGTATTGGTATCAAGATAAGGTGAACGGTAGTATGTTTATAATACAGATTTGGATTAAACAAGTTGATCTAAATCATAATTTCTGTCCCTCAGTGACAGACACACCATGGAGCCTTTCGTCCTCCCGGATTCTATGGAGTCAGTTAGTGTATATATGCAGTGATACATACATACTGTACGCGGACTATATGTGACGCTCACTATCGAACCTACAAAGGGGACAAACTTCTTATTGATGTGAGAGAAGCTCTGATTGGCAGTGTTTTGTTTGCTTGGTATGCAGTTTAGACTCCGCATCCTCAAACCATTGTTCCAACAACAAATGTAGATATTGACGCCACTTGTATACTCGGTACCTTTGCTTCTATACCACCCAAAAGTATTGGCTATCACCCCCCTATGGAGGTCAAATCCATCTAACTTATCCATGCTACTATTCTATTAGGCTGGACCCGGCACAACATCGTTGTTGGTAGATCAACGGAAATTGTATGGAGTGATCTAAAGGTGTATGGGGGGCTTTAGTCAGGTCTTCTGATTTGTACCCCTAGAACAGGGGTGGGCAAACTTTGACTCGTGGGCCATTATGGTTTTTTAAATTTGACAAAGGGGCCAGAGCAAGAGCCTGTAAGGGTTGCCCTGACATAGGTATCGGAAGTTCTTATAGCCCAGACAGGAAATAAAAAAAAAAAATATATATAAGTGAAATAATATTAATAAATCAAGGCTTTCAATAGTAAACGAACATTGTATTGCAAACTTCATCCTACTAGGCATTATATCCACCAGGGAAGTCTTTACACCAAGGTGACAACGGGCCGAATTAAAAGACTACAGGGCCCCCAGGCCTTAGTATCCCCATGGCTGCCCTAGAATCTGCTCTCTGAAATTGTGCCACACCCCACCCAGCTTGTGTCCATTAGAAACACCATCTTGTCATCTTCTTGTATATAGTGTAAATAGCAGCCACACTTTAATGTATTTCAGTCACAGAGAAGAGTGCATTGTGATTGGCTGCCAAAAAGAAGCAGACTTGACATTTACACTTTTGCACTCAGTAACTACAGACCTAGATCAGGATCACTTATTAAACTCCAGTGATTACTATGATCATGGGACAAGATATACCTGTACAAGCAAATACAACTAGATCACAGTATACAGCATTGTCTATAGAAGAGTCACACCAATATGAGCATCACCGACATGAAATACGTCCTCCTCTCCGAATCAGACAGTCATGGACTACACAGTAATTCACTGAGTCCATGTGAAAGGGGAGTTATTCAAAATCATCAGATTTACATTGGGGAGCATTCTGACTGAAATGTGATTGGGCAGAGCGTGCAATTAGTCACTTTTTATGACACAATCGATATTTAATTTAGATAATACAAATACAATCACAAGGAGCTCGCATGGTGTTTGTCTATACTAAATACACCGCTTGTTTCCGAACGATCCTTCACTGTGCGTGTTCACCGAGATCGATCGTTTGGGAATGGAACGCTGGCCACCTGGAGCAATTGATCCCGCTCTAAGAAAATGTAGAATGAACAGGGATCCAACATGCCGGTATATCGATCACCATCCAAAGTATGGGCCAGGGATCGATTCATCAAGGTGATGCGCATCAATTCCCAAAACGATTGTGTGATCATTCAACAATTTGTGTGGCACCAGTTGTGATCGATTGCACAGTGACCGCCGTGGAATCGTGCCATGTATGGCCAGCTTAAGTCATACCCTGACAAGTGTTACAGACCAAAACATTGCAGTTATTGGGAAAGTGTTTGTGCTTTAAGGTGGGTTTACACGTCAAGATTTTTTCGTCCGACAGATGGACGATGAACGATTTTTTGGTTCATTGTACAAAAATCTGAAACGCCTATTTGCTCCGGTGGATTTTTTTTTTCGATATTGTTTATTTTTCGTGTAAAAAACGAACGCTCCTTATTTCACTCGATATTTTTTTCCTATCACTTCCTAAAAAAAAAAATCTGAAAGATTTTTCATTCGTGTTTCCAACGATTATTTTCAATCGATATTTGCATCGGTTGTACAAAAAAAAAAAAAAAAAATAAATCAAATTACCTTCGTTAAATGGACGTACGAAATCCGATAAAAAAAATCGAATCTGAAGTTGAACGAAACAAAAATCTTGACGTGTAAACCCACCTTTAATGTAGTTATTACACAGTTTATCACTGCAGCATCAGTTTTTGCATGAATTGTACAATTTCTGTCCCTTAATGTATATCGAAACCCAAATACAAAATGTCACATGCTGCCCACTAAATCTATACAGCCAGTACATCTACAGTGGTTCTATGTAACACTGATATGAAGTGCAGTTATGCTTTTCTGTAACCTGGTCATAGAGTGTCTAAGTTTTTATCTATATCACATTTTTAGAATGAAAGGATTTCCAGTCCTATAGAGCTTGTTATCTTTTTTTTCTGTGTTTCTGTGCTAATGTGCATATTATTAACTGAAGGGGATTAAAGAATTAGAAGAAAGGCCAAGACCAACCAGGGCTAAAGGCTGCTGATAGGTGGAGACCGCTTCATCATTGTACGTTACAAAGGTCTTCTACTACCACTCCCAGCAGATGGGACACAGTCACTTCCATATCATAAGGAAACCTAACCCATAAGGTTAAGGAAGGTAAAGACAGGGCAGCAAATAAGTGGTACGCAGGTACGCAAGAGGACCAAAAGGTTGCAGTTAGGGGTGTGAAATTGGAAATGTAAATGACTAATTAATAAAAGAAAGATTGGACTTTATATGTGTGGTGGAGATCTGGGGATGAAAGTAAGAGTAGGCATATGTAAGGGTAAAATCTGACAAGAGAAAAGCACTGTGTGACAGCTGAAATATGAAAGGTTGACATTTAGACTCAGTAGTCTAAATAACCAGAATATTTCAGGGTTGCACTACTGATGTATGAGATCTGGGGGTTCAAAGCCAACTGGTGACCTGTGGATGGAGACAGCTAATCGGGGGCTCAATCAGGATCAGGGAGGTCCATCTGCAGCAGAATCTACCATGCAGGAGGCTGACACAGAGGACAGGGAGACAGTGAGGGAAGACCACCCTACATATGAGGTGAGTACCAAACACCATCTCCTGGTACTCATCTGAGGAGCTCACTAAAAAAGTTATGTGCACCCCTGTGTATATATTTATATTTGTTATATGCAAGCTGTGTACGTATGTATATTTTCTCTCCTGCAACACCTTATACTGCAGAGCTCAGACTCTGAAAGGGAGAAGCAGCACAAAAAATTACTTTTGTCACCGGGATCATTATGAAAAGAGCAGAGAGACATAGAAGTTCTAATGCTTCCTACATCACAGACCAGTGAAGAGACAAATGCTGGAATTGTTATATAACCTAAGCTGAGAGTCCACAACTAAGTTGAGGAATGTTATCTGTCTGATGGAAGTCCCGCTCCCCCTAACAGGAACTTAATTTTTTATGAAACTATGTTCAAAAAATTGTTAAGCATATTTCTAGATTTTTTTTTTAGCAAAGATCACTTACCTGCCTGTTGGGTACCAGCAGATGGTTCAGGAACTTGGGTGATGCTCTAACCCTTCTCCGTGTTTGATGGGTGTTTTACTGATGGTGGCGCATGACACCTGAGCCCAGCGTCCGCTGCGTATCGTCATAGCAGTGATAGAGAAAGGGCAGACGAGGTAGCTAATTAAGAATACAAATCATACAAATAATACTGAAGGGACGTCATTCTTTGGAAACATTTTGATTGATTTGGCAAATAGTGTGTCTTGTGCCCTCAAGTCCTTTGTACCAATATTCTGCAACAGCAGATGACTTATCCAGTCTTGGCAGGGCGAGGGATGCATTCTGTGCTAACTTCAAGTTATTTCTGTGCTTTCGGTCAGGCTATAAACCTGCAAAGAGCAACCCCCCCCCCCCCCCCCCCCCCCCCCCCCCCCCCCATCCCCTTTGGTCTATTTAAAAGAAGTAATTTTTCCTTTTCTATGAAGCAGAGGTCAGTCCTAGCTCTGCATCACAGTGCTTGTGCTCATCCAAAGTTTAAAAATAACATTCCATTGAATAATATATACACGCAAATCACATCATATGTTATCAGTACACCAATATATAATACAAAATAGGCCCTTAGGTTACGCTTAAATATTTCCTGTCATTTATATGGTCATAACTGGGGGGAAGAGCATGGATGTGATGTCACTCTTACTGTGTGATGTCATTCCACCCGAAAGGTCACTTTCTAGATCTCTCCAAAATTCCAGCTTTGGGTAAATGCAGGTTCATTAACTGAAGGCAGCCATACACAGTTCAATATTTTGATTGATCTATATGTTTACATTGAATGGGAACTGATGTTTGCCCAACTGATACGATCAACCACAAGGGATCGACATCGAACAGAAAATTGATTAAAAAGTGATCGGACGTGTTGGTAAGTTTTAAACATTCACGTCTTCTTTTTGCTTTCCAAGCGCCCTCTTGTGGCAGAAAGCAGAAACGCAGCTTTAAAGTAAAGGAATCAATCCATTTTCGATCACGCTGTAAGGTTGCAAAATTGATTGATGTTCGACTGATTAACAACCAAAAAACTGCAAAGTATATTCAACCCGTGTATGGGTATATATATGCCCCATTGCTGGAATATATTGAAATTCCAGCAATGGGGCATCATAATATTCCACTTCACTTACATCTACCTTTCCCGAATTCTGTTAATACTTTGTCTAGATCATATCTTTAAAATCATAGATAGGAGGAACTGGTGAGCTATTCTACTTCTACCCAATCCTGGAATACTATTGGTGGAGAGAGCCTTCCTTGAGATGTTAGATGCAGAGATGGACAATGTACATAGTCTGCAGATGTTTTGGAATTAGAACTCCCAGCATGACCTCCAATGGTCCCTCATAGGGTAGAGCAGTGGCTCCCAAACTTTCCTTGCAGGGTCCCCCCTTTTCTATTTTAGGGACATTATCAAGCCCCTCTTCCCATTCAAACACAGGTTCCGATACCTTTGCCCCGCCCCCCCAGTTTGGGAACCACTGGGGTAGAGGGATATGCTGGGACTGATAACTCCTTGGCAGTTAGAGGACCGCTTTTTGCGTTTAATACTGTTTGAGAATACTACTTCTAGCCAAGTCAACATACATCAAGGCTGCGGATAGAACAGACGTGCTTCTGAGTTTTCCAAACCCCCCTGGATTATGTATACACATATTTGGAATATTTTGTGTAATGAAGACAATGCAGAGATGGATGGTATCCGCTCTCTCGCAGTTCACTTGGAGAAGAATGAGTCTTTTGTTCTCCATTTATGTTTACAATGGGCCTCCTTTTCCCGTGTCAGCGGCAGGGCAGGAACGCCGGTGCTCTGTGTGGGCTTGTAGAAGTTCTGCAATCTCACTGGGGGCGGATTCAGCAACAATGGACAATGCAGAATTGCCAGCCTGTGCCAAAGAGACAATATAGCAGTAGGTTAGCGATGGAAAGAGGTTTATTGGGTAGCGGTTTCATAAAGATGGTACAGTAACAAAAAAACCAGAACATTGGTTGTGTGTATTGTGATATGTTTAGTATTGGAAAGTCCCTTTTTAAGTAGCATTTTATTGTTATCACCCCAATAGTACCATTGTACCGTGTTAGCCATTTAACGGTATAACTGGAACTCCAAACATTCTATATTGTAATCACCCCCAATAGCCAGGTCGTGGTGCTGTATATAAAGCAGATGTGGGGCAAACCAGGCCGACGGGCCATATTCGGTCCTTTTTGTCTTTTAAACCTGCCCTTTGTTATGATTCAAACATGAAAATAAGTTTCCATTCCATGTAATGGTCACAATAATAATAATTATAATAATAAAGACTTTTTAACTGTAAACTTGTTTTCCTGTTTGAATCATAAGATTCTGTGTTCTCTTCATTTTATTGAGGTTGTGGCGCTTATTTTTGTGTACGAAACGCTATGTACAAGCGTTGATGCAATGTTTTTGGATTTTACAAATATATATCTTATAAAATAAAAATCTCTTTTGTGAAGTAAAAAAACGGGCGCCTCTATGTGAGCCTTTTTTGCCGTGGGTCACCTCCTGCTTCCCCAACTTCTTAAAACAGAAGCCCCAATCAAAACCAAAAATTCTGGTAAAAATCCTCGTTTCAGGATAGTGGGAGGGGCCATGCAAATCATTCCTTTACGCCCCATCAGCCAAATGCACATCCAGACCCGCTGGTGTACAGTGCAAATAGAGACTTATGGTACAGATCCATTTATTCCAAACTGCATACAGCTGTTTCAGGCTCATTGGCCATCATCAGTGCAGTGCATGGAAACCATGGCTCTATGGAGTGGGGCTTTGGGAGACGAACAAAGAGGAACAACCATGAAGGTTATAGTGAGGAGGGATTAAAGTAATCAAAATTTTTTAGGGCTTATCGATTCCTTTAATCCCTTCTCACCTGAAGCTTCATGGTTGTTCCTGTAAAGCCCCCCATACACCACATACAATTACCATGCAATTTCTGTACAACCAACCATGTAATATGAGGACCTTTCTACACCTTCCAATCACTATGTATTCTATCAGGGAGGACCCAGCACTACATAGTTGTTGGTAGATCTAAAGGAAATTGTATGGAGTGATCTAAAGGTGTATGGGGGGCTTAAGAACTGTATTATAAACATTTCCATGTACTCCAATGTTTGTATTTCAATAATTTCCAGGTGTCAGGTCTCATTGTCAGTAATATAACAGAATAATAATGTGGAGTGAATTCCTAAACCACAATCTCTGCAGCAATCAATCCAGAGGATGTGCGCTGGGACGTGTACAGGTCACCCTGGGTGATATAATCAATGGACCTGAATTTCTTGCTATAATGCAGTTTATAGAAACTGTTTAGTCAACATGTTTTAGAAGCTTCATAAACCTGGTAGTAATATCACGTCTATAAAACAGAATGCTGCATTCCTGGTGTACCCCCCTGCGCAGGGCCCAGTTTACAATGTAAGAGCTTGTCTAGATGAACGCAGCATTTCAAGGTAATGATAGAACTCAGCAGTGACATATTTACTTTGGCTCCGATAACTAAGGAATAACAGCTTGTGCCCTGTAACTGCCAGCTGCCACATTCCAGGCATAGCATGGCCATTCCTCACAAGATTTATACATCAGGTAACTGATCAGCAGCGAGGTTGTGTAGAGGGATACCTGAACTCTGAGCTGCCTGTAAAATTATGTAAACAGGAGAAACCATGCTGGGGCCTACAGCTACTTCTAGAAGGTCCATGTCCAATATCTCATTCTAGTCTGCTGCTCGGGGAGTTGCGGTATCTGGCAATAATCTGGAATTTCATCTCATTCTTAGCATGCTGCTTATTGTGTCAAATGTTATGAAGTGGAGATGTTTACAGGAAGGTTAATCTTCCATCCATGTGAAGGGCTACGGAGATGGAGATTGCATCATGAGCAACCAAGGAGTCCAAGCTGGGTGGTCTCAAACCAAGAATAAGAGGTGTCTATCAAAACACATGGCCATTTATCACATAAAGTAGCCATATATAGGAACTAAAAATCCTACCAAGGAGAGCTGTCATTGGCTGAAGTTAAAGAGCCTTAGGCGTCATCGCACACTGGACACATGTACGTAGAGTGGCCGATTTGCAGGTGGACACCATGTGCCACCGATGACAATGTGGCACGCTGCTTTGCAATAAAGAGGTGCAGACATTTCAATGTGGACAATCCCTTTCATTGGAATGGAAAGTGTCCTCTCGGCCTCTTTTTACACCTTTCTACACCTTCCAATAATCTATCAGGGAGGACACTATACTACATGGTTGTTGGTAGATCTGATCTGAAGAAATCTGAAGGTGTATGGCCAGCTTAAAAGCCAACCTTGTTAGTTAATTGCAAATCCCCTGAACATGGTATAGATATGTATGGAAGGGTTGTGGGGACTTTGAATGTAATTTATGCAAAACCTACAGTACCTAGCTCAGTGGTGGGCAACGGAGTTGATATGTAGGGCCACAAGTGCAGCCCTTGCCACCACTAAAGGGCCGCACATTACATCAATCCAGCCCCATCGTCATATCTCAGCAGGCAGTGGACCAGATCTCGATAGGCAGTCAAAACCCGACAGCACCCACCCCCCTCCTGCCCCTGGATGCAGCACTCATATGTAGACCTGGTTTCCCTGATCAACATTGACAATTTTACTGATGTAGGACCGCCAGAGGTGATTAGGAAAGCTGTGTGACCACTTCACAGGTGAGTTGCTATGCCCTATGCATTAACAGTTTGGTTTTGGGGGCCGCATGTGGAGCACCAAGGGGGGCCACCAAACAACGCTCAAAGGTCCGCAGGTTGGGCACCTAGGTCCTAGAGCCATACTTTTTTTTTCAAAGTCAGGTCAACGTTTTTAGGGTAGAAATTTCGGCTAAACGTCAAACTTAATGTATAGAAATACTTATTTGAAATCAACTCACAAAGTCGGCTAGTCGAAATTTCATCAAAAATGTAAATCACCCCGTCGTTATTGGACTATTTGAAAATTTTTCGAAAAAGTCAAAAATGTGAAAAAAAATGTGATCCTCTAATGTTTAGACCACCATCTGTGTTACATTTGGTAGGAAGATTAGCTTTATTTTTTTTATAATATTGTTACCTTTTATTTACAGAGCCAACATATTGTTCGGCAATCTACATGAAATAGGGGTTGAAAGGCAAACAAATGTAGATACAAGTACACATTGTGACACAGTAGGGAGCGGATGGAAGCGGATATCAGGTAATATTAGGAAGGAGAAGAGGGAGAGACTGAAGAGAGGGGTTTAGGGCAAGTGAGAGGAAGTCTGATGGGTGAGAAGAGAATTCCAGAGAGAAGGTGAAGCCCTGAAGAAATATGTGAATGGCATGATTTTGTCAGTGGGTCAGTGGAAGAGCAGAGGGGTGTATGTATGTAGAAAGTAATAAGAAAACGAGGTGAGGGGGAAGGCACGGAACTTTGATTTTGATTCTCTGGACAATTGGAAGCCAAATTCACATAGAGGAGCAGCAGATGAAGTGAGGTTAGAGGAGTAGGTGAGACAAGAAGCAGCATTCATGAAGAGGTGAGAGTCTGGCCCAGGGGTTGGCACACTTTTTGACTCGTGGGCCACAATGGGTTATTCAATTTGACACATGCACAGCTTCATGAATGATGCTGGAGGTGTGCAGTAGGGACATTATAACCTTTTTAATTTTCTATACACAAAGTAATAATACTGCCAGGAAGGTAAGAAAAATATTAGATTTAACTGACATATATCAGTGAAAATGCTGAGACCTTGGTGACAAGACACCCTGGCTCCCCTCCGCTCATTCCCTGCAATGAGCAGAAATTAGATGGATATTCAGACTCCTCCTGGCAATATAAACGCTCATTGCAGGGAACAAGAAGAGAGGACCCAGTGCATCTTTTCATCAAAGCAACAACAAGCCACATTAAAGTTGGCCAGATGTGGCCCCCGTGCCTTAGTTTGCCATTGTCTAGTGGGGATAGGAAAGGGACATCTTGGCAGTGTTGTGCAGATGGAAGTAGCAGGATCTAGCAATATCCTTAAACTTCGTAAAACAGAACTCATTATCATCTTCATTGACCTTCCAAGCCTCGCCCTCAACGTCTCACTTACAGTAAATAACATATTCCAAATCATCCTCTCTGGTCTTCCTCTATCTAGGCTGTCACCTCTTCCATCATGAATGGTGCTGCTAGATCACTCCTGCTTCTCCTCTCTGCAAATCTCTACACTGGCCTCCAATTGTTCAGTGAATCAAATACAAACTTGCTTTTATATCACTCCACACCTCTTGCCCCATTTACGGTACATCTCCAACCTGGTGCAAAAGGTCCAACCTGACCTACTAATAAGACTTCTCTAGGGCCGCTCCTACCCTCTGGAACTCTCTCCCTCGTCCCATTAGACTTGCTCCTACCTTCGGCACTTTCAAAAAAGCCCTGAAAACCCACCTCTTCAGTCTGGCCTATTCATTTTCTCACCCCTAACATCACCACCATGCCAGTCCCATCCCCCCACCTATTGTATACTCTGTTCCCCAACCTATTAGAGTGTAATCCCAATTAGGCAGGGTCCTCTACTGCCTTATTGGGCTCTACTTCTCCTGTGTCATAACCTGTACCTGTGTTCTAATAATAGCAATATCCTGTAATGTTCAATAAAATGTCTGCTGGGCTCATTATACTACTGCAGGGGCTAAGACACGAAATTCAACTTGTATCTAGAACAACTGCATCTCACAGATCTTTCTAATTAAAGCGGACCTACCACCAGGAATCTATGTTTTCATGAATGGCACTAGAAG
>CM070038.1:26915300-26926520 GCA_036250615.1 Ptychadena robeensis | reverse complement strand
CAATCAACTTTTCTTCTACCAAAAGCATGTAATATGAGGACCTTTCTAAACCTTCCAATCCCTATGTATTCTATCAGGGAGGTCATTATAATACATATTTGTTGGTAGATCTAATGGAGATTGTATGGAGTGATCTAAAGGTGTATAGGTGGGGGGGCAGCAGCATCTCAGTCACTATTTTTCAGGTCTCTGTCATCTAGCTTTATAAAAGTTTTTGCCATGAAGGTTTGTGTTCACAACCTCCTGTTATGGGGTGACACCTGTCTCCTATGCCTGCTCCTGCATTGCCATCCTTTCATATAAAGCCCCCAGCAGCTGTGGTGACACACTTGTGAGTGCTCTATCAGGGAGATAATCGAGTGCAATGATCTGCTGATGTTGGAGCGGATGCATGTAAATACAAAGTGAGGCTGAGAGAGGCTGAAAGATCAGCAGTAATGAGATAAAGGAAGCATATAACATATTAAAGCCTAATTCTACACTGCACCACTTTATATAAACCATATGCCCACAGCCCCATCATCCCATAGGTGTAGAGATCTTTGCAATTTGGTTTCTATACATTTTTTTAAATTACCATAGAAAACATATGATCAGTGACAGGCCAATGGTAGCAGAAAAGGTAGACCAGTGGTTTCCAAACTGAGGGGCGTGGAGGTATTCCATGGGGGGTGCAGTTGGGGGCTGAAGGAGGAACATGCAGGAAGCCTACCATACTAGTACAGTGCATGTAATGTGTGTGTGTCTCTATGTGAATGGTTGATCTCGCTGCATGAGAGTAGTGTGTGTCTCTCTCTGTGAATGATAAATGTTTCTGTATGAGTTTGAGGTCCATTTGACACTAGTAGTGTTGAGCTCGAATATTCGAATGGCGAATATTTTTTGCGAATATCGGCAATTCGAGAATTCGCCAATATCTCGAATATGTTGGCGTATATTCGCAATTCCGAATATTCGCAATATGGTCATGTATCGCGAAAATAATATTCGCATTGCGAAAATAAACATAGCATGTGACCATTCATTTTAAAGATTTTTGCGATGCGAATATGATTTTCGCAATGCGAATATGATTTTCGCAATGCGAATATGATTTTCGCAATGCATGGTCTGGAATATTCGAATTTCCGAATATAGAATCGAATATTAGTAGAATTATTCGTGAAATATCACGAATTCGAATATTGACTATGCCGCTCATCACCAGACACTAGTACTAGTACACGATACTGCAACACAAACACGACTAGTGTTGAGCTCGAATATTCGAATGCCGAATATTTTTTGCGAATATCGGCAATTTGAGAATTCGCCAATATCTCGAATATGTTGGCGAATATTCGCAATTTCGAATATTCGCAATATGGGCATGTATCGCGAAAATAATATTCGCATTGCGAAAATAAACATAGCATGTGACCATTCATTTAAAAGATTTTTGCGATGCGAATATTATTTTCGCAATGCGAATATGATTTTCGCAATACATGGTCATACCGTGAATATTCGAATTTCCGAATATAGAATCGAATATTAGTAGAATTGTTCGTGAAATATCACGAATTCGAATATTGACTATGCCGCTCATCACTAAACACGACTTGTGTGAAATGGTCCTCAATCTAAAACTATGTAGTTTGAATGGGAGGGGGGCATGATAATGTTCCTATGTAGAAAAGGGAACAACTGAGGTAGAAGTTTGTTTTCTCTGTACTGCATGTTGCTTAGTCGTTGATGACACAGTTTTGTATAAGGTTGGTGCTGATCGTACAGCTATGTCCATACGAATAACAAAATGTATATTATGATTGGCCTACCTCCTAAGTCCATTTAAATAACATGTAAGTAATGAACCTGACCTGTGTCCAATAGGAGCCTGACGATTCTGAAGTTAGAATGCGACACGCTGTAATGCATAGCGGTATTCCCATTTTCATCCGCGATATTGACCACAGTCTGCAGCAGCTGGGCGCTGATCGATCTCAATTCATCCAGATAAACAGACACCAGATCCGGGGATGACGACTTCTGGCTGGAGACTCGGAACCACTCTTGGCAAACGGTGTACAGCGTTTGTCTCTACAACACAGCAATGGTTATTATTAGTTACCGACTGTGGCCAAAAAGTAACGTCTACCGCCAAACAATGCTGAGCAAACCACAAGCGGGAACTAACCACAGCACAGCGTTCTAAGAGACCCTTCATCAATCAAATGTTTATTGCATCTGTAGTGCACATCTCTCCGGGGCTTATTCCGATGTTTATAGAGATATTCCCTGCGGAGCTCTAATAGAGGAGGTGTGAGATGAGGTCGATCCTGAGATTTGGGCCACATAAGGACTTTGGCACCGGGAGACAATCAATCTCGATTTATACATTATGCGCTATATAAATATTCAAATTGTATTGTTTGTTTTACTCTGTATCTTCAGCCGACAAATTAAAAAGGAACTCCAGCCTTTTCTTCAAGTGTCTAGAAACCCAGGAACAAAAACTGACTGCAGCTTACCAATCAACTGCCAATTCGATTTTTTGTTTGATGTCATTGTCGAACATCGTTCGTTCATTTATCGCCAATATTGAATAAAAATACATTAGAAATTACAGATAAAAATTTACCAACATGTTTGATGACTTTTTGAACAATTTTTTGTTTGAAGTCGAACAAAATGTATCCATCGAACAAGTTGGCCATTCTAGATTTTTGTTTAATCAACCAAAAAATAGTTCGTTCTTCGTTGATTGAACGAAAAAATCTACACTTGTAGACCCATCTCTGCAACCTACAGCTGTGGGGGTGGTCTACGGTAGATGGACTATGGAAAGGAGCTCAGGATGAGGTATTTAGAGTGGATGAATCAGGGTGACCAAGTGTCGGGTGGCCTAAAGGGGGTAAGTGACAGAGGGAGCGGAGGATCAGGTAGTAAGAATGGGTGAATAAGGCTTTGCAACCAAATGCCAGAGAATAAGGGGAGTTCTAAAGGTGATGGAGTCACAGAGAGAGCAGAGGGTTGGGTAAAGCTAGGCACACACGGGTAGATCTGTAAAAAGATTTGTGTACAATCAACGTGTGCGGTCACGGTGCTTGATTGTGCTCTAATCTGTTTACAAATCTACCCGCTTGTGTCTTCCTTCAAGCGGGATCAATATCCAAACCTCGTTCAATCTCCATTACTTTGCATGGAGACGTGAGTCTGCATGCAAAGTATTGCAGATGCTGCTGCTCCTGGACTCGGTTGTCAGTGTGAAGGGGGCGGAGCCAGCAGCAGGAGCTGTGAGCCTGTGTTCTGGCTTTTTCCCCAGCTTGCAGCGTGTTGTGATTCACACGTGCTGCAAGCTGGGGAGCATGGGTCCCCATTGAATGGGAATCGATGTGCCCATGTGGTGCACATTGATTTCCGTTTAATTGATACCTGATCATAGACAGCATGGTGACGTCACCTGTGATTGAGTGGGGGTCGATTGCACGGGAATCTACCCGTGTGTGCCTAGCTTACGTTTATTTGATGTGTCTCTTATAGACTTAAGCAAGCAATAAACTATTGCAGTGGGGTGGGAGCTCACTGCAAGGGTTAATATAAAACTTGCCAGGAGTGTAGTTTAGGCTATGTGCATGAACAGCAGTAAGTGTTAGGACTCGGAGGGCACAGCAATTCTCAGTGTGACTTACAATATTACTTCACAAATGAGTGCATTTCTATCTCCATTATAAATATAATGAGTATTACCAGCATGAAAGTGCTATTAATAGGAGCTCTTCCTGCTAATCACATGAACTGTCTTGCCAGGTTACATCATTTCTTCTGAAAAGGGCGAATAAGTGAAAGAGATCAGAGGAGTCTCTCTTAATTTACAAACCTCAGTAGATGGGAGGATTATAATGGTGAGGAAGTGATCAGACATCCACGTGAAGGGCACAATTACCAGCTGTACACCAGCCGCAACAGAAACGTCTTCCTTTCATTTACATATTGCCGTCTTTTATGCATGGTCAATTTGATCAGCTTAAGGCCCCCATACATGGTTCGATTTCCCTACAATCAGTGTCGTATTCTATTGTAATTTAATATCAATCGAACTGCGATCGCACTACCCCCCACATGGAAAAAAACGATATTTGATCAATTTTGTTTAAAAATCCATCCAAAGCATAATTAAAAAGGTATGTATGCTCATTATTTTAATCGATCCAAAATTGTTGGGCACAAAAAAAAATATTCGATATACATTTGATGTATACTCAATCGATTTTTTGAATAATTTAGATTGAATTAGGTCGAACCATGTGGACAGGCATCGATTTCTGATCGATCAACTAAAAAGCTGGCCATACTTAAGATAACAACTATGTAGGGATGGGTCCTCTGTGATTGAACACAGGTAGACCTGATGGTTTGGAAAGTCCCTCATATTACATGGTTTAGATAAAACAAAAGACAGAGAAATCTAAAGGTGTATGGGAACCCTAAGACGATCAATTGGGAAAAATTTAAACATGTATGGGGGCCTTAAGAGTGAAACTCCAGATAATTCCAGTGGGGGGAGGAGGATCCAGACACTGTACTGTCCCCACATAGGACATTGTCCAGGTAACTTAATTTTAACAGTCATTTAATAAGATTTGACAAATCAAGAGCTGTATGCAAAACTATCACTAAAGCACAGCAAGCAAGTAGAAAATAAAGACTAATCATTACAATCGCTCAAGATATATGCTCACTGAAAACACACAGATGTTGTAGGAAAGTATTCTATGTATGTCCATCTTATCCTTAGGCTATGTTTCCATTATACGTTAGGACCCCCTCCACTAAGCGCATTGCTTTGTGGGGACCCTGACGGAGCACATAGACTTTACCTGCTCGGCGGATGCCGTGTTTATACATCCGCTAATGCAGAGGTACAACATACTCGAAGCAAGGCTGAACGTAGTCGAGTACATTGAACCTCTGCATCGGCGGATGTCTAAACACAGAATCCGCCGAGCAGGTAAAGTCTATGTGCAATACGCTTAGCGGAGGGACGACGTATAGTGGAAACAAGCCCTTTACACTGCTCTGCCACAGAGTACAGACAGGGGAGGGTACACTAACCTCTTCACCTTTACTCTCTGACTAATCTAGAAAACACAGAAAAAGCACACTGATGACTTATCTATTTGGTACCTCTTGCTGCTTCTGCTTCCGACTGTCTGAGCTCTGCTGTATAAGGACTTGCTTAAGGCTGGTATTGTACTTCAGACTAGTAAGCATACACCAGTCGACTCCTGTATGATCGATCATTACGTGGTGATGCAACTAATAGATGCGCACCACCATTGGCAATCGATCCCTGGCCAATACTTTTGGGGGATCCTCGGTAATGTCAAGGGAGCAAGGATTGACCAACATGTCTGATGCCTGTTCAACTAACAATTTCTTCTTGATTGCTCCAAGTGACACGCACAGTGATTTATCGTTTGGGAATCGAATGCTAAATTACCCCATATCTGGCCAGCTTTAAAGTGCTTGCATTTAAAAATACAATTAAAGCTCTATTCCGATATACAAATTGCATTCATTTCATTTTGCATGTGTTCTGCAGCATCACAAACACAATGAACAAATCAGCCTGACGTCCCTGCAGCCAGAGCAGTCATACAGGTCATTGTATGGAGTTTTGTCCCCGTCATTAATTCTGTCTTTCTGCAAGAGCAGGAAGTTTGTAGCCTTATGAGATTAATTATACTAGAAATTCTATTAGCCAGCTTTTGTCTTTAGCCTGCAACACGTGCAGCGAACACAGCGCTTTTTAATTAAAAATCCAATCGTTACACAGCGCTGTGATCCCTAGCTAGGGGCGGAAAAAAATGGAAAGGTGACGGTGGGGGCTTCGTACCAGTTTGTTATCTGTGGTGGTCCTCAGTTCTGAGAGATGTTGGCTCAGGATCTGACACTCACTGCGAAAGGAATCACCCACCGAACACCTACAAGAGAAGACAGTGACTTCAGGGTTTGATGGGTAAAGCCATTTAAAAAAAAAAAAACAATAATTAAAGTAAATTACAATAGTAAACTTGATAATAATAGTTCTAAATATGCTGAAAGTAGATGTAAATCAAATCTCAAACAGAGAACACGTGTTGCACATTACACGAGGTATCTGACATCAGACGCATTGCGTTGCCATTTCCAACACATTGGTATAGGAAACACTAAAGCTTATGGCTTAGGCTCCACTGTGCGTAAAAACCCTGCGTTTTAACACATTGTTCAATGCGTTGATGAATCCGTTCATTGTATGAAAACAAAAAATGATCTGTTACAAACTCATCCCTAATGGATCCCTAACACATGGCGTTAATTGGATCCATTACGCATAGTGGAGCCTGAGCCTATGTGTCTAAAATGCATTCAGCAGTGGGTTATGTGATAATGCACTATAATGGCCCTGCATCGCGTTCATATGCATTAATGCATATAGTGTTTATAGTGAAAGGGCCCTAAAGCAGTGTGTAAAAGTGTGAATGGTAACATAGGTTGCCTATGGAACTATGCGCAGCACTTGTATAGTGTAAAAGAACCTTTAGTATTCTCAGCACATTGGACAAAACTGCAGCACAGTACATATACACCAATTCCACATCCCATTTAAGTCAACATCCAGGAGCATAGCGCATAAAAGCTCCTAAGCCCCCCATACACTGATAGATCCATGGACGAGTTTGCGGCCCAGCAATCGGTGCGTGCGTTCACGGCAATCAATCAGCAGCAAATTTGTCCACAGATCAAAGCTGCCCACCTGGATGGATCGATCCATGCCGCTCAAAAAGGCGATTGTCCATAGAAGAGACATGTCTGTTTTTCTGTGGTCAATTGCATTAAGGGCACACAAATGGTGTGCTTTGATTTTATGAATGACCGGCCTCAGCGCCGGGATGTATGCCTGAATGGGGGGGGGGGGGGGGGTTTACTTACAGTCTGATAATAAGAGATAATAATTAGATTCCATGTGTGGGGTGCTGATTGAGAAGGTTCTGGTATACAATTCAGCAGGAAGGACCAGGACTGAAGGAACACATTTAACAAAAGTGTGGGCAAGACTTCCAGCAGTTCATAAAAAAACAATCTAGGGTTGCACTCGATAGTGTAATGCCAGCAATCAACTGTTCACAACAGGCAATCTTTTTACAGATCTGTTTCTGTAACGAGCATTGAAAGAACATTCTCTTTGCTGAATAAAACTATTGGTATTTGAATCATATCACTGACAGATTTAAAATACACAACTAATTTGGGCATAACTTGTACAAGATAGTAAAGCAAACCTAAAGGCATGAGAGCATGATTGGCCCAGCACATGTTTATTGGCTGCTATTTAATTAAGTAATAAAAAATTGTTGAGATATAAAGTTTTTATGAACTTTGCAGAAAAAAAGAATTTTACACCTCCAGGAGTGATTTATGCTTATGGTAAATGAAACACATTTAATGAAACTATTAATATAAGAGAATAAGGAAAAAAAGTCACTAATTCCTCAATAAAGTGGGGTTTCCTTCCTCCAGGAACATGTGTGTTTCCCATATGGCAGCCATGACTTAAACCCCCCCCCCCCCCCCCCCCCCCCACACACACTCACATGGATCGATTGATCACCGTACATGTTCACAATGATTGATCAGCAAATGAACGCAGAAACCCTTGTTGGACCAATCCCGTGCAAAGAAATGTCGATCGAACAGGAACCGACATGTTGGTAAATCCCTGTTTGAGGAATTGATTGCACAAAGTGGCGATCTGTGGAGTGCCGCAATAGATTGCAGGCAATCGCAGGGGTATCGACCCATGTGGGGAGGGGGGGGGGGCTTTACTTGTGGACTTTGTGCCATAAATAGAGATCCATTGTTTGAAGGGCATCACAATAAGCTATCAATTGCAACACAGACTTCAATCACTATTATGCTGGGCATACACGACTCAATTTCTTAATAGATTTTAGCGCTGTGCGCGTTCACGGAGCTCGATTGTGCTCAAATCTATAAAAAAATGAATCCCGCTCGAATTACGGTGGGGACATTAAATTGTGAGCTCATCAAAGAGACTATTAGTGATATGACTATGCACTCTGTGTTGTGTAATATGTCATTGATAAAAAAAGTTAATAACAATACCTGGTCAGTAGTGTGGTTGTGTGAGCATGGCCTTGGTAAACAGCGGAGCCTTGACTTACAAACCTAAATCGTTCCCAGTGGTGGGTTGTTAGTCATTTTTCAAATAAGATATAATACAAAAATCCATAATGCGCTCTAAGCCTCCCAAAGCACAAAAATCTAAGCTTTCCATTATCAAAAAAGCATTGTATAATATGTGTAATTTACCAAAAACACCAATCATTTCCTGGTGTTCTCACTCAAAAGTTAAAATGTGCCTAGCCTACCAGAAACAAACATCTGTAATCAAGGTGACATCTT
This sequence comes from Ptychadena robeensis, assembly GCA_036250615.1. Classification (NCBI taxonomy): domain Eukaryota; kingdom Metazoa; phylum Chordata; class Amphibia; order Anura; family Ptychadenidae; genus Ptychadena; species Ptychadena robeensis. The sequence goes on along the minus strand of CM070038.1, from coordinate 26,918,069 downwards.
TAGCTTTCAGGAAGAGAGGATGGAAGTCCCTTCCCATAAGAACACTCTGGTGTCCTTTCTCTCCTTGGAAGAGTCTGTAGACTTTTGTAGAATAGGGAGATCAGTCACATGATTTCTTCACACTGTCCTCATAAATGTGCAGTTCACTAAAGCAGGGTACGGGCCAGTACCCTGATATGGGCCAGATCGATGGCCGCTTTGAGCGCTCACTGCCATCTATCTGGCCCATATCATATGCGGCCATCCCTGTTTTCGAGCGGGACCAATCAAACCCGCTCGAAAACAGGAATATTGGACATGTCTGTTATTCATGGTCGATGTCTGTTGCTTTGCATGGAGACCGCGGGGCTCCATGCAAAGCATCGGCTGAGCTGGAGAGAGAGCAGAGCCGTCTCTCCAGCTCCTCCGATATCTGGCAGCAGCGTGATGACGTCATGACGCTGCTGCAGGGAACATTGGACGGCTTGAATATCGAGCCATCTGTTCCCTGCTTAAGAACTCATTTACATGCGTGGTTGTTATGTGACATGAGGTGTCCGTCTGTTGGTTTTCAGGCTTTTGCTCAATATACCTGTGATGGGGTTGTTTTTTTAAAACGGCCTGCAAGTGCCTGCACAAGTTTGCGCCCAGTCATTTTACGGACTGTCCGGGAAACTACCATGTAAATGTAGCCTAATGCCTCTCTTTGGTTGTGAGTTAAATATCAATTTTAGTTGTAACTCAAGTCTGTCTTAAGTCAAGCCAGTTGTAACTCAAGGCTCCACTATATATACTAATAATATTCTCAAAAACCTCAATACAGCGATGCTGTCTGGCACCCTAATAGTTAAATGTTTTAAACATGATTTTGGAAACATTTGACAATGATGTTGCGAAGTAAATAAATTATTCTCAAGTATGTCTATCCCTGCTTTGGTTTATGAAACAGCTCACATCTGGAAATGATTATGCAAAGCATAAAAAATTTAAGAAATACAGCCGTGGACTGAAAAATCAGTTAATAGCTTTACAAAAACAAAAGACAAAGAAGATTTCCGTACAGAAGAGATTCTGGACACAATTTTGAATCCCTAAAAAATTTGCTGAATGGTCATTTCTTCAGAAGCAGAAGGCAAGAGCGGTGAGAAGTTCAATCATGCCTAACCCCCCCCACGGTGCAATTTAAGGTGAATGCTGATTGGATGGCTCTGCAGTGAGATCATTTACAAAAACATAATCAAAAGACTGCACTGTTAGTCTGCAGAGTTCAAGCAAATGAACTGTTAAAGCTAGTCATACTAGGAAACATCCCGTGCAATCGACCCCCGATCAATCATAGCGTGGTGATGTCATCACGCTGTGATTGTTCGGGGATCAGATGAACAGAAATCAATGTGCACCACATGGGCACATAGATTCCCGTTCAATGGGGACCTCCGGGTAGCCATTTCTGCCCAGCTTACAGCATGTGAATCCGAACATGTTAGAAGCTGGGCAGAAATCCATCCAGCCTCTCTCCCAGTACAGCAGTGCCGGAGAATGAAGAGTGCTGACCCCGCCCTTTTCATACTGACAGCTGTGTCGGAGGAAGAAGCCAGAGCCAAAGCGGTTTCTATACTTTGCGTGAATTCTTCTTCACGCAAAGTATTGGAGATTAAACAGGGTTTTCCCTGTTCAATCGAGTTCCTTTGAGCGGGCTCTATTGAACCCGCTCGAAGGAAAGCACACACAGGTAGGATTGTAAGCAGATTAGAGTACAATCAATCACCGTGACCGTGCACGTTGATTGATTCTACTCTAATCTTTTAACAAATCTACCTGTGTGCCTAGCTAAAGTCAATTCTGGAGTCATTCAAAAGTTTCAGAATCCCTGGTAATCACATCCCCCACAGTCCTTTATAAAAATGAAGAACCAGAGTCATATTGCTACTGCAGTCATCTACATAAGATTTATCATTAAGGTGGTGATGCATTTAAGCTAGCCATACATGTATCGATTTTGCGTTCGATTCCTGAACGATTGATTGGCATGCGTGATCGCAGTGATCATTCGGGAACATAAAACAATTTTTCTTTGAGCTGGATTGATCGTTAAAAAGTTGATCAAACAGAAAAAGCACATGTCCATAAATCCTGTTCGGTCGCCATTAGTTTGAATGGACCAGGGTCCTCATCCACAGTATCAAATGGGAATCTATGGCGCAGGTGGTGCGCATCGATTCACAGTTCCATTGGCAAACGATCACGCACAACGCTGTGACATTGCCATGCTGCGATCGATTGTTGATTAAGCATTGCATTGATGATAGCAGAAACCCACTCTTAAGCTGGGCAAACACAGTTCGACTTTTCTGTTCGAACGGCTTACAAAAAAACAATCATATTAAGCTGATTGTTTTAAATTTAATTGCTTTTCACCTGAATCAATTGAGCTAAAGTGATCCAAATCGAATATAAATCGATTGAGCAGTGATCAGAAATGTTGGTAAATTTCAGTCCACCGTGACGTGTTTACCATGTATTTCAGTCGGTTTGTATCCGATCCTTAGATGGATGTGCAGAGGACTTTGGAAAGGAATCGATCAGTTTTGAATCTATCACTTTATATGGTGGTAAAAAGGAATTGTTTTAAAATGATCAACTTAAAACAAATCGATCACCAGAGTAATAGAACCGTGTATGCCCAGCTTTACAGTGCAGTCCATGCAAGAGCAAAGGATTGTCTTTTCTATCCTGGCTAATTCAGTTTTCTTTTGCTTCATGATCCCAAACCCATATAATGACACAACA
>CM070038.1:26894661-26915200 GCA_036250615.1 Ptychadena robeensis | reverse complement strand
CAAAGTAAAACAAACACAAAACACATTTCCAATTGTAATACAAATGTTATTATAAACAAATATGAATACTTGCTGTTTTGAAATAATTCATCCCAAATAAGTATTTAGAGATGTTATCATTCAAATTATACCTTTTATAAAAAAATTTAACATAATTGTGTGTTTCAAACATTATTATATTCAGGATGTCTACTAGACCCTTGTACGGACATATTTTGGGAAGTTACAGGCCTACAACATTAAAATATTCCATTTAAGTCTATGGTGTGCTTTTGGTAACAGAAATCTGGACCTTGCGAGAGTGCTAGGGAGGTTAAATCATGATAAAATGATACCACTTATAACATGGCTATTATGTTCTCACTGTATTTCTTAAAAAGGCAATGTGTCCCCTTTAAATTTAACTTTTGGCCATGAAGCAGATTGCTAATTAAATGAAGTGAAACTTTGCCAGTGTCCGGATGAAGGTTACATTGTTTGACTTAATGGGTGCGGACGTCCGGCATCCTGAATAATTATCTCTAGCTTCCCAAAATGGCCCAAGGTCCATGAAAACCCTGCAACGTGCAACTTAACTTCATTAAGATTATTAAAGGAATCGCAAAAATAAAAAAACCTCTTGGCTTGTAGACACAATAGGAAATCTCCAAAATCAGGAAAAATGCTCTTAGGGCCCTCACACTATATGCGCCGCACTGACCATGGCAAACCTGCTGTACCAATCATTTGTACGTGCTGCATTTTTCACATGCTAGGATAAAGCTGGCCATACATGGGTCGATTTAGAGTTTGATTCCAGAACGATTGATCGGCGTTCAAGTTCGTGGTAGTCGTTCGGGATTGGAAAGTTGGGCACCTGGAGCGCCAAGAAAATTTTGATCGAACAGGGATCCAATGTTGGTAAATCCCTGTTTGATCATCATTACCCCGTTGAGTTTGATCATTCATGGATTGCAGGGAAAACGACCCATGTATGGCCAGGTTAAGCTTCACCAGAACACTTGTATTGGGAAGGTAACACATGCAGTATGTACTGTGCATTAGCATACACGTCCGCTACCACTACATTGTACATTGTGTGTAGCGTGATAGGTCCCTGAAGCTAGCCAAAGCCTAATCAACATTAACATGATACATTTTTGCTTCAATTGACATGTTCATTATAGATGTTGACTCATCAATTAAAAGTACAGTTGGTGCACAGGCAGATCTTTAGTTCATTGCAATCATTTAAAACTTAAATTACTTCTTTTTGATTCAACCAATTTCTCACAATTCAATCAATCAATCAAAAATCCACAGAGAGTTCTTAAAAAACCCACCACAATGATGACAATTTTCTAAACTGCTCTTATAAAATGTGTTCAGATTTTCCAAGAGGAAAACCAACTAGGGTCACAGAATACAAAATGCCCACCATTTATCATGATTAGGAAAAAGTACAGAGCCCAGCAAGGCTTCGAGATTTAATTAGATCAGGAGGGTCAGCTCATTAGCAGAAGACTCTGGACAATATCTCAAAGTCCTTTAAGCTGAAGTGTATAAATCACGTTGTCAGAGAAGCTAGTTGGGGCTTACAAAAAAAGATTTTCTTTTACAATTAAAAGGTTAAACAACCCCTTACCATATATTTAATCAGGTCATTTAGGATAAAAATAATTGGAGTTTAGCGTTAATATTATTTAATATAGCAAATGAAAGTAAACTAAATAAAAAACCATGCACCCCAAGTTCAACCAAGATAACCAAACTACACTGTAGGTTCTCTTAAGACCTCCATATCTAGGCACAGCACTTATTACATACATACATACATACATATTAAATATTAGGAAAAAGAACAGTGTTAAAATTAGTTTCCCTGAAAAGTAAGAAAACCAGAATAGCTACAGGGGACGAACAAGACAATAAGCATACAATTGGGATTTAAGGTAGATTTTATTATTGCGCTTTCATGAAAGGGAAGGTTACGCGAGGCATAGTGATGAAGCACTGTCAAAACCCAAGATCATGCTCTTTTTATTTAGAGCAAATGCGCTTGAGCTTCATCTATATCGAGGTGCAGCATTGCTGCGTCATCGATATCAGCCACTGCTGCAGCATCGATATCAGCCACTGCTGCACAATGAATATCAGCCACTGCTGCATCATCTATATCAGCCACCCAGGTCCCAATCCAAACTAATGGAAATCAAACAAGGTTATGTTGGAAACCTGTTCGGCCAAGCTTTAACTGATCCTGCCTGAAGGAAGCCTGGATGGCTTAAATTTTGTAATGTATTCAAGAAAAATCAGGCACCATGAACATGCATAGCGCTCGATTGTGCTCGAATCTATTACAAAATCGAGCCTTGCTAACCTACCCGTGCACAGAGCTTTACCTACTGACATCTGGGGTCCCTCGTGCAGTTTTACATTCCAGCACTGGGCCGTCTTACCTACTCACACCTGCTCAGTATATTTGAAAAGACTTGTGTTGGCACTTTAATGTATATAGAAGACAGATGCAACAGAAGATTTCCTCATGTGTCCTTAATGCCTAGTACCCCATTAAATAAAAGGCCTATCCAGGTGAATGAATATGACTATTTAATGAAAAGATCCACAGCAAGGAAATCGTCCTCGTGCATATATTTACATGACAGTGATTGATTCACCCCCAGTAAATGTATTGTGAAGGTTACAGTCATTGTATTAATATTATGCCTCCAGAGGTTATCAAATATATGCAAGTTTAATCAAACAGTTTTTTCTTTTTTTTTCCTCTATGAAACAGTCCAGTGTGGATTGTTCTAAAGCATAAAAAATATAATGCTTTACTGGAAACCCTAAAACAAAACGGATGATTTTTAATAAACATCAACACTTCATTAATTCCAACATTTACGGTAAGCTGGTGTTCCTGTAAACAAGTTTGTCTGTGAAAAGTTAGGAAGCATGGATTTGTAGATAGGGTCAGCCCAGTGTAGACACCATTTAGGAAACATTGAGATCTTCTGCTTGGCTTAGCCCTAGTAAACAATCAATAGACACAAAGTATCACTGTGAGTCTTCGATCTGATGCTTACCCACCATTGACCCCAACAAACTGCAGATTCTTCTTAGCTCCAGCTTCGCTGGCTAAACTGGAACGTCCACTATTACTCTTCTTCTTCATAATTGACTTCAGGCTGTTCATTGGAGACGTTTCTGTAGAAAAAGCCGTAAAGATTCATTAGAGAATAATTAAATAATTATTTAATAATAATTCCATTTTAAGGCTTAGAGATGGATATCTCAAATGGGAAACCTCTAAAGGATGTAAATTCATTCACCATTCAGTCTTTTTCCAAATTCATCCTGGATAGGCAAAGCAACAAAGCAACTGATATCGCTGCATCTACTGTGTTTTTTTATCTGTAATAGAAAGTCTGTGGTAAGTGCTGGCTGCATTTCTGCACAGCTGGGGATGATATTTGTCAGAATACGCATAACGCAGAGCGCTCCAGGCAAATTTCCCATGTACAGGATGGGTGTATGATGTTCTGTCATTTTAATAACAAAATAGAGATTATCTAATTGTTGCATACACGCAGGGCAATAACAATAAGAAAAGGAAATGAAAATGACTTTACTAACCAAGATAGGAGCCCCAGCATTGAACCAAAGCATCCACAGCATAAGTCTAGGTAATGAGGGTACTACATCTATTTCTGGCATCCCTTCATCTTCTACAAGGGTAAGCAAATGCGTTCCTCACAACAAAATTTTGAGTTGACACTAGAAAGTTCAACCTTAAAAATCCTTAAGCTAGGAACACACGGGTAGATCTGTAAAAAGATTAGAGTACAATCAATCAACGTGCGCGCTCACGGTGATTGAGTGTATTATAATCTGTTTACCAACCTACCTGTGTGTGCTTTACTTCGAGCGGGGTCAATAGAGCCTGCTCGAAGAAACTCGATTGAATGGGGTTCCAACATTTTGGAAAACCCTGTTCAATCTCCATTACTTTGCATAAAGATGTGAATCTTCATGCAAAGTATAGGAACAGCCAGCTCCTGCCTCCTACCTGCTCAGCCGTCGGCTGTCAGTGTGAAGGGGGCCGAGCCAGCACTCCTCACTCTGAAGCTGCTGCTGCTGGGTGAGAGGCAGACTGGATTTCTCTCCAGCTTGTAGCCCCTGTTTCGATTCACACAGGCTACAAGCTGGGGAGAACCAGGCCTTCGGGGTCCCCATTGAACAGGAATCGATGTGCCCATGTGGTGCACATTCATTTCCATTCAATTGATCCCCGATCAATCACAGCGCGGTGACGTCACCACGCTGTGATTGATCGGAGGTTGATTGCAAGGGAATTTAGCCGTGTGTGGCTAGCATTAGATCCATATGAATGCCCCCCACTGAGTTAGAGCAGGTCTTATGCAGGGTACAGACGGCTCGATATTGGAGCTGTTCCCCTGCTGTCAGATATTGGAGGAGCTGGTGACACAGCTCTTCTCTCTCTCCAGCTCAGCCGATGCTTTGCCTGGAGACCCGCAGTCTCTAGACAAAGCAACGGACTTCAGCCGTATAACGGTCATGTCGGATATGGCTGTTTTCGAGCAGGATCGATCTGGCCCATATCTTCATCGTCTGTACCCTGCTTTATAGTATAGCATGCTAGAAGGAGGTCTCTGCTTGCAAAGGAAGCATTCACACGGATGTCTGAAAATGACAAGTTTCCAGAGCCTGGATGCCCAAAAAGCTGGGAAGACATGTCATGAGGGTTGCCCTATGTATGGAATACATCAAAAGGATGTAAAAAAAAAAAAATTTTTCCTTTTGATGTGCTATCTGCCACTGTTACAATAAACCTACCATTGAAATGATACTGTTCTGAGACTTTTCATTTCTTTGTCATTGGACAAACTTACAAAATCAGTGAGGGGTCAAATAATTATTTCCTCCACTGTATATGTAACATACACAGTGTAAGTAGGAGCTATTATTGACATACTGGAATAACGATAGTGGAACTAGGTAGAGGGTTCTGTACATGCCAGGTTAAACTATTTACAAAGGGTCTAAGCTACACTTATTATTCCACAGATATGAAATATTTGCAACAACAGATGAATGTACAGAAGAAGGCAAAAACAGGATTATATAAATGCTTTAGATTTAGAGGCAATTTCATCAATTTAGCCTAATATGTGTATGGAAAAGAGCATGAGCAATATCATCAGCAATCATTTCGGGATAGTAAATTTAAAAAATGAAGATGTAAAAAAATCTTATTTTAAGTCCAGCGTTAATTCATCAGTCCTTCGGTCACAGTGTAATCTATAGTACAAATTCTTACGCTAATGTTTATTTTACACACACAGGCATGCCTGGCTTATCTGCTCCGGACTGTAATGCAACTCCCCAAAAGTGGAACTGCCAGGAAGGAAATATTTAACAAACAACTTTAGCGATTGGCCTGTCAGGTAGGATTTATGGGGGGAGATTAGGGGAAGCTCTGTCTGAAAGAAATTCATAAGAATTTAGTTTTGAATGTAATGATGATAGAAACAGGATAACCATGCAAACTAGCCCTATTTCTTCTAAGTAATCTCCAAGAACACAAGGTCACAGGAATGTTTTTTATACTTCTAATTTAACTGCACCACCTCAATACTGTAAAGTTTTGTATTTGCAACAGTCCATACAATAATTTGTGTTATAAATAAAACCTTTGTACTTGCATTTACATTAGAAGGGTTTGTTTGTACATGCACACCCTCCTCTAAATAATCCCAAGGTTCACTTCCAACATTTCACATGGTGACACAGAGATCAGCATCCAGGTTTACCAGAAATTTCTGCCTGGGTTGTGCAAGCTGGCGGTTACCAATGCTGGCCCTAATACTTCCTAGTAGTTATTGCAGGCATTTGTATTTACTGTGGGTTATCATTGCTGACCATTACATTTGCTCAGAGTGATAGTTCTTGGCAGGGCTTTTTTTTCTGGGGAACGGAATTCCGCCACCTATTTTAAGCCTGGCCCCAAAACAAGGGCACCGGCTGCAGTGCGTCGTAGGGGACCCCCCATGTGTGTTGTTTAGTGGGGGGAAAGTGTTGGCCATTCAGCACAGGTTATGGGCGCGTCTCCTCCCCCATCCATGCTGGAGAGATCTAGTTCTAGCCGTCCTGAGGGAGGGGAGGCGGCGCGCCTGCCTGCGCTGGCGGGCACACTTGCCCCTGTTCCCCCGATGGGAAGCTATTTATGGAGCGAACACCCGACATAAAGGAGCGGTTTTAGGGGGCAGTCCTAAGGGTGGGTAGGGGCGTGGCCAGGGGAGGGGGGGTAAGTTCCACCACCTTTTCTCTGAGAAAAAAAGCCCTGGTTATTGGCTAAAACACATAAATGGGTTATAATGTCTGACAATGATATTTGCTGGTGTCTTTTCTTGATAGATTTAGGTGTACTATTGTTAATCAAGCTAAAGATGTACTATCGTTAATCAAGCATTACGTTTTCTGTTCCTTTTTTGAACGCCTCCTGTCGCGTTCAAAGGGTCGTTTGGCCACTAAACGACCCCATTGGCTTCAATGGTGAAGCTCTGCAAGCGACTTCAGCTCCTTGCAAAGCTTTTTTCACTTCATATTTAGTATTTTAAAAAAAAAATACCTGGGAGTGGCTATCCCACCTTTCCAGGCACAATGCAGGGTCAGTTGACTGGGAAGTTGTTGACACCAAAGAAAGTAGTTAACATTGTCACTAACATTCGTGCTTATTTACTTACACAGTTTCTTAAGTCTACCCCCTCCCCTGCTCTTAGGCCAAAACTCCACTACATTTGCAAAAACGTAGCAAAACCATAGTGATTGTGTCTTTGGAATGCCCCCATTGACACTTCTTAATTTTTTTACATTCCAAAAATACAGACCACGTATCCAAACACAGACCTATCCATTTCGGGACATTCCTATACACAGTGACAAATGCAGTTATAAAGTAACCAGGTATTTTCTGCTCAACCAATATCCAAGTAACACTAGTTCAAGGATCTTGCTTCCAATAAGATACACCACACTTTTTCTAAAGGATAATCTTAGATAATATTAAGCCAAAAGAAGGTAACAAAACATATGTACAATGGATAAGCAGTATGAAATATATTGTACAACATTTTGTATACCTGGAAAAATGTATTAAAATATAATGATCGAACTCAAAGTGGAAATTATTTTTTGCTGTTTGCAAGATGCGATTAAAAATGTGCTCACCTCCAAGTTGGCTTTCAGCCTTCTCAGTTTGTCTTGAAGATGCTGACTGAGAAGAATACACAGAAGACAACAAATTAAGAGAATTGACCAGCTGATTCTGGATGGAACTGAGCTTGGAAGCAGGCTGCCTTATGACACTAGCCAAGTCTGGATACCCATGTTCCAGACATGTCCATTGCTCCTGCAGAAGATCCTGTATCCGTTTTACATACTGTCCAATGGAGGTATCAGTAGGAGGTTGACCATCAGCCACGCGATGTCTGCTATCACCTACAACTTCATAACCGCAGGCATTGTTGTCACACATTTGTAGTTGGGAGTCCACCATCTCATGCAATGCTTCACCTTCCATGGCACCACTCTTTGTTACTTTCACCGTTTCCATTTTACATTTTACAACTTCCTGATCCATTAGTACTTTTGTATCAGTCAATGAACCTGATGTTTCACCAACATGCTCACCCACTTTATTGTCATGTTTTCTCTGATCTTGAAGTTCATCCAGATCTGTAGGAAGTACACTGCAACCCACTGACCGTGTCACAGCTGAAATATTGGCATAGGTGTTTTTGTCTAAACAGTGTATTTCCTCCGTGTTCACTGTGGCATCTTTGTACTGTCTGTCTATAGACTTTCTTCTAGCTTCTTCCATTATTTCCATCGTCCTTGTCAGATCTGCAATATACACATCCTTTGCCTTCAACTCATTGCTCTGTTTCTCCACCAGCACCCTGAGGTTTTGTACCTCTCTGGTACGGTCATCCAGTTGCTCAGTCAATTCTGCAATTTGCTGAGTGTAATACAGAGAGTTATTTAAATTGTTGATGCTTGTATCATGTACACCATTTTCAATGTCCTCACATTTGGCCTTGCGTTCAGAAATTGTTAATTCTTCAGCCTCCTGCTCCCTTCTACTCTTACTAAGTTGGGAAAGAGATTCAAGCTGAGAATTTAATTTATTGTTTTCTTGCTCAAGTACAGTTATAGTTTGTTTTAGTTCTGGTATAGTTTTCAACTGCTCTTCGAGTTCTTTTATCCGTTTGAGCGCAGCAGCGATCTGCACATCAGAGTTCTGGGACCCTGTGGGTTCTCTGCTTTCGCTGAAGCTGTTTGTGGACTGTTGTGCTTTCAAATATTTATTTTGGTCAGAAGAAGTTGTGCTTTGTGGTAGGCTGGCTGGAAGGCTAGAAGCTCTTGCAAATTGGGGCCTACTGCTGCTAAAATCTTCAGGGGTCACTTCTCCCAAGGGTTTGTAAGCTTCATATATGTTATCCCTCCTTCTATAATTTAGCTCATGCACATATCTGAGACGTAAGGCAGACTCACTTCCTGAAAACATTTCGTCCTTGAGTCCAGCTCTATAGCTATTGGGGCTCCAAGTATTGCTGGAGGATGCAGAGTAACTCTGTGAGCCATTGTCTGGGACACTAAAGTTTCGAGGAAGAGTGCTAAATTTTGACTGTTTAGCTCTTCTGTGGATATGTATTCTCTTGATGGTATTGCCCCTTTCAATATCATGCACATATTTGAGGAAGTCAAGGTCTAGGTGAAAGCCATAAGGGGTCTCCACAGAATATGAAACACGTTTCTCCTTTTGCTCAGTCTTTGATGGACCATTTTCGCCTTAAGTGGAAATAGACAAAAACAAAAAAGAATAAAAATTAACAAAATCAGAAAATTGGTGAAATATGTTACAATCAATATGAAGTTCGAGACTAGAGCACCCCCAGACCATAGAAATATAAAGCTACTTGAGGATATCTCCTCTAGGATTTAAACTACAAGAACCAACTCTCACAAGGAATTACATTGTAGACTATACATTTTGAATATTCGAAAATATTAGACAAATATCCGACATTCGAGAATTCATAATATTTTGTAAATGTGCGCTTGGATAATCGCAATGGCGGATATTCTTCATATTATGTTTCATCATTGTTAAGCGGCATACATCACCCATATTTGTGTGAATTGCAAATGGATATGCGCAATACACACAGTGCTTGTACTGGCTAAGATTATAGAATGAAGAAGAGAAGCTGTCAAGCTGGTTCGCAAATATTTGCGAATAATTGCGAACAGCCATGCGCGATGTAAGGCAAGGGAATACAGTCGAATCGAATTTAAAGAATTTAAATGTTCCTTAAAATATGTGCAAAAGTACGCGAAATCGAATATACCATGTGTTGCTCAACACTAATACCGTCTGTGCATAGTAGTTAAAACCCTACCACTGCAATCTGTAATGGCCTTTGCACAGGACGCCAGGGATGGCTCCTGGATCACCGATATGCATCAACCATTTTTGGGCTGTATCACTTTAAGGACACCTCTTCCAGGCTGTGAGGAAAACAGTCCAGTGTGGAATAGGTAGGAAGGATGGGTGGGCCTCTTATTCCATCCACCCAGCACCTTTTTAGTCTGAAAAATATGGTAAGTATTATTGTTAAGGCCTATTCTTGAGATGAATGCAACTAATGGAATGGGCCTTCAGCAAAAATAAAGAAAAGAAAAAGCACTGTGGGTGCGTGTCCAACAAACTAAAGTGGGTTGGAGACACACAGAACTTTTAACGGTAATAAATCATACACAGATCCTACATGTTCAATAAATAAGGTTTAAGAGATTGTGCAATAAGATACAACAATAGTACATTTGATATGAGATAGACAATTAATAAAAATTTTGTCCATTTTGTGTATGTAGGGGGAATGTCTGATGTTTCGCTGAGGTATGTTTGTACATCAGAAACCAAAGGCAGTAGCTCTTCTACCATCATTGGTATTTTCCATAACATGCAGCTACCAAGGAAGGTACCTTTGCAGCCATCTTTAGAAGAGTGGTCTGTGTTTAATATAAACCCCCCCCCCCCCCACACACCTTACAATGGGCTGATAAAAAGAGATGGAAAGATTTAGGCCTCTGAAAAGCATTGCCTATTCTGTGAAATGTATTCAGACAGTTTCTAAATATCTTTTGAACTTTTAATCAGTGGTGTGGATTACACCGATTTCTGATTGATTACGTTGGAGTATTGCACTGACTTTATTCATCATCAGAACAGCTTCAGTGCACCCATCAGTGAAAAAATACAAATGTTCTCACTGTTACTGGTAATCAAAGCACGCTGGGACCTTGTAGTTCCTTGGCAGGGTTCATGAAAACTTTGTATGCTTACGAGTCACAAATAATTCCTATTTGTTCGTTAGAGGTTGACAAAGAAAACACTTTAGCGATACGCACTGGCTCATTTTCTAACAGTTAAGTGGGTTAGTACATTACATAAGCAATTTGTTCAACAAGTGGTTATTAATCAAATCAGTGTAGGCCAGTTAATGCTGGTGAGCAGGAGGATAAGATAAATAGATTTAATAAGCAGATGATGAACAGAACGCGCATAACTTCGCTGTTTCACATGAATGTCGGTATGCGTGGCTGACAATAATTCCACATCCCTTACCACCTCTTGGGAGTGGATTCTTAAAGGGAATTTCTCCCAGGAAAAAAAACAGTGACACACAGCAGAATTCTAATTAAAGTAATATGTTTCTGCAGAGCCTTTCACAGCTTAAACTGCACTTCAAATGTTGTATATTGTAGCAGAGAATAATACCCAGAGCAGTGATTAAGGGGCCAAATTCTACATATACTTTCTGCTAAAGAAGTAGAAAACTGTTGTCTACTTAGCAAGTAAAAGAGACTTTGAATCTGATTGTAAATGCTTTTTACGTTCACATTAGGCAGATTCTCTTTGTGGGCTGTATATATAGAGATATAGAGGGTAACCATACTGCAAGTCATGAGACTTGTGGAGGTAGAGAAGTGTTGACCTAACATGTATATCACCATTCTCTTATGTGTTCAAACCTTAGCAAGACCCACCACAGCCAGGTTACTGTATTTTTCGGACTATAAAACCTAGTTTTAAGAGCAGGAAAATTATTGAATATTTGAAGTGAAGTGAAATCAATTGGAGCAATCCAATGGATGAAATCAATGCAATACCAGATTCTGCCACTAGATGTCACTAGCAGCAGTCCTATCACGGCACACATGTCATCCTGCTCACTGATCTTCCTTAAGGCCCCCATACACCTGTCGGATACCCACCGGATTCCGGCATGATCGATTCCGGGCGCGTGCACGCCAAGCGATCATGCCGGAATCGCATGCAGCCCACCTTGTCCAATCGATCAGGTCCGATCGTTCAGGGGCCCAGAATCGGATCCGACAGAGAACCAACATGTTGGTTCCATCAGATTGATTCTGCCCAGATCAGGGGGAATTGCCATTTGTGAGGTGGACAATCGGACACGGAATCGTCCCGGAATCCGTTGGACAAGGTGGTATGCAGCGATGGATACTCTTAATTGGCCGATTGATCACACATGCGATTCCCGGCAGAATCGCCCGAATCGATCGGGTGAGTGATCAATTGGCCATGGAATCCGACACGTGTATGGCTAGCTTTACTGATCGGGAGGAGGGGGGCCGCAGGGGAGGAACGGCTGCTCCTCTCACTGGCCATGCCAAGGTCTTTGGAAGCAGACCTTGGCACAGTGATTGCAGCTTCCACAGACACAGAGAGAGAGATAGATAGGAGTTCATCTCTCTTCATTGCTTATACCAGCAGGGCTCTGTCGGGAGAGCTGGCGGGAACCCAAGGCTCCAAGGGTCTCGCATTCGTACAATAAGATACAGGCACTTTTCCCCCCTGATTTCTGTTGGAAAAAGTGGGTCTTGTGGGTCTTGTATATGTCCCATGTGGATATAAAGTAGTAAATAAGTACACTACAAGTAAACTTAATTAAATATGTTACATTAATCCAAAAGGCTTTAAGGTTTCTATCTCCCTTCCTATCCCCAGAAACCACCAAATTCCTGGTACACGCTCTCATCTCACCTTTTCAGTCCTTTATGAATGGCGCTGCTTGATTTATTTATTCCTCATCTGCAAATATCTACACTGGTGTCCAATTGTCCAGAGAATCAGATGCAAAGTTCTGTGCCTTGCTTTTAAATCACTCCACACCTCCTGTCCCACTTATATCTCCAACCTGTGTGACAGACTAGTCATCTGTCACGGTGTAAATGGACCATCAGATGGGGTATCCTGGAAGGAATCCAGGATATTGGTGGACAACAACATTAGGTTGTTGTGCTGTTTTAGTGTTTGTTTTGGGATTCTGGGTTCTGGGATGGGAGGGAAGGAACTGGTTGGGCCTTCCCATTTCATCCAGGAACTACACCTGATGACCATCAGGAAGGTGGCAGGGTGTGTCTTAACAAAAGAGACTGAAGCCACTCAGTCAAGTACTCCCAAGGAGGTTGGAGACAGTGCTGCTAGGTGCAGTAAATACAGGGCACACAAAGTGTGTGTGGCCCCATGCTGATGGCTGCCAGGAGGCAGGCCATTAAGGTTTCCTAGAGAAACAAAACATTGCTTGATTGGTGCCAAGGCAGGAGGCTTGGCATTTTCAGGACTTTCGTTTGGCTTATGTTAACCCCTGTGAGGGTGATTTTGTGTTTGGACTTTGGAGTGTTGCTGCCAATAAATACGGGCAGGGGCCCTATAAAGAATCCTGTTTGTGTGGATATTCCTCATTTACAGATGCCGTTTGAGCTAAACCCTCACACCTGGTACACAAATACACCCCTAACCACTCCCTCCGCTCCTCCAGTGACCTACTAATGACATCCACACTAATAACATTATAACACATCAAGACTTCTCTAGGGCTGGAACTCTGAAACTCTCTTCTTTGCCCCCATTAGACTTGCTCCTACCTTTGCCACTTTCCAAAATGCCCTGAAAACCCCCCTCTTCAGTCTGACCTACCCATCTTCTCACTCCTAACATCACCACCCTGCCAGTCCCATCCTCCCCACCTATTGTTTCCCAACCTATTAGATTGTTAGCCAAATCGGGCACGGTCCTTCTCCCCTCTGGGTCATAACCTGTACCTGTGTGTTATCTTGTGTTGCATCTCAACTCAAATTTTTTGTACAGCGCTGCGTAATATAACGCTATATAAATAAAAAAAAGATAATAATAATATTGATACTTTCATACAGCATACTACTCTGCAAAGACCATACTCCATAACCCCCCAGCCCAGTCACAAAATGTACTTACTAAGCAACCATGGGAAAAACAAACACAGAAGAAGAGTGCTCCTCCAACAATAGATGAGACTGTTAAATACATCACCTTCATACTTCATTATTTGTAACCTTCAAACATCCTACACAGATCTGCCTAATTGCTTCACTGAATTGTATGCGTGGAGAGGAAGGAAGAGGGTTTCCACCACAAACAGCACATACAAACTTAACAAACCTCAAAACTAGATGCTTCATCTTTCTCATAGGATAAAGTTTTAACTCGCTGGTTTTGTCTTTCAGCGTGGAAAAACTTATTTGACATTATTTGCTGAAAAACAGGATTTAGCCCCTGAGTCATCTACTGCCAAGGGACACAGCTAGTGCTAATGAGAGAGCATATCATTGGCAGGAGGATTTCTGATCTGTTGGGCTATGTTCCCACTTAGGTGATTAGTCGCCTGCATAATCGGCAGCAGGCGATCGCCAGGCAATTTTCACAGGCGATTTAAAATGTTAGAGTTTGGGAGCCCTTTAATTAAGAGAATAACCAATTTATCTTGAAATAACCTCCAGCCTTTTATGTTTTTCTTAATGTCATATCGTTTAAGGAATATACCATGTTCACTGTGCATCCCCAAAATATGGCATTATCATTAATTTATATTAAAATTGGTTCTTAATATATGATAAATGAGAGCTGCCAATCCAAAGATGATGAGTTGTACAAAACAATGTAAATGTTACTCTTTAGGGCTGTAATAGTTCCGTATTCAGCATCTTATATCTAAACCCTTTGAGCTTATAATTGCTCTCTATGTCTTTAGGGAGTTTTCTCATTATTTCCTGTGATGCCTCCAGGGCAGGAGGTTCTAAGTATAGCAGGAAATTTGAATTATGCCCATAGGCACATAGACAACAATTATTTTTTTGAAATTAGTTATATTTTTGATCTCCTGTCAAGAATTATTGTTATCTGTTTCCTCAATAAAAAGGTCCCCATATGAGTGGGTATATCACCGATGAAATCAAAATAATAATACAAATCTAGTGTGGACTCTGAACTTTCCTCTTGTATCCAAGAGCAAAGAATATTACTTTAAAATTCCAATTCCAACAAGTAGTCTTTCCTATTTTGTTATGTTCTGGGACACACCTTCAATTTGTTATGCTGACCAGAAATACCACAAATAAACTGTTGTGTAACTTATAAGTAATATTTTCCAAACTATTACAGTGCAATGTTCCCCACGGGAGATTTAAAGACAGATTGAAGTAATGCTCTCATATCTTATCGTCTGCAATATTTATGAAAATGCATTTGAGTATTGCTATTTGGAACTCCACGTACTAGTTGTACATGGATAGTTTTATTACATATTCTATAATTGAGTTGCTGGTCAACGACGTTCATGTTTTCATTATGTCAAGAGCATTTGGGGGGTCCTAAACAACATTTGTGCCCAGTGCCTCGTGTCGGGGGTGGGGAAGTGCTAGCAGAAAAGTTGTTAAGCGAGGGGTGTGCACGCAAATATGCACGTGTTGTGTATGCCAATATGCTAAGTGTGCAATTATGTGAAATTAGCCAGAGAAACAGCCCTGGTCAACAGTTTTAATCATTAAGTTGGCCCTACACCAGTTCCATTTAGTTATATAGTTTCAGTATTAAAAAATATAAGCCAACCCCAATAAACACCGGGGTACTTAATTTTAGAAAAAAATCTCGGGAAAAAACGGATTGGCTCGAATATAAGCCATGGGGGGAAATGCAACAGCTAAGGCTCAGAAACACACAGCAAATGTGCTTTTGTTTGGAGATGATATTTAATTCAGCAGATTTATGAGTTAGGATATGTTTTCATTATACATCGGGACACAGCATCCGCCAGGCAGGTTAGTCTATGTGCTATGTCGGGATCCCGACGTAGCACATAGACTTACCTGCTCGGCAGATGCTGTGTCTTCATGGTGCCGAGCCGTTCCTCCAATGCAAGGCTCAACGTGTAAATAGAGCATATGCTGAGCAGGAAAAGTCTATGTGCTACATTGGAATCCCCGCCAAACAATACGCTTAGCGGAGAGGGTCCCGACATATGTGGAAACAAACCCTTAATTACAAAGCCCCTGAACATGATATCATCACCACAATTGCTGGAGATGTAGAGAAGGGATGTGGGATCATTGTAAAGAAAAAAGTATTGCTTTAGTATATGAAGCTTTGGCTGGCACAAAATAAGTTCAAATTGAGTCAACTTAAAATTTTTGACTTGACTTTGAACCTAATTTATGCAAAAACTACATATACTAGAGCAGCTTTTTTTTAAATGTTCCCACAACTCTCTTCTACATCTCCAGCAAAGGGGCTTCAGGGGCTTCAGGGGCTTTGCAATTCACTCATAAATTCCGCCTACAAAATGCCGCGATTTTCATTTCTTGACCTGAACACAAGCCGAATTGCATTTTTGAGCACATTTCAGGTGAAGAAAATTTGGCTTATATACAAGTATATATTTTAAACTTAAAACCTACCGGCAGCTGTGAATAAATACAGTTTTGCATAATTAAGGGTTACAGGCATGGAGGAATTTAGAAGAAAAATGAACAGGAAATGTTTTATCAGTAATCCTACTATTACAAAACAAGCATGAAACAATGAACCAAAAGGCATACACACCCCTTGAACCTTCACATGTGCCAATCTGACAGTCAGAGAAAAACACTGAGGCCATTTTAATCTCCCCAGATTGACAGTGACATCATTAGTTCATGAAATACAGGAAATACCCAAAGGATGAAATAATCAGAACAAAATGCAAAAGGATGCCATATACAAATACTGACTATTAGCTTTAACATAGCGTGTCACACGGCAAACAAAAGGAATTGTAATATTCTTGTTGTAAAAAATCTACAGCCCAAGCAACCAATAAACAGTTTCCCAGTTACGGCAAGGAGCCAACTGCTAAACACATACTTATTGTATTACTAGGGTCATACAGAAGTTTTCACTTGAGACACCAGGTTTTAAGATCTTGTATCTTGTTTCAGATAGTACGGGTATTCTGATGGAGATCTAACTAGGAAGATTCACCCTCACCAACAGACACTTGTTTGCTGCCCCTGCATACAAGTCTATAGTAAAACCCATCCACACAAGGATAAAAGATGGCAAAAAAAAAATAACCAAAAAGATTTCCCAGTTTAGCTGCCATTGGATAGTTGACAAGAAAGGTGTAAAATATGCGTACCTCAGGGTGGTCACATAATAACACATACAACGCAGGGTCATGTGATTTCAATGCTTTGCATGTATGTTTCCATTTGTGCTTGTCAAGATACTCTACTCCATACTTTCAGTCCCTTGGGATTCTTATTATGTTAAGTTCTCGAATGGTCTGATAAAAAAAATGGGATTTTCACACCTTTCTGATATTTCTGACATGTTCTCCCACACTAGTTTTCAATTTTCTTCCTGTTCCTGTTGAGTGGGGGGGGGATTGAAAGAAAAGACCACAACAACAGAACAAGATACTCCACATTAGAGAGGTTTTACAAGGCTGGCTCTCTAAGGAGCCATGTGCTTTCCAGTAGGACCTCACTTCCTGTTGGGGGGAAAATCACTTCCTGCTTACAGATACTGGGGGGGCTCAATGAAACCTGGAACTCGTTTCAACCATAGGGGCTCTCCTGGAAAGCAACATGGCCCTGAGAGAGCCAGCCTTGTAAACCTCTCTTCAATGTGAGTATCTTTTTCTGTTGTTTTGTCTCTTTTGGTTTCAATTTGTTTTACCTTATCCTATCCACAGTTTTCACCATTTGTTTGTACTAGGTTGTTGCCCTCTGTCCTTGTTTTTATTGTCTGTTCCTGGTGCCCACACTCCTCCATTTTGAGAGTGCACACCTACACACAACTGTAAAACCCCCCCTCCTCTCTGACTCATTTACTCTGTGATCCTCTTCTCATGCCAGCCCTAACACCTACTGTAGGGCCTTCTGGGCCACATATCACTATAGCTGTGTATTCACTGCTGAAGGTTGTGCGCAACTACCCATCATCTTCCATAGAAATGTGTACTGCTTTCATGCTGCGTTCCAGTAGGCTTCAGGTGGTTTTACTATAGACATCACATGGGGAAGGTTGTCAAGCGTTGACAACCACCTCTAGATGGACAGCACAACTGTCAAGTGACAGCTTCCCTACAACTGACCGTGTGAACACAGCCTTAGAAGTAATTGTTACAAACGTTTGACCACCAAACAAGCAGAAGTAGATTTTTACCACATTCACCAAGGTAAGCAAAAATATACCAGAAAAAATTACTTTGCATAGTGAATATGGTTCGCAACACATAAATGGTCTGATGAAAGCACATAGCAAGAAGTATGAACATGAGAAGGGCCAAGGCCAGGGATGGCTGGTTCTGGTAGTTTCTTTAGACAGATGCCCCCATATCTACCAGCCAACACCTTGTGCATTGATTGTCACATATTGCTTAACAAACTTTAGTCTACTTTTTTTCTGATGAAAATATATATAAAAAATTTTTTGTTAATATAAATAAAACTCACTTAATTCCAGATACTAGTAGTAGGTGATAATACAGGTGGAACCTTATATTACAACATCAAATATCTACTAATTCATGTAGTAAAATTACCCAGAATCCACAAAATTCTGTAACTGCCAAGCACAAAACATTAAAAACACTTGGAACATGAAGATTTTGGAACACAAGGTGTTTATGAGATGTTATGCCTCCACATAGAGCTGCAAAGATTCCCAATGGCTGTTTCTGAGCAGGATTGGGCAACAACAAAATTTTAACAATTTGGATTTTAGGTGTGTATTAAGGTTAAATTTATTTCTGGAAAAAGCACACAATACATCTCTCCAAATGCACATAAACCCTGTAAAAACAGAAATATACCTACTGACCCTGCCAAAAGTCAAGGTAAAAGTTGATCTGACACTGGAAACAAATCTTCCATTTAAACAAAACAAAAACCATATTAATTCGATCAAAGACGTGCTGGACCATAATATCCACACTTAGGTTTTGAGTAGGAAACAAGAAGAAAAAGATGGTATCAATCTACAAGCTCAGTCATTTAAACATCAAACCAACCATTAAAAGAGGAAAGTAGAGAATTCAGAGACTTGTAGTTCCCTGGCACAGATGGTATATCCAGGGCAGTGCATACATAACTACAAGTCTTTATTTTTGCCCCACACCACATGTAGACACAAACATATTGTTGGGGTTCAGTTCAAAGGGGTGCTTTCAAAACGTAAATCCACCATGCAAGTGTCTCTTTAGGGCTCCTGTCTGTATTTATTGTCTAAAACAGCACTTACCCTTGCAGGGGTTAATAGAAAGCCAAACAAAAGGCATTTGAAACTGTCAAGCCTTCTAGCTTTCCATACATGTAACATAAAGGATTGTCCTTGGTTCTGCTTCCCAGCAGCAACAGGCCTGGGCCCCACACTCCCTGTGAGCCCCCTGTATCCCCTGCTCCAGAAACCACAGGCCTGGGCCCCACACTCCTTGTGTGCCCCCTGTCTACACTCCGTCAGAAGCCCTGACACAATGGTCTGAGCTCCTTTTGTGGAGACACACCCAGCTCACCTGCAAGCAACTGTTTGAGTGTACCTGGGGGAAGAGGAAGGCCCACCCAGTCCAAAAGCCCTGTAACAAAAACACTCAGCAACCTAATGGTGCTGGGCAAATAATTCCCAGACTCCTTCCAGGACACGACCTAATGATCCATTCACACAGTGACAGATGACCAGTCTGGCACAATATAAACACACAGATATGCACATACATAAAAAACACAGAAATAAGTAAAAAGTAATCGATATTTCAAGTGATCAACTTAAATTGATGTTTTTTTTTAAGACATGCAGTCCTTATCTTAATAATTTTGTTTTATTATGAATAAAAAATTTAGTGCTTGTATCACAGCGATGTATAAAGCCTGTGCAGAACAGCGCTGTTTGAGGATCCTCTAGGCCCCATATTACAGGCTGCCTGTGGCGGATACAAAACCAGCCACTCTTCACAAAAAGAGAAGGAAGTTCATACAGAGAAGCAAAGTTACACACTTGATCACAGTACAAATAATAACAAAAATGCAACAAGCTTTATGCAAGACTATAAATGCTTCTATAGACTAGAAGTGTCAAACCGTCCAAGGACCAACATTGATATTTATTTTAAGAAAAAAATGTCTACAATTGAGGAAGTTCTTCCTTCTCATCAGATTTAGAGATGAACCATTTCATAAGGAAACAAACTTAAAGCGGACCTACCACCAGGAATCTATGTTTTCATGAATGGCACTAGAAGTGCCAATAATAGGGAGGAATGCAGTGAAAAACCCCAAAAACGTACCTGTAACGAGCAATTTAGGAATATAATCCGGCATTTCTCTTCATTTCCTGGTTCATGGTGTCAGCAGAAGCCGGCAGCACGTCACAACAACACGTGATTTTTTAGTGAGCTGCTTTGCCATAGAAGATCACTGAACGCCCCCAGTGGCCACCCGCGATATTGCACCACCATGTGTTGGATTTACACTGAAAAATCACGTGTTGTTGTGACGTGCTGCCGGGTTCTGCTGAGCCCATTAACCAGGAAGTGAACAGGAATGCCGGATTATATTACTAAATTGCTCATTACAGGTACGTTTTTGCATTCCTCCCTATTATTGGCACTTCTAGTGCCATTCATGAAAACATAGATTCCTGGTGGTAGGTCCGCTTTAAGTTTTACTTAAAAATTGCATCTGGAACAAGCAAAGCATAATACTACGCAACACATGTAACAATAGCAAATAAAATAAATTTCTGTGGAATTTATTTGTTCAATTAGATAAAATAAAAAACTTGCAGGACAAATATAATGATACTGCATCCAGATTTGGCCCCTGGCCGAAGTTTGACACCCCTGCTATAGACAATATTTAATTCAAAAGTTAAAATTTTTGATATTACTTAAAATACTTATTGTCACGACGCGACCGCCCGGCTAGCAAACCCAGTCGCAACTTCCCGGGCTCGGCCCGTAAGAGAGAGGCTGTGTCTAAATAAGCTTGCCGGACAGGCCGCTATCGTGCAGATTGACACGGTCAGTCTTAGCGATCCTGCAATCCTGACCTACCTACCCAAACCGTAGGTGCGCTGCCACCAAGTGTCGGT
>CM070038.1:26868080-26887228 GCA_036250615.1 Ptychadena robeensis | reverse complement strand
GTGCCATTCATGAAAACATAGATTCCTGGTGGTAGGTCCGCTTTAAAGTCGAAATTCCGAATTTCGAAATTTTTACTTGACTTTGAACTTCATTTGTGAAAAAACTATTGGTGATAGAAACATACTTTCTTTTTTGGAGTATACCCCCAACCCTTCTCTACATCTCCAGCAAGTTTGGTGATGATACCTTGTTCTGGGGCTTTGCAAGTATCTCGAAACCGTCGAATTTTTTCTGACATTCTCACAAAAACTAACAGCACAACCTTGGTGACTAGCATAGCATTTATCATACTTTTCAGACTATAAGACACACACTTTTTTAGTTCCAAACCTCCCAGAAGCAATTGTATCTCAGGAGGAAGTTGTTCCATTCCCTCCAGCCAAGCAAAAAGGTCATTGCCAAGAAGGAGATCTTAGCTGTATTAGCCATTGCAGTACCCATTCTCTGAACACACTGACCAACTTATGGAGAGACAATATCATTCTGACTTGCAATAAAATTACTATGTGACACAGACTCCTCGCATATGCAAACAGGCTTTCATGGATAAGTTGTTAGCTTTAAATTGTAAAATGTGGCTCTCGATTAGTTGGTCAGTGGGTTCAGAGACTGGGTACTGCTAGTGTATAGACACATGATAAAGTTTCAGCACTATACACTCTGATGGAACATGCTGTATGATCATTTTATATGTGAATTGCTATGCCTCACTTTTTTTTTTTCTCAAAAACTATGGAATGCATCTTATGGTCCGATTATAGTGATAGAAATATTGTACATTAAGAGCATGTTTTTTCATTGGTTGCATGATGCTTAATAATTAATTCTATGTATTTTAGATTTCATATCTGCACCTGTGTTTGGAAAGCTACACCATGATGTTTGATGACCACGCTTACTGAGTGATCCTTCGTTAAGGCATCCCTAACTACATAGCTGAGAGTAAATTAATATTGATCAACTTTGTGCCAGTAGACAAACTGTGCCATATCAATATACTCCAAATCCTACCTAGTATATTCAGGGCTACATGCTACCTGCTGCCACATAACTAGATCATTAAAAATTTGCATATCTTATATAACGAGCCCACATAAAAGAGATTTAACAAGACGCAGCTGAAATGAGATGCAATTACTTGCCCAATGTGCTAACGAATACATAATCTAGTCTAAAATGAGGCGAAGGAAGAAAGAAAGAAAAGAAAAAATCCAAACACATTAACAACTGCTCATTAACACTATCTCGGTCCTCGCTACGCTCCAGGCTGTCTGCTCCTAAACTGACTGCATTGCAGACGAAAGCAGAGAGGGAAAGGAACTCTCTGGTGGGGAATAGACAAATCACATTTTCAGTAAAATTAAAATGCCCTCCGATATTGCAATTCTCCTACCTGAACGGCTGAGAAAGGCGATGATTCACCGTCACCCTCGCAGATACAGATGATAGCATGGCAAGTCAATAAATTGTGCAAAGGGGGGAACTGTATACAGGAGGCTGTTATGTGTGTTCTCCAAATTAACAGGCTCTGTCAGGTGACCAGTGACCTTCAGCGCTAAGCAAATAAAAGATTTTCTTTTTGGAGAAAGTAATATACAGGCAGAGCCAGAATAGACGGCTGCTTAGCACTGTATGTATGAAGTAGAAACATAACGCAGCCCCACTCTTCTTCTGGAGAACATGTAACTAAACAAAAAACTTACATTTAATGAGGAAACTGCGAATTCTCTGAATGCTGATACATCTGCAGTGTTTATATTTATTTTATGCACCTTGTTTTTTTTCTGAACTACGACAGAATTTATTCAATTTATGTCAAGTATGAAAAGCATTGTGTAGTGGGAGTGAGACGGTAGTGGAGAAATACACTGAAAGCAAACAGGTCTAGGCGGCCTAAAGAGTTCTATGTCTACAACAGGAGATGATCATAGGAATCTCATTCATCCAGGTCATTGTATATCTGAAGTGTTTTATTCAAATACACTGGACTTGCTGTGTTTGTTTCTTGAAGACGCTTTGCTAGTTATCGACTGGCTTTCTCAATTCAAAGAAAGCCAGTCTGATGACTAGCGAAACATCTTCAAGAAACAAACACAGCAAGTCCAGTTGATTTGAAAAAAAAACCACTATAGATATCATCATAGGAAATAGCTCACGGTGAAGTGGAACTCCAGGCACATTTTTACATGGGAGTTATTCTACCTGCCAAAATATTTGTAACTCTGTTAAGACAGTTGTATCCTGTCCAGACTATATTATATATTGCATTTTTTCCCTGCGATTGCCGCAGAATAAATGCAGGGAAAAAAATTTAGAGTTCTAACCTAAGGCTTAGGCTACACTGTGTCTATACATCCGTTGGTGTGATCTGTCAGCCTGCATTGTGTTAAAATCAATTCGTTGACATTAGGTTAATGTAAGCCAACGCAAGTATGGGTGCCTTGACGCACCCATAGAAAATGAGTCAGTAGAAACGCAATGGTATACGTTGTTCAATGTGTTGATCAATCCGTTCCTGGTATAAAAACAAATACAAAAAAAAAAGATATGTCATAAACGCATCCCTGGCGGAACCCTAACGCATGGGTTGCGTTTATTGGATTTGTTAACGCATTTCATCCTTAACCTTCCTAGCGCACTGCCCGTATCATGCCATACGGGCGATCGAGGCATCGATTGTCATTTCTTCCCTCCCTCATTTCTTCCCTCCCTCCGTCCCTCTCTACACAGCCAGTGTCATTATTGACGCCGGCTATGTGGGCGGGAAAGCCAGGCGCTCCTCCATTAACATGGAGGTCTATGGCACCCACCCCCTTCCGCGTCACCGCGACGCGATAGGGGCGGTGCCGAAACCCCCGGATATGCTGCAGCAATGAAGACAATTGCTGCAGCTTTCCAGGGAGGCATCGGTGTACCCAATACCGGCTTTCCCTGCGGTTGGGGTGACCCTGAACAGGGTTCGCCTCAACCGCTAGGGGGGTTAAAGCATAGTGGAGCCTAAACCTAAGAGTCCAAGTCTCCTACTACAGAACTTAGAGCTTATGTCCACTGCAGATTCCCTGCGCTGGACGTACATCAAGGCGCACACCGGAACATTTGCCATGCGGATTTCCCACTGCTCGCAGGCTGTTTGCGGTGGGAGTGAGCCCTATGAATGCACCAGGGAAAGACATGGAAAATCAGTGCCTGAACAGCTCCACGAACTGTTTTTCAGTGTCTTGGAGACACCTCCATTGATCTTCAATGGAGGTGTCTCCGGCAGCACCACACAGTGCTTCTCTGAAGACGCAGACGCCCGCAGCTTCAAAACAGAGCTGCAGGTGTGCTGCTCAAAATACAGTGGACACTGTCCCATTCATTAGAAGTCCTCTCTGTGTCTTTTTCCCTGCTGTGGATGCCTTTACACACAAGAAAGAAACTCAATCCTGTTTAATATTGAATATACAGATTAGTACATTATGGTTATATCAGCTCGGGGGACATGACCTTAAAAATAACATGTCAATTTGTATATAGATATCAAATTTACTCTCTAAATAAGACCATTTGTTATAGCTCTCACAATAAAACAGGAGATGCCGAATAAAATGTTTAAATGTAAATAACAAATATTCTCTTTAGAAAAAAAGGCTGTTGTGTTCTGTTGCTAGATTTAAACAAGGCGAAAATAAAGATGGGAAAGGTTTTTAAATGGTGTATGGAACGAAAAACTTCTTGCTTGTTTAATAATTAACTGCAGACAAATAAGTCTATGGCAGGACTGCTGTGTATTTGGAATAGAACATTGTACAGACACAGAATATTCACCAGAGACACCAGGCCTAGCATTGAGTAACCCCCCCCCCCCCCCCAACAGTAGTATGCTGAGAATATTATTCATGTTCATAGTTGATGCCTTCAAAGTAATGCAGCGCAGATTTGATGCTGCAGCCTGGCTGGAAGCTGCACTTTATCATCAAAAGACATTGTAAAATGTAATATTTAAAGCAGACCTACCACTTCACAGGGCACTATACATTATCTGCATTATCAGCAGCACTGGCGATAATTATGGCAATCACTGCTCAAAAATATAAAAAATATATTTCTGACAGCAGGAGGTGACATGTTTTGTACATACCTGTTTTGTACATACTGAGTGCGAGGGCATCGGGAAAAGATGTGTGACAAGTACCCATGGCAGCATTAAGTCGGCAGGATGTAATGGCCATTTTTTTGAATTACAGCTCCATTGTCAAAAAGAAGTATTCCTGGAGAATGGGCGGAACCAGCTTCTGTTCACCAGTACTAAACATGCTGGTGCAAGGAATCAAGAAGTGAGGAAAGTACGTTTGTTTTTCCCTGTATTCCCAGATGTAAACGGCTGAAAGATGAATATTATGTCAATGTAATGTAGTTGTGTTTTTTTTCATTTTGAGTATAGAAAAGCACGTGGGTAGAAAGTGAAACAGGAGGATTGTCATACATTTTTTGTAAGAGAAGCAGAGGAAAATCATCTCACTGTCATTCTGCTCTCCTATTGGCATACTCCTTTTTATCCTGCTGGTTATGTATTGTGATAATCATCTGAACACAAGCAGAAAAATACAGAGACTAAAATAAATGATCACAGCCTTTTAATTATTGAAAGGAGTTCTGTGTGACACATTTAATTAAAATGACCAAGGAGGTTTGAAGAAAAAAAAGCATGATACTGAATTGCAACCAATCAGTGTTCATTATTGATCGGATTGGTTGCAGTGGGTTACTCCATCATTGTTCAATGCCCTGTTAATTGACTTTTCTTTGCTTTCCTGTCACTGCGGTAACCTGATTGCTGTTTGCCTCAATGGAGTGAGCGCTTGTATTTTCTGTAAAGAGCACATTTCTGATGTCCTTACAGAAATGTCAGGGGTCTGGTATTTTCCCCTGAACGGTACCGGGTCCTCTCCTCATTACATTTGCGTTCAGGTCCTCATCAACATAACCTTAGCAGTAACATAAACACATATTTCATGACCCTGTGTGATTGTGACAAGTGTTCATTGTTTGTTCAGCTTGATGCTGTAACCATGATCTGTAATGTTTCGCTGTGATCATTTGTTTTTATTCTGAACTTTTCTAACACCGGCATAGACCTCCCCTCATTAGTTCTATGGATTGTTATTCTGCATGTGCAAAGTGCATTCAAGCCACCAATTAACCACCCAGTACCTGGGAATGAGAAGGATAGAATGATTAGATATTGCTCATTCATTCTATGGTTCTGAAGCAGCCAGCAGCTTTGGTCTTCTTCTGTCCTGGTCCAGAATGTATTTAGGCCCTTGGCATCATCATGTGCAATTCAGTGGTCACCTATCCAGTATTATACTTGATAACTTAAAGCGGTTTTACAATCAAAATAAAAAAACAGACATACATTAAACAGACACAATACTCACCTGTCAGCAGTTCAGATGCTGGTAAACGGCTACACAAAAAAACCCCCACACTTAACTGTCTTCATCTTGTCTCCTGGCATCTGCAGACTTCCGCCCACACTAACCCCCCCTTTCCTCCCCTCCTCCTGTGTCTTCTCGATCAGAGCTGCAGAGACTGGTAGGGGAGGGGGGGTTTGTGAAGAGGGGTATTCTGCTGCTGACGATTTCCTGCCTGGGAGAGATCTCCCACACACCACTTCGGCTGCCTAGGCCAGACGTAATGTAGTGGGAGGGGAGCACTCCTAACCAGCTCCCCTACAGCTGTTAGAAGAAGATTCGTTTTCTACAATCAAGGATCTCAGCATTATCGGCTTAGCTGCAGCTGATAATGCTGAGCGACCTCCCAGGTGGTAGGTCCGCTTTAAGTGATAGTAGAGGTGGGTCAATTGGAGAATAGCTGCTTCTATGGCAGTGGTTCCCAAACTGGGGGGCACATAAGTATTCCAGGGGAGCTCCGGCCCTCATTCTGAACCTGTATTTGAAAGGGGAGAGATGCTCCATAGTGTTTCTAAATAGAAAAGGAGGCCCTGCAAGGAGAGTTTGGGAACCACTGTTCTAGAGACTGTTGGCCTACTAGAACTGCTGGAGAAAAAACCCTCAAAACGAGATGTAAATTAAAAAATAATTCATATACTGTGGGTCATGGATGAATACTAGGATAAATGTGTATGCAAAGAGTAAATTAGTTTTATTCAAATTATAAAAATAGAACATATTGATTTATATTAATACTACTTTATATAGCGGTGACATATAATGCAGTGATTTACATAGCACATCATTATACACTGCCTGGCCGAAAATAAGTCCTGTTCCAGAGTGATGGGCGCATCAGGGTAAGAAGAGAGGCAGGTGAAGTGATTCACCCATCATGCCTAGTGCCTATTGTACAAACCTGTGGGGGCAATGCTGCAGTGTGATCTGGTTGGTCA
The DNA here is from genome assembly GCA_036250615.1 of Ptychadena robeensis. Lineage (NCBI taxonomy): Eukaryota > Metazoa > Chordata > Amphibia > Anura > Ptychadenidae > Ptychadena > Ptychadena robeensis. Next base: position 26,880,836 of record CM070038.1, on the reverse strand, counting down.
GGTCCCCATTCAAAGTAAATGGCACAGAGTCAGATTCTGGGCGCAACGTCATCACGCATGGTCAATCTCATAAGAAATTGAGACGTCTGTGCCGGGTTTTAGTCATCATAGTCAAGATATATGTAACTAATGCAGTCGAAGAACAATTTTTGGGGAAGCCAATTAACCTACCAGTATGACTTGGAGTGCAATAGGAAACCAGAGTACCTGGAGGAAACCCATGCAGACACGGGGAGAACATCCTAACCACTAATCCACCATGCCGCCCACATAGAATATACTGTTTAACTCCAATTTAAAATTTTTTATATTTTTGTTAAAAATGTATATCCTGGAAATGCAGTTTCTCTTTCTGGTTCAGGTTTGCTTAGCTAAGAAACTCATTGGTTTTAACTATTGTCTTCAAAACTAGTGGTGTGGTCATAAAATGTTTCCTGTATTAACTGCCCTAGCGGTCAGGACGGCAGCATCTCGTCCAGCGCTGCTACTGCTACTATAGCATTGGACGAGATGGCACCGCCCAGTACACATCGGGGCTTCGGCAGCATCGCTGTCCCGGTGTCCCCGATGCGACATGGCTGCTGGATCCTTCGGCTCATCCCCCCCCCAGTGACCTGATGACGTCAAATTGGGAAGTCGGCCTGAAATTTTAAAGTGAATAGCATGAACTCAGTTTTCTATGAAGAGTACTGCTTTCAATGTGCATCTAATAATAAATATCACCATTTAATGTAATAAATATCACCAAAATAAAGTCTCTGGCGCCCCAGATGTGCCCATTTGCAGTAACCCTCTCTTCCCTGGTGTGATTTTACCACATCCATCACACCAGGTTAGAGAGGTTAACTGCAAATGGGCACATCTGAGGCACCAAAGACTTTATTTTGGCAAGATTTAGTACAAAGCAGCATAGCTTTGTGCCCTGATTGTTGTGTTTTCTCATTAATTTTATTATAAAATAAATTTTTTATTTTACATAATTGTTTGTTTCAAACATTATTATATTCAGGATGTCTATTAGACCCTTGTACGGACATATTTTGGGAAGTTACAGGCCTACAACATAAAGAAAAATGGACCATTGAAGTCTATGGTGCGCTTTTATTACAGAAATCTGGACCTCAGCAGTGCGCTAGGGAGGTTAATATGGCACCAAAATATTTCCCAAATTCAACTAACACACTGAAAGAATACTAATGGTCTGCCCAACTAGTGAAAAAAAATCTCTTTTTCTATCAATTTTCGTATCACTTTTTCTAATGGGTGATGCCCATATTCGGCCATGGATGGTAATGGGCTACTTGTCAGCTTAGAGCAAAGCTGATCTACTGTTAAAGTCAAGGTAACTTCCTCTGACAAGTCTTGTTCCAATCCTGTCACTCACACAGGACACACATCTAAACCTGAAGACAGCATTGGCAATTTACCCTGATGACTCCAGATAGAAGGTGTTAAGCATTGAGTAGCACTGATTTGCTGTCAGGCTTTAGACTTAACACAAAACTCCAATAATAGACCTCAAACAAATACAAATTCCTAAATAATGGGTAATACAAATGGATATTTATTTCTCTTTCTTATCCCCAATAGGGACAAAGACAGTAATAAACACATGCTAGAGGCTCTAAACCAAATCATTCATGTAGGGAACGAAATGTACCAGTAATATAAGGAAAATGCTCCCAAGGCCCTACAGGTCTGTTCTAGGTCCGCAGATAAAGAAAACTTCATTATATCATAAAAATGTACCCAGTTTTATTTTTTTCCTTCTTTGCAAAAGTATTGGTCTTTGGGACAATATTGAAGCTCTGAAGAGAGAACATTACCCAAGAGCTTCTCTATATAAAATAAATTGTTAGAGCTGAGCTCCACTGCACCAAAATCTCATAGCCCTCAACCTGTCACTTCAAGCCTCCATCGTGATCATGCCGACATGGCATCCCGCACCTACATAAATGCATATAATGCAGTGGTTCCCAAACTGGGGGGCACGAAGGTATTCCAGGGGGGCACGGGCCCTTATTCTTAACCTGTGTTTGAATAGGAAGGGGAGCTTAATAATGTTCCTAAATAGAAAAGGGGGGCCCTGCAAGGAAAGTTTGGGAACCACTTACGTAATGGAGGCCTGACAGCCAATGGAAGGGTCAGACTGACTTATAACTTACGTGCCTGGGTGCTTTAGATATAAGTCAGCCCATTGATTTTAAAAGGCAGTATGATCAGCTGAGCTACGTAGCGCGGCCAATTAGGCAGTCCTGCATGGGCCCTAATGGGGAGCGTTGCGCTCACTGGATGTGATGATGGCAACGCTTCCAAATGCATAGTGTAGTCATAGCCTAAGGGCTCGGCTCCACTGCGCTAAAATCACTGTGTTTGACTCACATCAAATGCAGGGATGTTGACGCATCCATCGAAATTCACCATAAAGTGGGGTTAGATGTGCAGATGCAGATGCATAGTGTTAAAGTATAAGATTTTTTTTTATTAAAGTATAAGATTTTTTTTTATTAAAATGCACCCAGAATTGGTTATATACGGGAACCTTTTTTAGCTGTTTCATACTTAAAGTTCAGTTGTGCTTTAAATTTCTGTTTTATAAAGAGGACCATACAACAAGATTTTAATCTTACAACCCGATATTGTCCCACAGTGCTCTATCCATACTGTTGTTGAACTCTTTTATGTGTAACACATCAATGGATTGACAGGAAGTTAGTTAACAAATCACAAGTGAACACCCTCAATATGCATTAAATACACAAACAAATACACACTATCCTTATTGTATTTATTTATTTACTACCACCCAGTTCTATACGCCTGCTTCAAATCACAAAACATCCTTTAAGTATAACTGAAAGGGTTTACCCTCATAAACCTGAGATCTAGAACACCACCGGCCTGTTCTTAATTGCATCATTGTCTGTATACCAATCTATACCAAATCCTGGTAGGAACTGCTTTCAGATATAATTGCGACTTCCCTGGGAATTTTTTTTCCCGCTGTTTTACAGAGGAAATACATTTAACGAGTTTGCAATATGGTGAAAAGAAAAAAAAGCACACTTCCTATTTTAAAAGTTTACAACACATTAAAGTGCGTCAAGTATTAATGATGGGCAGGGAAGTAATGAGTTTAGCAAATGACTTGAAACAATTAGACTGAAGATAGTTATAGTTTGAAGATTTAGTATTAGAATGTTAGATGTGGTACAGAGAAGGGAAAAACTAAAGTACAGTAGATCCGTCTTGATGCCAATAAAACTTCAAATCTCCAATAATATATGATTTCTAAATTTTTTATAAATAAATAAATGGTAATTCTCTTTGATATTCGGGGAAGACTGAGATCTAAGCGACTAAAGTATAGTCAAAATATTTCTTATTTTACATCAATTTTACCATTTCAACAAAATGCATACAATCTGGGAAGAAACACTTAGAATGGTAAAATGGAGTTAAAATTGCTTATCTGCATTGTATTTTACCTTTATGTGTTTTTTATTCCTTTTTAAACATTTTATTGTTCCTTAATTGTTTTATACTCAAAAAGAGTGGGTACATAGTAGTAAAAATGGAAATAGAAATGTAAATAAAGAATATCTTCTTGGTGCCTTAACTCTGCCATATCACAAAGACCTCCTTCCTTGCCTTCCATCCTACAATCTTCCCTGGTGCTGACTGCTCTTGTACAATAATCCTCCTAGTCTTGTTACATACATACAAAGGTACCCATACAAAGGTCAATTTTCAGTTGGATTCCCAAATGATCGCTGTGCATGTTGTTTGCCGCAATCTTGTGGGAATCGAACATGGCCCTGCGTGTTCGATCCCGACATGTCAGTAAATCCCTGTTTGGTCAACATTATTTTGGATGGGGACCCCTCGGTCTTGTTTGATGCCTTCGGTTTAAATAGTTGCTACAACTGTCAGCAGTGATTACACAGGTACAGTGATATCAGTGGCCAGAAGGGCCCTCAGTGGGTGTGTGAAGCTTGGGCCCCTGTAACAGACAAATACAAACAAGAACATGCAGCGAATAATCTAGTGCAACAAAGTTAAGTACTATCAATGTTAAAATAAAATAAAACAAAAGACAAATTACTCACAGTAAAGGAGGTTTGTAGGTTTAGAAAGAATTGATCTCTCAGGGCCGTGTGCTTACCAGGATGAAGTCAATGTTTTGAGCAGGAGCTGTTTGTCAACGCGCCCCATTGATCCTGCTGAGCCCTCCAGCACCTGTTACCAGGAAGTGACGTCATCCTGGTTAGCACATGGCCCTGAGAGATCAATCCTTGCTAAGCATCAGCCTGCAAAATGTCCTTTAATGTGAGTACTTTGTGTTTTGTTTTATATTACCAATTACAGTACTTTACTTACTGCACTAGGTTGTGCTTCTTGTCCTTGGAAAGGCATCAAACAAGATTTTGAGTGATAGGAGTGTGAACACCAGAGGAAGCCACTACTGTCAGTCAGAGGTAACTGAGCACTTAGTAAAATTGTTTGGGTTAAGCTGCCCATACATGGGTCCATTTTTCTGTTCAATAAAGCATAGATTAGAAAGAAGACATATTGGGAAAAAAAAAGAAAGAAGACACATGTATGCATGTATGGCTAGTGCTAGATAAGGTTCCTAGGGGAGGTGGTCAGGCAGACCTCTAAAAACCTGAAAATGTAGGATAAAACATCCTCATCCTAAAATCTGGCATTTTTTGGATAATCTTTAAATTGCCTCTCAGCCGCAAAAATGCCAGAATTGCTCCCAGGAACCATGTGTGACCAGCAGAATATTGCTCATAGAGAGTGTGAGAAATGGACCTCGCATAATCAGGTGTCATGGCAAGCAACTTCAAAGACTTGTGAGAAGGCCAGAGGATAAAAAAAAAGAAGCTACCCATGCCAGGATAGGTTGGCGCATTATAAACCAGATCTAAGAATAGTACAAGACTTTACACTCCAAAATCCTGTTTATTTGCAGCTTGTCCTATTTCCAGAATTTCAACTCCCCCCAAAAAATTACAGCCTGATAGTGCCCCAGTATATGGTCTATATTCACTGTTCAAATCCCATTTTGAATGTCATTTTTCTGGAATGCTTAAAATAAATAGAAGCAGCAATTTGGAATTCAGATGCTTAACAGCAGATCAATGGAGCCCATTCTATCACACTATCCAGTCTGCTCTTGGTGATGAAGCATTAAATAAAAGTAGTCCCAGGGGCAGGACCCAGGTGCTTTGCATTACCAATACCCCCACCACCACTCTGGTGCAGGCCTGTGCACAGCATTAACATCTGTGACCTGTTTCAGCTCTGCTGGCCAGAGGTAGCAATTGTCTCAACGCACCCGGTGTAAGGACATTTAAGCATGGAGTTCTCTGTCCACAAATGAATTTCAGTTTTTTTCCAGAATTCCAGGCTCGTCACAATGGTATTATAATATCCAGATGGATCCTCCTTTATGCAAAGCAAACAAGTCATGCTTGTTGATGGATGAACACACATGTATTACAATCTTACTGTGTTTTTTATTCCCTTTGATCCACCTGTCTATTCAGAGTATAATTATAGGGATACCCATAATTTTCGCACTATAAGACACACGTCTTTTACTTTATTAAAATCAATGGGAAAGTGTCCCTGAGTCTTATGGTCCGAATATGTAAAAAAACTTTTTTTTTTAAGTCCCAACCATCCTTGGAGCAATAGTTCTGCATCTCAGGAGGATGAATTTTGTTCCATTACCTCCAGCCAAGCCAAAAAGCTACTGCCAAGAAGGAGATCTTATCTGCATTAGCACTAGCAGTACCCATTCTCTGAACACACTGACCAACTTATGGAGAGACACATTTTACAGTTAGATAGAACAAGCTGTGTATTTACATTAACATTCTGCATTTGTGACAAAGACTTTTAACTCCTGTCATATGTAACTAGCTGCTCATGGGTTAGTTGTTCAGTGCCAAATTGAAAAATAAGTTGGTCAGTGGGTTCAGAGAATGGGCCCTGCTAGTGTATAAACATGTGGTAAAGTGAAAACCTCCCTTCTGGCACTGGCCTTTTGACTGGAGGAATACAGAGTGAATACTAGGTGCATTTCCAGTCCTGTCTACTTTGCTGGAACATTCTGTGTATTCACTTGATATCTGAATTGCTTTTTTTTATTCATAATTTTCTCGCGTCAAACTTTGGGGTCCATCTTATAGTGTGAAAAATAGTGTAGGTGCTACTGGTCTTTCAAAATGGTTAATTTACAGGCCCATTTGATACATATGAGAACTTTTTTAAATTGCCTTAAACACGTAAAAATGGATAGGCGTGGACCAGACATAAAGAAAAATTGTTCTAGAAAACATGCTATTAAATCCTAGGCAAGCATCTGTTGTCACTCTATAACAAGAAGTGGCTAGACAAAGACTTTGATAGCAGGATTTACCAGTATGTATAATTTATTAAGTTCTATGTGAGTAAATTCATATAAAAGATGTCAATATTGAGCTTACAACCAATATTTAATTATGTGAAAATCCATTATTGTTTTCATTTATGAAAATAAACCTTTGGTTCTTCAGCTAGGAAGGCAAGGAATACTCTCAGACCCAAATTTCATGAAATGTAAATTGTGTCTGTATTTCCTCAAGCTAATTGGCTGCAGGAGGAATAGACTATTAATTCTGCTTGGTAATAAAGAAATCCCTCTTGAGAAGTACATGTCCTGCTTTCCGGTGCTGTTGCTTCATCAACATTTTAGACATGAAAGAGGTGCTAATTACTCTGGAACACATCTAATTCCACCTCATAAAGGCGATGATATAATTTGCTGAATATTCTGGATAAGTGTAAGTGGCAGATGTATGGTTTGCAGCGCTGCTAGTTTCAATTTTATTTCATGTGATGCTACCCTCTATGTTTATTCAGTAGAAATCAGATATTTACATTTAGATATGTTCTGATTCAGTCTTGGGTCCACTTAGAGAAATGACAAGAACTATGACCTCCCAGGTGCAACGCCACTTTTCTTAGTTCCCCAAATACAGTAGGCCCTTGAGTTACAACCGGCTTGACTTAAGACCAACTTGAGTTACAACCAACATTTTTGTTTTAGTTTACAACCAGAATTATGGCTGAGGCCAAAACATGTTTCTGCTTGTGTGGTGGCATTCATGGGACCTGATGTCACTAATAAGTACAGTACATCAAAGTGGATCATCTCACCAATCTACAAAAGGCTACAAGGCCGGATTCCTGATATTCTTATGGAAGGGGACTTTACTTCCAAACAGTGATGAGCGGCATAGGCAATATTTAAATTTGTGATAGTATGCGAATAATCCTACTAATATTTGCAATTATAATCGCAATTACCTTAAAAATGAATGGTGACATGTGGTCCTTTTTCAGATTGCGAATATAAAATCGCAATGCATGGCCATAAGCTTCCCAATGCATATCATCCACCAACATATTCGTTAAATTCGCGAATTCTCGTATAGCCTATATTCCTTGAATATATTCGAAATTCAAGCTCAACGCTACTTAAAATAACTAATAACCATCTTTTATTCAACTTCCAGAAAGCCAAACTCAACTTACCGTATTTTTCGGACTATAGGACACACCGGACCATAAGACGCACACAGTTTTTAGGGCAGGAAATCCAGAAAAAAAAATATTTATCAAGTTTTCACATCAATTGTTAATGCAATGAGTTTGGGTGGCAATATTCTTTTTAGCCAGCAGGGGTCACTAGCAGCAGTGACTCAGCACACTGAACACAGCACACTGAAAACTTGGGAGGAGGAGGGAGGGGGGGGACAAATCTGCAGTGTGTTCTTTCTCCCTCTCTTCTGCTCTTAACAGCTCAGCTGTGATTGTGCCCGTGTGTCAGTGTGAAGAGCCGAGTTCTTGCGATTCACACTGACACTGAGAGAGGGAAAGATGTCTATCTCTCCCTCTCTCTAGCTTTTCTGGTGGGCAATTTTACAGAACAGCTGAGAGAGCTGGCAGCAGCCCTCCCAGTTCCCTCCAGCTCCTCCGGCTAATGTCCGTGCCGGGGGAGTTGGCGGGCAGCCAAGATGCGACCACCAGCGGCCAAGTGGCCCCGGGGGTCGCACATTCGGACCATAAGACGCAGGCACTTTTTGCCCCCAATTTTGGGGGTGAAAAAGTGCATCTTATGGTCTGAAAAGACGGTAAATTACAAATTTATGTTTCTGGTAGGCTCGGCTCATTGTAACTTTTTGTTGAGAACACCAGGACAATTATTGGCGTTTCTGATAAACTACACATACTATGCACTGTTTTTTATTATGAAAAGGTTAGGTAAGGGGTGTTTTGGAAGGTTGCAAACACATTATGGGCATTTTTCATTATTTCTTATGTCTTGACTTACAACCAACCCTTGTGAACTAATAACATTCATAATTTAAGGGTCCACTGTACCACCTACTGCAGATTTCGGTAGTAGTCTAGAAACAATGCTACACTTTTTTTAGATTCAAGTTTTCATGGTGCAAGAATCTTCCAATATCTAGAGCTTATTTTCTTACTGTAATTTGCTGTGAACTAGAAGTGGACATTTTGTTTGAGTGCGGTACACACTGAAAAAGAGCAAATAACTAAAGATAGCCAGGTCTGCGTATTATTATTAAGTGCACAATAGAGCTTCTGCAAAGCTTTTACTGATAAGTGCTAGGGAAAGCTAAAGAAATAGAAGACTGCTGCATTAAGCGAAATATATTTCTCAGAAGATAACATGAGGTTCTTTTATCACAAGAACTGTTTTTCTCCATATAGAATGTGCCAAATGCATTTCACACAAATTGTTCCAATAAGGAATTATTAGGATAGAATAGATGTAGATAATAGGAATGCTTCAGCATTTTGGCTGCACATTTCTGGCATTCACAGATATAACAAACCAACAAGGTACAAATTTCAAGCTCTGTATCAGTGATTTTAGGGCTTTTCCTATTATGTAGAATGGCAGAGTATTGCAGTTCCATAGTTCCATATGTTTTTTGGTGGTTGATACTAGTTAATATACTAGGTACCGTGTTAGGTATAGAGTGCCGGGTTTACCACGCTCGGTATATTGTTTTAGAGCTTCTGGTGTACCATGCTAGGTATAGAGCTTCTGGTTTACCATCCTAGTGTCTGGTTTATTATACCATGCATAGAGGGTACTGGTATAGAGTGCCTGGTCTACCATGCTAGGTATAGAGTACCTGGTTTACCATGCTAGGTATAGAGTGCCTGGTTTACCATTCTAGGTATAGAGTGCCTGGTTTACCATGCTAGTTATAGAGTGCCTGGTTTACCATGCTAGGTATAGAGTGCCTGGTTTACCATGCTAGGTATAGAGTGCCTGGTCTACCATGCTAGGTATAGAGTGCCTGGTTTATCATGCTAGGTGTAGAGTGCCTGGTTTACCATGCTAGGTATAGAGTGTCTGGTCTACCATGCTAGGTATAGAGTACCTGGTTTACCACAATCTATTCTAATTTGCTTGCTTGAATTGAAATAAGTGAAGAAGAAGACATAAAAAACATTCCATGTCTTCACCTAGGAATAGCTTCTACATGTGCTCCGTCTTGTTTATAACCCAAAACACTTGTGTACAAAATGACTACTGGAACAATGTAGTTGTACGCTGAACATCTGACAGATTATATCTGGCATCTAAGCCGGCCTGCAGCTGCGTAAATACTTTAAAGCGAAGGGAAGGTTTTATAAACAAAACATAGATCATCAAAGCCACGACGTTTCCTGTAACATTTCCCCATGAAAACCAAAATAAAAGGAACTCTATAAAAGCGTATTATCATAATTTATAGAACATGATCAGAGGCGAGCCTGTTTCTGCAGGAAGATAACGAGAAAAGAGCATTTATTCCAAAGACAAGCAACGCAAAGTCTCGACTGAATCTGGAGCTGCCGGCAAACGCCTAATTATGTAGCTGAATGTTTTATTTTTTAGCTGCCAAATCATTTGTTATACTGTTCTGCCTGTCCTCTAATTCAAACACCTCTGCAGGATTGTTTAGTCGATCTGAAGGTACATTGGGGGGGTGAAAAAAGGAGTATCATTACTCTGCCAGCTACTTGATTAAATGGCCACAAGTGATACAGGAAGTTCTCATCTTTAATTATAGATAACATTTTACTTTGATTACCTCTGCTCCCTGGAATCATATGATAGATGCAATATGGCGAGTGGCCTCTTAGGGCGCCATATAATGAAAGTGTCTGTGTGTAGTTTTCAATACAGAGCATGATCAGGTATTGTCCTGGTTGTAACTGCTCTCAGAAATTTGGGGATTCTGCTCCGCTGTGGTGCTATATCATCAAAGAGAGGGAGGAGATGGGAGGGACATTGAGGTTCTACTGGTTGAAGGTAAGTTTTTTTTTCGGGGTGCATTCTGCCCTAATATCTGCACAAACAAACCAGATGAGAGGTCTCGATTCAGAAGCAAATTCTGGTATCCAGGTGCTAAGCAGGTCAGTGCCCTGGGTGAGCACCACTTTGCCCCCCCCCCAGCTGCTGGCAGGCATCCTCTCTCCCCCCCAGCACCTCAAGCTTACCCCTAGCACCATTCCCCCTAACCTTTACCTCTCCCAAACCCATAACCTTGACACCTAAAATTTGTCAGACTAACTCTGTTATTCTGAAAATCTAGGGCTATATGTGTATGCACAGTTGTAAGGGTAGGAAAATATCACAGGGTAGGAAAATATCTCAGAACACTGGGTAGCTACCAGGGTCAGGGGTCTCACAATTTATAGGTGGGCATGTTGGGGGGGGCATCAATAAAATTTCAGATGCCGCCCCCCAGTGCGATGCAGCCCTGGGCAACTGTCCATATTTCCCATATCTAAAACCGCCATTGGTGGTATCACTTGTGGGTTTCAGGTGTAATAATCGCAGGAACAGTTGAACAGAATTGGAAGTTAAATAAAAAATTTTTTATATGAAACTTGATGGTGTATCTATTTGTCATTTCTATCTCCTTACACATTTATTGTCCTATATATGATGCATGGCCTTACTCAACCCACATCCTCTGAGCCCAGGCTGTCATAACCCCACATTAGCTGATTAATCTTTTGTGCTGCTTCTCCGTTTAACACTGAATTCTGTCAAGTCAAGTCTTATATGCAGGTAGTTAAACCATCCGATTCTATTACTAAATACAGGACTGCATTTCTTTATCTTTCTATACAGTATATGTCTGAGGATAAGCAATAACTGCACCTGGCATGTAACTATTATAGCACAAGTCCATGCAAGGACTAACCATTGGCTTTATGATACATTAACGTTCCCCCTGCTTATTTCATTCTGTACATAGACTTACTAAGCCTTGCTTGGGTGTGCTCTGACATTGACCTTAGCTTGTGTAAATGACAGACTTCCCTAGCTCAGTTCCTCTACTAGTCATTATTTTGTCTCTGACTGCCCTGAACTGCATGTAACCCTTCATTTCAAAGTGCCTCTGGAGTGAGGACGTCCTGTGCACTCCTCAGTCGAGTCCCTGCAGAAGTCCTAGCTCTCACACACCAATAAAGTGTCAGGCAGCTGGTGGTGAAGACCCATGGCTGGAAATGGGGCACACAAATTCAGGAGCTACAGTTCCAAAAAGCACTACCAGCTCCAGGCTGACTGATGGCTACTCGTCCCAGTGAGAGGGGTTAGAAATACAGTCCAGGTGTCAGGGCAAGAGGGAGAGTGGGCCAGGTGAGGTGGAGAAGGGAGGAATCCTGCCGGTGTAACGCGTCCATCCGCTCAGGCACGCTTGAGGGAAGGTGGTCCTGGTCCAGGGGACGACCCTTTCAGTCAACACGGATGTGGGTCCTTGAATCCTGGGCACTTGTAGTGGGACGGCCGGCGGGAGAACCCAGGAAAGGTGGGAGCAGTGCTCCAGAGGGGTGAGACACACTTGCTGGAACAGCTTAATTGAGGAGCTAACCCCAACTCTGACTAGGAGGGCCTAGGGAGGTATATTTTTTACCCCTCTGACTGGAGGAGGGCAGTAGCTTGTCTCCAGGCAGATTGTAAGAGTTACAATGTAAAGCCCCCCATACACTTTAAGATCGATCCATACAATCTCCATTAGATCTACCAACAACTGTGTAGTAAAGTGGCCTCCCTGATAGAATACATTGTGATTGGAAGGATTAGAAAGCTCCTAATATTACATTGTTTTGGTAGAACAAAATGTGATTGTACAGAAATTGTATGGAAAGATTGTAAGGTGTATGGGGGCCTTAAGGCCAGACAAAAGAGAGAAAAAGTGAGAGCCATCAATCATCCTTGCACCTGCTACAGAGGAATGCAAAGACATTTTAAAGGTATATACACAGCATTTTACCATTATGTATTTTAGTGCCATTACTGGTCACCACAGCTCTAGTGAAGACAATGATAAACTGAAGACAAAATCTCTTCTGAAAAAGTTCAAGAATTACACAAGCAACAGGATTCACTTCCATGTAATGTGTTCCTGATGCTAATAGTTTGTAAAGATATTCACATACAGTGAAGGAAATAATTATTTGACCCCTCACTGATTTTGTAAGTTTGTCTAATGACAAAGAAATGAGAAGTCTCAGAACAGTATCATTTCAATGGTAGGTTTATTGTAACAGTGGCCGATAGCACATCAAAAGGAAAATCGAAAAAATAACTGATTTGCATTCCATTGAGTGAAATAAGTATTTGAACCCTCTAACAAAAAAAGACTTAATACTTGGTGGAAA
>CM070038.1:26829011-26867980 GCA_036250615.1 Ptychadena robeensis | reverse complement strand
CGCCGGTAAGTGAGCGCTGCGGGGCTCCGGGCTTTACGTGCAGATCGCCTGTTTTCAAGGAGGTTAAGAAGCACCAAGGCTTAGCAATTACATCACAGGGTCAACAATAAGATACATGATTAATAGAGAATCGGTCAGAATTTTCATGAGGGTGATAAAAATAGACCTGGGATAAACAATGGGTAGAGAATAGGATCATTGTTTAACCACTACCATACTTACTATCAGAGATGATTAACCTCCTGGGCGTTATGGCCGAACTCAGTACGGTCAAGGTGTGTTCTATGGACGTGCCAAAATCGCCGGTGATGCCAAAGAGAAGGGGGAGCTGTGCCATAGACCTCAATGTTAATGGGAGGTTAATAAGATGCTGAATGTCAACATAAATATGATCATTTAATCAATCTCTGCAGCTCCTGTGCTTGATTTTTGTGCAATGTCGGAATTGCAGCATTTATTTAATATTCTCTATTTAAAACACAGCAATGATCCATTGTGCGCAAATGCTGGAGGAAATGCAACAAAGAATGAAAAAAGCCTACAAATCATTTTGTTTTTTATTAAAAGGAAATTTTAGAATGCTCAGCGCTTTAGGAAACTGACACTTAGATAAGATTTTAATCTATTTTAACATCCATTCACTCGCCATTTACTAATGGATCTAATGCTCAGTTAACTTTAACGAAACTTTGTGAAACAGTTTACTAAACCCCTTAGAAAGCCCCTGAGATATCAATATTCTGCTACACACATCTTTCCGAGGCAGTCTGCCTCATTTCCTCACTTTTTCAGGGAATCTGCTGACAGTTTCACTAACAGACATTGTTCTGTTAGCTCCCAGAATTCCAGTGTACTTCAACACCCTCTAAATAAATGGTCATTATAATGTTTATACATTGGCTGCTGTATATATATATATATATATATATATATATATATATATATATAATGTGAGCCTGGGAGCCGCTTCTGACATAGGCCTATCATTGGTGCTTTATATTCTATTGTCAAACGTGCTGTTAAACAGGTAAAGCTTGTGGGTAGGGTAGCGAAATATCTGGTGAGCTAATTATTTTCTTTCTCTGGATTATTTTCTGTCCCACATTAACAGGAAACAGATAAAGTCAATCGTTTCTAAACAAATATCTTTCCCAGGAATTTGGTACCGGATGAATTTTGCCCTCTCTGTAAGGGGAGTGTAAGAATATATTTATATTATACTCCCTAATTACAATAATTTATTAATACTTCGTACTGACGCATGTTATGTGCATACTACCACTTACAAAGTTTAGATTTAGATTATTTATGTTAAAAGCTATATAGCTAGTCCTAGTAACTGTATATAAGCAGCTGATTTTCTGTGCAAATCTTAACTTCTTATCTGGATGGTGAGTATAGCCTGGTTCTACCACTTCCCTATTGGTCAGTTTGCTTCGTCCCATGCATCCCATTAAATTAATAGATAGTCCTCAATCTAAATGAATTCAACAGTAGACCAAACATTACTGAATTAATTTAAGATCGCAACTAAAACATCAGACAAAATTATAGCAAATAATGCTGTGTCATATAGTGCTGTGTCATACAGTAGCCCCCCCAACAACTACAGTCAGAAGGTGGTAGCACATCTCTACTCCCCCTCCCCCCGCTCAACAACTTTGGGAGGGAAGGGGGGCCTGGAAAATCTTCCAGTATGGGGCACCATGAATGCGAATCTGCATTCTTTAAGATGCAATAAGGAAGCGTGACGTCACTCCTAGAGTAACAAAGAACTAATAATGTGATCTTCTCATTGAAGGATTCCGTCCACCATTGTTAACACAAATGGTACACAAATGGCTTTGATACCGCCACTTTAAAATGTTGCATGCAGCTTGCTTTTTCAAGTGCCCTCTTGAGATTTAGACATTTTATAATGCTATATATAACTAGCTCCTGATAACCTCCTTAATATTGAACATATTAAAAGCAAACAGCTCTTTGTTGCCTCCAATACGGTCTGCCTACAATATAGGCACAGCGCCAGTTTCTGCAACACACACAGTTTGCGATTCTAGGGGAAGTCTGTGTAACAATTACATTAATATGGTGTGTGTTGAATCCATTTCCCCACTGCGTGCGTTTGTGTGCTTTGTGTATAGAAAACCGTAAGGGACATGTCGGATATTTGACATGAGACGCGCCATAATGGATAACATGCGTTTAAGCACAGGGGCAGACAGGCACTTTCCTGCACTGCTTTACTGTAGTCTGAATGCTCCCATAATTCATTGCAAAAGCTTCCTTTAACCCCCCTGGTGGTATTCCTGAGTGTGGCAGGGTAGCTTACCTCCTTCAGCTGTGCCTTTCTCTGTGGCATCCGCCAGGAACCTGGACTGGAGCCATCTTCCTGACTTCAGTGATGACACAGTGGAGGTCAGGGGTGCAGGTCGGGGGTGCCGGCTGCAGGCATAGGAGTAGTGGGTTCTGTGTAGGAAGGGGGAAAGTGGGCGAGAAATACAAATGGATTTTTCAGACCACTTTGGGCTGGTCTTCTATCCACCCCCTCCTACATTTTATGTAGACCAGGGGTACTAATTTCAAAAACACAGTGGGCTGTGGAAAGGTTGGCACCACGCTTGGTGCATGAAATGGTTGGAAACCTAGCCCCGCTAGGCCACTAGTTAGAAGGAGTCTATACTAGGTGTGTCCCACATCTGAGATGGACGATCCTTGCATGCCTCAATGCAAATGTTTACCCACACAAAGGTAAAATGGGTCTTGTACATCTTTTATAGTGTCATTGCACTGTGTGTGCTTCATTCAAGATGTTAGGCTCGTTATTCCTGGTATCTTGTTTAAACTCAATCAAAATGTATTGAACTTAAAAAATGGGCAAAGCACTGGCCCAAACATGATATTTATTGAAACAAAAGCCTTTAGGAAGTTTTTCTTTCTCAACAGTAGTGATGGTCAAACTGTCCGCAAGGCGTGAACATGGATGTTTGCTTTCCTTCTAGCCGGTGAACAGTACAGGTGTTCAACCCACCCTGTTAGCTGGTGACAAGAAGTTTGTTATTCTTCAGGTGGCCGGATCGGGCATAGAAAGATCCTGTCGCATGAAGAACTCTTTCACTAGAGACTGGGTAGACAACCTGGTGTCTAGCGAAAAAGCAGCCCTGAAAACATGAATGACGTCACGTCCGGTAATCCAAACCAGGAACTTCCATGTAATGGAAGTGAAGTCACTTCCATTTTCTGATTCAAATTCCCTATGAACAGGCAGGGAATTTGAAACTCCTCGCGAACAGGCAGTTGTCGGACTTGAGGAGGACGTGAGGAGATTCCAATTCGGTCATGTTCGGCCATGTTCACTACACATCAGATATATAACAATGAACCTTTTCATAAGGAAACAAACTTTGCTTTGCCTAAACATTGAATCTGGAACAAGCAAAGTGTAAAACATGATATCAAATGGCATAAAAGACACTTGTATAGCATTTATTTCAAAATGTTTTAAAAAAATCTTGCGGGACAAATATAATTACACTGTCGGACAAATTTGTCCCCTGGGCCAAATTTTAACACCCGTGATGTAGATAGTCTGTAGTGGGTGGGTCTTCTGCGTCCCAATCAGAACTCTAAATTAAAATCTTTGTGATTGTTCAGCAAAATATTTATAAAGGGTTTTTAATGTGTCTGGAGTCCTGCTGCACAGAGAGATTTGTTGTGGTTGTTTTTGAATCAATGCCCCTTCCTCAGCATATGTTACACAACTATATTAAATGCATTGCAAATCCCAAATAATTTAAAGTAGTGGTGTCCTTCAATGCATTTGAAATCTACTGAATATGGTAAAATACTTTTTACAACACATATTAAAACAACATACATTATAAAGCACAGATGTATGGATGGTCCCTGGGAGAAATGGCGTTTTCCTGTTTGCATTTCTTACTCTGTTACAAGGACAATGTTTTATTTAGAATAAATAAAAAATTTAAAGAGTATTCCTGAATTTGTCTGGGGATAAATATTACGGTGAGATGTGTTGACAGATTTTATTACTTTTTTTTTTAGATTGAGCACATTTCCTTGGTAACTTTCCATTACTTGACTGTAATAATCTGCATAATAAACGTTCTCTTCGCATTGCATACACCCAGAAGAATAGCGAGATCGACACCTCACTAAATCTTCCCAACTCTATGTCATTAGAAGACTGCTGACACCACATGTATGTGACTAAACCAAATAATCAGTCAGTGGAACATACAGCTAATGCTAAGGCACTTTGGGTCTATTACAACCGCAATACAATAAAAATGTAACAGTGTGCACTTCTATAATTGTACATTTTACAAAACCAAATTTGTATCTTGATCATTACAAATGTCTGGTAATCAAATACAGTTAAACCACTAACCTGAAAACAGATTGACAAGGCTTTGAAATGCAACATCTAATATATTTTGGTTCTCCTAAGGATCAACATTTTCTTGCACCACCCCCTGCCCATATTTAGGGGACATATTTAGAGAAAGGAGGAGTGGCTTGTATGAGTGTGTTCCTTTTCTTCTTCTCCAATAGCAAACCAACCCCCTCCTAGTCGACAGCTCCATCAATAGCACCACAACCCCACCCGGTCAACAGGGGGCCCTAAGCAAGAACTTACATAGAGCCCCTGAAAGTCTAGAAATGGTACTGATTATGTAGTTAAACTTTGATGCACTTTGCCAAACAAGGATTTGAACTGTAGCCTAGAAACAACACTTTGGTCTGTCGAACCTCCCGCCGCGGGGGCCACATCCAAAATGTTTACGGGTGTATAGGAAAGGAGAGACTAAGATTCCTCCAGAGTATCCCTAACTCCCCCCAAGAAAAAAACCATCCACACCTGGTAGAACTTTATTACATGCCACAATTAGGGTCTGTGTTCCTAAAGACCAAAATCCCAATTGATCCAAGTTTTAAAAAAGAGAATATTAATATCCCCCTGGTGTCGCCAGCCAATAGCAGGCAGCTCCGGTGTTCCAGTCGGTGGCACCCGCTTACCTGAGATGTTTTGTTTGGAAACCAATGTGCTTTTTTAAGATGGTCGTACGCGATTAAAATTGTAAAAAATCTAATGTTTCAGTCAATGGTCTGAGAATCTATTCTGTTTCTCCTGAATTGATCAACCAAAAGTGATGACAATAGAGCATTAAATGTAAAGAGCCGTGATTGCTCATGTTGATTATTTTTAGCCAATCACGGTATATCCGACAGGTTTTCTAGGAATTTTTACTCCTATAGTATTATAGAGCATGTGCACAGGTCTTTAAAAATCACACTGTGTGGTAGTACCACCTATTGATGTTAGACTGACTGTTGATATTGAAATTGTACGATTTAGCTATCTTTAGGCTATGGCATTCTTTGGCCGGGAAAAGTGCCGATGGACCCGATCCACATTACCTGCCTACAGCCCCGGTTGTTCTCATGGCGTTCTGCCAATCTGGCGGCCAGAAGGTCAACATAGTGCAATATGTCAACCTCTGGCCGGTGAATTGGCAGAACTCTGGGGGAACAGCCTATGCTGTAAGCAGGTAATGTGGATCGGGTCCATCGGGATCCCGGCCAAAAAACAGTGACGATAGTGGTGTCAAAACATACAGTCTAATGGTTACTGAGGCAAATGACAGCCTCTAGTAGGACACAATAACAATCATCCTCTAGGCAATATGTCCACTTATATGTCCACGCAGGAAACAAGCATATGGGAGCCAGTGCATTTTGATACCAAGGTAACAATAGGCCAGGTTATAAGACTAAACGGATCAGATATGGCACATGGGCTGCAGCTTGCCCACATCTGAACTGGCCCCTCCTATATAGGCCGTATATACCCTCCTGGGAGGCAGCACCCCTCCAATTAGGGCAATACCAAATACATTTAAAATCCATTTTCTGCATGTCCAAAACACTACAATGCCATAATTAAAATCTGATTTTAAAATTTTAATTTGATAAGTGATGGAAAATCTCCCTACATCTTGTCTACGGAGCTGGAACAATTCTAAATAAATCATCAATGTTAAACAATTTTATCAAATAATTCCTTTTTGTAAACCCTAATGAAACGGGCCTTCAGCTAGCCATACACAGTCGGATTCCATGGCCGATCGATCACCTATCCGATCGATTCCGGCGATGTCAGCGGGAATCGGAGGTCCGATCGATCGGCCAATTACGTTTTTTTCGATCGCTACATACCACCTTGTCCCACGGATTCCTGGACGATTCCGTGTCCAATCGCTTACTCCACAAATGGCAACTCCCCCTGATGTGTGCTGAATCGGATCAGAAAGACCAACATGTTGGTTCTCTGTCCGATCCAATTCTGGGCCCCCGAACGATCGGACGTGATCGGACGGACAAGGTGGGCTTCACGCGATTCCGGGACGTCCCGGAATCCGATGGGAAACGGACCCGTGTATGGGGGCCTTTCAACTCCTTCAGCATACTGACTTCTTTTATGGACATCATGATCAATGAATTTATTTGGACTGGTATGATGCTATAAGTCCTTTTTAATAGCAAATTGGTGACTGTATCTTGGTGATGGAGTTTTTCTTTCCCGTCTAGGTGTCTGTTGTCTGTCACCACCAGCTAGGGGGTCCACAGACAGCTTTTTAAAACATTATAAGCATAGCCAACCCTTCCCTACTGTGTACAAAACTATTATAATTACGTATTTTGTATTTTGTTTTAGCTAATTTATCAACAGAATTATAGCAGTAGAAACTACAGAGACGTTTGGCTGGAATGAGAAGGCTGTTGAGCAATTGCTCTTGGTCAACATGAAAAATATTTGTATTTTTATTGGAGCGTCAGGATAAGGACTGACAAGTTCTGACAAAAGTCAGTATTTGTGCAAGCCCTAAACACACTTGACCTCAGCTTAAACTAACCTTTATAGTTTTGCCTGAATTTGATTTACAATCCAATCAGATAAGAGAGGACACAAAAATAATAAAAAGGTTCTATTTTTATATCCATCTTAACCAGTAAAGAGGAAATAAGATGAGCCAAAACGCACAATCTTCTTTCCTTATCCGAAAAAAACAGTCTTGGCCCCTCCATCGTCCTTGGAATCACAGAAGTCTGAAACGTTTCAGCTGATAATATAAACATGAAGTGGAGAGGAAGGAGTGCCCATTACCTGATGTGGAAACTATGCATTCTGATGGTTTTTATATACAGTGTTGGTATATTGCTTGTGATTTATACAGATATCAGGCAAATATCAAAAACAATGTACATTTTCAATCTGTTGCAGCAGTTCAACAATCAAGCTTCAATTTGTCTCAATATCCTCACATTGTATGGACCAAAACTACAGAGGAAAACCATTTGTGTTGCTTCTTTCCGATAACAGCAAGGTAGGCAAACCACATGGCCAGGCAGGTAGGTAGTATAGCAGGGCTGTGGAGTCGGAGTCGAGGAGTCGGAGTCGGAAAATTTTTTGGGTACCTGGAGTCGGAGTCGGCAAAAAATGGACCGACTCCGACTCCTACTAAATTTAAATGGGAATTAAAATTTTTACATTTTTATTTATTTTTTAATAGAAAAAAATTTACTTCAAATGTCGCAATTAACAAACAGTCATAAACAAGACAAACAGGTCGGTAATACGAATAAGTCAAGTGTGCCGTGCATAACAGTACATTCCAGCAACCACTGTACCTTACGTTAGCCTAAAGCCTCACACACAGTTCAATTGGGCCACAGACCCGAGCTCAGGGAGCTCCACACTGCAGCGTGATAACTTCATCACTCTGCTCTCCAGAGCGACAGCTCGCTGCACCTTTGTGTATGGCGTAGCTTCATGCGAGCGGTCTCCACTGACACTAACGGCATCGGCCAGGGATTCGGAAGTCGTTCTTGGGCTGAGCTGGGGGCGTCAGCGATCTTCACCCATGTGGGCACCGGATGGCCGAGTGGTGTCCGCCCATCCTCGGCGGCAAATTGGCCGCCGCTTGGTGCGTTTTTGGCAGCTTAACTCTTGTTGATATGAAGTAAATGTTTGTTGCCGGACTAGAGACTGTTATAACTGAAGGAATGGATCAGCCAATAGTTCAAGACTGAAGCTGTAAAGCCATTGGAAACCGCTGTCATTCAGCTGCGACAAATACTTTGAGTGTTAGCTTCAACTTTCTACATGAGTATGGGTGTCCAGGGAAATCATGAATCATGTTGAAGTGCCCCTTCAACCCTGCCTCTTCTTGGAGCCTTTCCACTCACTGCCCTATCTTCAGCAGAAAGCAAACAATAAGCTTCGTCACACCTGGAGATCTGTACAGATTGAAGTACAATCAATTTACTTGCGCACTCATGGTGATTGATTGTCTCTAATATCGTTACAAACCTACCTGTGTGTCCTTCTCTTCGGGCGGATCAATTAGAGCCGTCTAAAAGGAACTTGATTGAACGGGGTTCCACATGTGAAAATACCCCGTTCATCTCCATACTTTGCATGGAGATCATGAGTCTTCATGGAACGTATTGTAACAGCTGCGGCTCCTGCCTCCTCCACAGCAGTCGGCTGTCAGTGTGCAGGCGGAGCCACACTCCTCACTTGGAAAGCTGTGGAGTGAGGCAGCTGTATGAGACAGGCTGCTTCTCCCAAGCTGTGTGCGTGTTGTAAATCACCACACACTGCAATCTGGGGAGAAGGGGTCCCCATTGAACAGGAATTGATGTGCCCATGTGGTGATTTCCGTTCAATTGATCCCCGATCAATCACAGCGTGGTGCCTACCTTAAGGAAAAAGCAGCAGCATCTTCTGCCTAACTCCCTTTCTCTGCTTTAATTGGCCATTACAGTCCAGTGCTGGTTTCCTGGCCAGTGGTTCTGTGGTTAGTGTATGTCGCCTTCCTTTCCTTCAATGGAGGGATACAATACATTAGCATATTAAATACAGAGGAGTCAGAGTCGCGGAGTCGGAAGAATCTGAAACTGAGGAGTCAGAGTCGGGAATTTTTTTGACCGACTCCACAGCCCTGTAGTAAAGTAAACAGAATTCTGGGGTGTATAACTATGGAGGGGTCATGAAGCAGAAGAAAGAACGGTCTGATTCCTCTATATCAGCAACCTTTAGGCTAAATTTACACTGTAGTTTCCGAGCTGCTTTCAGCCTGCAGCAGCAGCCACGCGGGAGATCACTAACTGCCAGCGGCGTTGTCTACATTAGGACCTCATGGTGGTCCTATCTATTGCTGGATGCCTTATGTTGTGTCTGCTGGTCAGTTACGCCAACCGCTAGTGTAAATGAGCCCTTATTTTTAAAAGAGCCATTTTGCCCCGACTTTCACTAAAGAACAATAGTCCTGAGTGGCAAAACATAACACGCATTTTGCATGCAAACCCCCAACCCGAGGTGTGTACTGCGTAATGCGTGTGGTAGTGCAGTGCCAGAAACAAATGCAGCCTGTATAGTGTGGAAGAGCCCAAAGACAAGATACGAAAGGTGGCCCTGTGGCCATCCTCTCCAGTTTTTGTGTGTTTTCTGCTCCCTGACATACATAACCCACTATTTCATGGGACTTAGTGCATAGTCAAGGCTTCCCCTTTACTGTTTAAACAAGGAGGTGAAGGGGAGTCTGGGTGGGCAATGTGTGTGTAGCCCCTGTCAGAATCAGGGGCATTAGAGTGTTAATTATTTAGGAGGCAAACAGTCTGGTTGTCACTGGCAGGTGCAAAAGTTGTGGATTGTCAGTGAGTGACTTGGCTCTTTGCCGAGTCTGGGCAAATGTATCTTTTGTGCTCTTCTGCCTGGATGCTGAGAGGCCTAGTTTTATCGCCTTTTCAGAATCTGGGAGAAAGTTATAAAGGTCTAGAGTGATGATGTATGAGTCCGTCTTAGCCCAGGGAGCTCCCCGGCTGGGGGCCCTGGGAGTGCAGTGATGTGATGTGCCTAGATGAGGGACCAGAAGAGTGTGTCTGAAGTCTGGGATGCCTGTGTAGAAGGGAGAGCCTGTTATCTGGTGTGCGGAAGATAAAGGTCTCCTGAGCAAAGCAGTCAAGGCGACCTACTGGAGCTAAAGGGGAACTCTGTGCAAGTTCTAGAAGGAGACTGTGAGAGTGAGGTCTACTTCAAAATTCCCCAAGAGAGGTTTAGCCAAGACAGTGCTGTGCTTGTGTCTGGAGAAGAAGCTGCCTAGTGAGGTACTAGGGCAGTATTACCTGTGTTCACTCGTGTCTGGAGAAGAAGCTGCCTAGTGAGGTACTGGGGTGGCCTAGACAAGTGACCGATGTGTGAGGAAGAAGCTGCCAAGTGTGGAGCTAGGACCTCGGGTGCTCGAACAGCCTTGTCCCTTGACCCTCTCTCCCATTGATGACATGTGCCAAATAAACTTTTCTTCAAGTTCAACTACAAGTACTTCTCCTTGGTCATTTCTGCTACCTGGTTTCCCATTCTACACAGCGGCACCCACGGGTGTCATCGCTAAATGTGGCTGGGTTCCCCTTTGTACTACATATCCCTTTCCCCCTCTAGAGATGCATATTCCTACCCTTAGTAATGCTAGCTGGCTTTCCAGCATTTTAAGGTGTCTGATGGCTCGGGTCTGGTCTGCCTGTACCCTCTCTCCTGGCTGCTCCTCTTCCACCAGCATCTATGGCCTGAGGTGAAGGTAGGAGCATCACCCTCCCCTTCATGACCACTGTCAGCTCCAGTGTTGGGAGAGGGGAGAACAAGGAACAGCAGCTCCTTCTCCTCATTCCAAATTGTATGCACTGGAGGGAGGGAGGGAGACTTGCTGGCAGCCAGGGAGCCACAACAAGGAGAAAAAGGAGCCACATGCAGCTAAAGAGCCGCAGGTTTAGAATACTCAATGTAAATCTCTGGAGATCTTGTTAACAAAAAGATACTAATAAGATAGAATCAAGAGGTGGCTACAATATTGGTGAAGGGTCTAAGGCTGAGACTTCACTAATGTCTCCACAATCATGGTGTGGCCATTTGAAAATAGAGGTTTACCAGATTTTCTGAGCCTCGCTGCAATCAGCTTCCCAAACGTGCAGCCGCTCCCATTGAAATCAATAGATATGAATTGGACGTGGTTTTGCCATGGTTTTTAGTCCATTGAAAGCAATGTAAAATATCTGGACAGGGAACACATGCTTTTCTGTCCACATTAGTGGAGCCTCAGCCTAAATGATAAAACATATCCAGATAGAATTATACAACCTGGATGAAGGGAGTAAAGAGAGACATAATTTAAACCTTCAAATGTATTAAGGTATAAATGTATTAGGTATAAATAATATTAAGGACGGTATCCTCAATATAAAACTAAATTCAGAAACCTGGGGACATGGTCTCAAACTTGCTGGAGGAAAGTTCAAAACCAACCTTAGAAAGTACAAGTAATTGTAATGACAAAGTAATGGATGCCTAGAATTGACTACCAACAGAGGTGATAAAACGCCAGGGTGCATTAAAAGATTCTTGCATAAAATAAAGTAAAGAGATGTGCTATAGCTGAATACATGTTAAATGGGTGTGTTTTTGTCTAGTACAGTACAGTGATGGAGAGCTTGCTCTTTCTCTGCCGTCACTCATCTATGTTTATATTTAGGAAGTGTGGAATTTTACGTGATGCCCTCTATAGTTACATATACTCCCTCTAGTGGATATCTATTCATCTATTCACCACAACAAGCACCTAGAGACTGCGGGTGCGAGTGTGGTTTCTATCATTTTTGTAATGGTGGTAGATTTAGATTTCTACATTCACCCAGCTTCTACTTTGTTAAAAAAATTTGCCAAAATTCTAAAGAAAACACTTGTCTGTCTTCACTGACCCTTCACTGACCCTGAACAACAATGGAAACGTGTATGCAACTCCAGCATGGACAGCTAGTAAGTGCTTAAATGTATCACAGATCTAATTTGTTTCAGAAGTGGGTTGACAACTAAATACATTTGTGTTTCTGTTTATCTAGTTGTGGAGATCTGCCACACAGTACAGCTAGGAGAAGGACAGCAATTAGATTTAAAATATATTGGTGCCCTCTTTCCATTCTTCATCCTGCTACATAGTAATAGAGCAGCAGAAGACTGTGAGGTCATGAATATGCTCACTCTACTTTTTTGTGCTCCCTATCAATAGTCTTGAGCTCAAATACAAGTATTCGAATTTCGAATATATTCAGCGAATATCGGCTATTCGAGAATTCACAAATTTCACGAATATGGCGGCGGATATTCACAATTTCGAATATTCGCATTGGGAATATTCGCTTATAGGCATGGATTGTGAATATATATTCGCAATGCGAAAATAAATAGCACATGTGACCATTCATTTTAAACTTCTGGGCTGCTTGCCCGAACTCAGTTCAGGCGCAGTTTGATCATTGATCAAACTGCGCCCATGCTGGGATCGGGCACAACCGCCGCAGACACACGGAGCCCCTCCAGCCCCGTGTCTTCAGCGTCATCTGTGACGCCGAAGGGGGGGGGCACGCCATAGACCTCCATGTTAATGGAGGGGGCGCCGCTCTCCTCTCCACACACCGCCGGCGTCTATTCGACACCGGCGGTGTGTAGAGGGCTGGGCGGAGAGCCGGCAATCACGGCGGAGTACAGTGTACTCCGCCGCGATTGCGGTGGAAACGGCAAGCTCGTAACGTAAAGCTCGTAACGCCCAGAGGGTTAAAGGTAATCACTAGGCAATTATAATTGTGAATCTAGATTGCGAATATTCGTGAATATAGAATCGAATATTAGTAGAATTATTTGCGAAATATCGCAAATTTGAATATTGCCCATGCCGCTCATCACTACCTGTCAACAAATTAGTATGCAGCACACTTAACGCTCCTCCTAGACATAGCTATCCCTGTTAGAAGTGTGGTATAGGAAATTGCCAGAAGCTGATGTAAAGTCAAATCCAGATGATATACAAAAACATGCACGTAAAGAAATATCCATCCATTACTCCTGTGTCTTCAATATCTGGCTAAAATCACAACACATATATTTTACATAGAAAAATAGCCCAGCAGAGTTTAAAATGAAAAAGTACAATATTTTGTACAATATTTTTTCCAAATGTGTCTAACTCTTAGTGACATGGAGGTCACAGCAGTGGTTCTGATCTTTCATAGAGGTTATGTTTCTCCCGCTATGCCAAATATGCATGCACACAGTGCCCTGGAGACACTCCTGCGAGCGCACATCCGGCACCCTCCCTCCCCATGCAGATCTGAACAGCGTGAGCTGCCGATGAGGGGAGGTGCTGGAGGGGGAAGGAGGAGATGAGGAAGCAGGAGCATGTTCCTTTTCTTCTTCTCCTTCCCCCTCCAGCACTGTCATTACAAGGGAGCAAGGGCATGTCAGCAGCTCCACCAATATCACCCATCTCCCCCTGGTTGACAGGGGGCCCTAAGCAAGAACTTGCATAGGGCCCCTGAAAAGCAAGAAACAGCACTGTCCTGAAATATAAAATGTTACCAGCATATAGCAGATGTAAGTGTGCTAAGCAGAGTATTTCTTCAAATGTGATAACAGATGGAAATATCCCATTCATCTTATCAGACATTCTGCACTCATGTGACAGATATTATTTCGTTCATGATACATTTCCTGTAAGCTGTATGAGCTATTCTGAGGCAGAGCTGTACAAAACTATAAAGCAAGTCGTTCATACATCAACTTTTGCGGAAAATTGTCAGTTTGATCGACCAATGCAATTATCAACTCTCTATCCGATATTGATCAGTGCTACAACAGTGCTATTCCACACTTCCCGCTTTCTAGAATACTTGATCCCCGCTACATACTGTGGTTCATCTTACCAGTTCATAGGTAACAAGACTTGCACAGTAGCAGGAGAAACAACAGACTGCAGAAGGGGACCCACATCCATCCATCCATTTCACTCTTCAAACCCATGCAGAGAACAGAATGGTACATTTACAGTCAAATGATTTATCTCTGGGTTTAGACACACATTAAAGGAGATAGTTTTAATCAGTACTGGATGGAGGCTGTGCTTTGCTGGTCCAATATTTCAGTGAACGATTACTAGTCAGATCTAAATCTTTAAGCACTCCTCATATGATCGACATACCCAAAGTTGCTGATCAGATAAAATATTTTTGTAAATTTCTTTTATAAAAAACTCACCACTCTATTGGTTAATAGAAAAATCAAATAAAAATCAAATATGGCAATGAAAATATGGAATAGAATGTGAATAATCAGCAATTACTTTAATGTTTATACACACGTTCCATTCAAGTGTACCATACTTAACGATTTCATACATAAACATTGTTTGCGGAATGCCATTGAAAGTGTTTTTGTACAAAGAAGACTTGTTGATCCTTTTAGAAATCATGTCAGCTAACAAACCTTCTGTTTTATCCAAGGTATCTGGAGACTATAGAACCCCTCCCCTCTATGTTATGTATATGGTGAGCTGATTGTAGTCCTATTTTAGGGTGACACACTATGTAGTACTGTGAGCGTTGTCACCCTAGTACCCCACCACTATAACTGGCACAATCATCAGCTGACAAAAAGGGAAAATTTTTTGGAAAGAAGAAAACTAATGCAGCCACCACATTACTATACTACAATTTACCTCTTCCAATCAATCCCTAAGCTTTAACAGCTTGTTTTTTTTAACTAAGAAATCTGTAACCTCTTTCATACAAATAAACCTATTTGTTGATTGGCTCTTTAAACGAATTTATTTAGAATCTGCAGCAAATAGCTATATGATTGGGAAAAGAGAATAAAAAGCAGCAACAATTATCAGTAACACTGTTTACTAAATAATTCAACATAGAAATACTGAGCTCACCTATTTCTATTTCTTATACAAAAAATGGAAATAGAGGGATTTTAAGACAACTTAAATATAGTGTCATAAATCAAAATGTAACTGAGGTATTTATCTAGATCAGTGGTTCCCAAACTTTCCTTGCATGCCCCCATCCTTTTCTATTTTAGGAACACTATCAAGCCCCCTTCCCATTCAAACACAGGTTAAGAATGAGAGTCAGCTCCCCCCTGGAATACTTTTGTGCCCCCCCCCAAGGGGCCCACCCCCCAGTTTGGGAAACACTGGCCTGGATCAACATTTACCTTAAGTTCATCCAAATTCTCACAGTTTACAGTATATACATTTCGCTAGTCACAGAAAGCTGATACATTCCTGTATCTAAACAATACATGCAAATTATGGTTTCTGTTTCGGCGCGTTTCGCAACCAAGAAGTCGCTTCATCAGGAGAATGATTCACTAAATAATTCACTGGGTAAAACATTATAGAGAATACAAATCACAACGAATAGAATGTAATCAATCCACAAAAACCTGGAGGGCTACTCCCCAAACCATGCAGGCTGAGGAACAATAGTCACTGGTTACACTGTATCCCAAAGTTCTCTCTTTGTTTGCAAGCGCACACACCCACCTCTGTTACAGAACACTATTCCATTCCTGGGGGTAAATCCTGGAGGGCGCAGTAAACCTCTATGTCAGAAACAAAAAAAAGAATCTGATCTTTAAGCCAGAAGGTTGGGGAAGATATGTAGGACCCTCTTGTTCTTAACGTAGCAGGATAAGGCAGCTACTGCACGTTTTCCTGTTCTCCTTTCAGGTTTGGTATAAGATCTCCGAAGACCCCCGTACAATCAGATGTTTCCTATTAGGGGCCCATAAGGGGTCTTTATATTCAGTCATATCCCCCAGACCACTGGACTAAACAGCCTCACTTTCTCCTGACGCACAGCACAGCTTTCTATGACTGAAGGCTTTTTTTATGGCTGTGGAAAATAAATTAAAGTTGTTCTGCCAATATGGAAAAAAGAAAATAAAAAATAGCCATTCTTTCCTATTCCCAGATATGAGGCTTTGTTTCAAGCTAATGGGAAAAGGAACATAGGAATTTACCATGAAGCTGAGAGAGAATTGGTTTATCTGCAAGGAAACAGCTGGGAAGCTGATATTTCCATAGCCGTCCAGGAAAATCCCAGCTTCATATTGTATTAGTTATGTCGCTTATCTGTGACTGATAAGGTCGGAGGTATAGAAACAAATGGATTGGATTAGCCTTACCTTGGGATGGAGACGCTGGCTTGCTCGCTTGCTTGCTGCTGCTGCAGGTTTGCAGTCTGTACATGGATCTATGTTGAGTGCCTGCAAGTGGGATGTCTCTGCATTCTTAGTTGAACAGCCAGATGCTGACAATGACTTTCTTAAGGAGTATGAAAAATTTGCCTTCTGAAAAACTTGCTCTGTGTCTTCTGACTGAACAGTCCTTCCTTAAATCAGAAAAAAAAACTTAAAACCCTTGTACAGCTTAATCTTAGAAAACACACAAGACATCCCAGACAACGACAGTGTTGCTGAAGTTATTCTAGCCCCTAAATGTCACTCGGCTGAATTATTTGACATGAAGTCATGTTTTAGATCCTTTGGATTGTGAAAAAATACTGAAAATATAAAGGCAAGGATATGCATGTTATGTGGCACCATGGGTTCAAGGGAACCTGTCATGAAAGAAATATTCTGATTTTTTTGGTCACTGCAGACCTCCTTTTGAAGATACAGATTGTCCAGCTGCTGACCCACTAACCATCTAGGGTTTTTCAGTTTACACAACCCCAAAGTAAGTTGGACGTTACATCGGGGAAATCCGGTGTCAGCGCACTGCGGGATGCGTTTTCAGAGGCACAGTGCACACAACCAGGCTACTGGTTCTGTGACATCCACACAGTACTTTTGGGGCGCTGAGTCCGCTGGAAAAAGTGATCCGCTTTTCCTATGCAGACAGCAGTGTGAAAGAGCCCTATGTTAACTCCTTTTTAATTAGCATGTTAAAATAAGAAGTGTACAACTCGTACAACTCTTTTCTTTAGAAAGCAGAAACAGTCTGAAAATAAACACTTTTCTTATACCAGTGTGCTACAAAATACTGCCCTTGTTTAAGTAGTGATCTTTCTGCAGATGTCACACATGCCTTGTCAATCTCCAGGCGATTTTCACCTGCAATTTTTTTTTTAATCGCCCCATTATAAAAAAAATCACCTCCATAGAGAATAAATGGACACGATTTTTGATGCCTATGAGCATTGATGACTGCAGACAAATAGGTCTGACTGGGCTGGGGGAGGGTCAGACCTCTACAGAGAGGCCACTGCTTCCATACTTTACCTCCTGAGCGTTTGATCTGAGTGTAGCTGGGTAAGCAAACTCAACCCCAGGCCACACTCTGGGATACTCACCTATCCTCAGTGAGCCCACGGCGATATTGAGTATTGGCTAGACTCACCGATCATTTTTAGGTCTTCAGCGTCATCAATGAAATTGGCAGGAGAGTGGCACCACTTGGGAGGAGGGAGGGCAAAAAAATTTTTTAAAAGTGTGCCACTTGTACAACGCTAGGAGGGTTAATAGATAGGAGCCATTTCTTTTTCGTTTTTTCACAACTAAAAACAGCTTTCCACACCTTATTCCTTTATTACTATATTCCTACCTCTGTCATCTTGTGCCACTTAAAACTTTCTGTCTATACTCGCCCTTTTTTCATGGGACTACATACATAAACATGCAAAACACTGCTACATGCAGGACTCCATCCAATTCTAAAAGCTATACCCACAACTGGACAATCATACATATTAATTTATAAAGCATTATTTGATTACTCGGAGGTAGGAAGAAGAGAGACTGGTTCTCAGAACATGACATTCCGGTACTGGGTTGGGGCGAGAGACCCTGAAACCTCTATGGGATCCCTTTGGTTGATATGCAGGATGGGCTAAATCACCAGGGCAGGCTAATGCATTGATAACGTTTAGATGACTTGGATAACGATTGATGTAGCCCTGTGCCAAAATCAATATGGCTTACTTGCTCCACACAAGCCCGTAGTATTCTTTAGCAAGACCCATCCAGCTTCTCTGTCCCATGGCCTCCCATCCCATTGATGGTGCTGGGGACATGTAGCAGCCCACTGCTTCCTCCTGTGATATCCATTCACCATTTGTGTCCCTTGGCCACACCGGTGATGAGCAGTGGTTTAACCTGTACAGGGAAATTTAAAAAGATTTCATTAATTATTATATTTCAGTGAACAGTTTTTTCCCCTCTGCACCACTATAGTGATTTACAGATTGCCAATATGAAACAGTTTACAAAGAAGAATGTCCTTACTGGCCAAGTCAGAGTCATGACCTTAGTCCCATTGAGATTATGTGGGATACTTAGAAATGCAAAATTAAATTCCTTCTAAAATATCATAAATGACCTTCCTGGTATGTATGTTAAATTATACCCCCCATTGAAGAAAAAATTTAGACCATACATTGCGTAATTGTGAAGTAGGACACCAGGTAGAAGTGTATGTTTTTTACTGGTAGTGCTATGATAGTCCAATCAAAGCATATGTATAAATGTGAATGGGACCTCATGATGTCAAGTAGTGTTGAGCTCGAATATTAAAATTGCGAATATATATAGCGAATATTGGCGATTTGAGAATTCACAAATTTTGTGAATATGTCGGCGGATATTCTGCATTGGGAAGCGTATGGCCATGCAATGCAAAAATAAATAAATAGCACAATAAACTTTGAAGGTAATTGCGAGGCGGTTATAATTGCAAATAGATTTTCGGAATGCTCGCAATTGCAAATATTCACAAATATCGAATCGAATATTAGTAGAATTATTCACAAAATAGCGTGAATTCGAATATTGCATATGCCGCTCATCACGAATGTCAAGCTTCATCCAGCTCATTGCCTTCAGGTACAAGTGTCAAGTACTCATGCCTAAGAATCCATAGACATATTTCCAAACGTTTAGGCTACTGTGTGGCCCCACAGGTTGGTTGGGCCCCCAGATGATTACTAATTTGACCAACAAAGAACAAGGCATGGTTTTTAATTAATTCGTAAAATATTAGCAGCAGGTTGATCACAGACCTCAATGGTGACTGCTCAACTATATATATAAATATACAGTATATTTTGGCAGCTTCCAGATTTAAGTGGCAGAAGTTGTGACCATTTTGATTATTAAAGAATATGTTCTCATTCATTACTACTCATTAGAGCAGCTTTGGTGCAGTATATAAAATAGGAAGTAATAACTGAGATCGGAGTTGAATTTTTGTGACAAAATAATGATTCAGTTGTCTACAAACAGTTACTGTGATGTTCTGCAATTCTTCAGAGAAAAGGTCAAGTGTATGATGTTTTAGAGAATCCTATTAAAAAATTGAGTAGAAGGGTCAGGCAAAGTGCAAATAAATCTTTAAAAGGCCATGGACAGTCTGTTACAAGGAGTTACGAGTTCACTGACCTTTTAACAACCAACATACAGACCCCCATGAGTCTCCTGTAAGTTACATTATATATCCAAAGGTTTGTGGGCACCTGACAATCTTCAGCTATGCAAACTTGTTAGATGTCCTGTTCCAAAACGTAACCTTTAATATTGGGGTGAACTTTATGGACTAATGACTTTACTCAATAGAATTACACTGCCTGGCCCCAAAAAAGGGTCACACACTTTTTAGTTGGACCGCCTTTAGCTTTGATTACGGCACGCATTTGCTATGGCATTGTTTCAATAAGCTTCTGCAATGTGATAAAGATTTATTTCCTTTCAGTGTTGAATTCATTTTCACCAACATTGATGGTAGAGTCTGACTGCTGCACAAAGCCTTCTCCAGCACATCGCACAGTTTCTCAATGGGATTAAAGTCTGGACTCTGTGGTGGCCAATACATGTGTGACAATTATGTATTATGCACCCTGAACCATTCTTTCACAGTTTGAGCACGATGAATACCGGCATTGTCATCTTGGAATATGCCTGTGCCCTCAGGGAAGAAAAACTCCATTGATGGAATAACCTGGTCATTCACAAGTCAGCTGACCTCATTCTTGGAGCACATACTGTTGCTGAATCTAGACCTGACCAACTGCATCAACCTCAGATCATAGCATTGCCCCCACAGGTGTGTACAGTAGGCACTAGGCATGATGGGTGCATCACCTCATCTGCCTCTCTTCTTACACTGATGCACCAATCACTAGTGTATAAAACTATAAGCAGTACCCCTTTGTGGTTATGATAACCTCTACTATTATGGGAAGAGTCTCCATAAGAAGTTGGTGTCTGTTTATAGGAATTTGTTCCCATAAAGCAAAATAAACATCAAGGTAATTGATGATGTTGGATGAGAAGACCTGGTTCCCAATCATCATTTCTACTCAGATTTCCTTGCAGGCCACTGGACTTCCTCCACACTTAAGCTGGCCATACGGGGCAATTTTTGCACCATTAATCATGGTGTTGCGTGATTTTAACCTCCTGAGCGTTTGCCACGTGGCACGGTTTTTTCATAACCGTGCCACGGGCAATCGCGGCGGAGAACAATATGCTCTGCCGTGATTTCCTGCTCAGCTGGAGGACCTACACATAAGCCCGGCGTCACTGGAGACGCCGGACTTATGCTGAAGAAAGGCGACGCCCCTCCAGTTTGACGGAGGTCTATAGCGCCGCCTACCCCAGCCCCCTTCGCATCACCGGTGACGCGATCAGGGGCCGTAAGAAGACGGCGAGACCTCGAGCGTGCCTCTCGGGAGAACGCTCAGAAGGTTAAGATCGTGTGCCAGTAATAACCTTGGTCCATTGTACCACCACACAGTGTGATCGAGTTAAACGTGATCAATGTATGCAATTATGCTAAAAAATATGATTGTAAATACGTCAGAGATTTGTAAGATTAAGCAGAATGTCTGTGTACCAGGTGTTCGGTAATTCATTTCCGTACGTTCAACTTAAAAATCAATCGTTTTAGGTCCATTAAACTGAAATATCGAACCGTGAATGGACACCTTACCATGAAGCGGACTTCCCACATAATAGGCAAGTCATTTTGGAACTAAACCAAACCATAGGATTTCAAGCCCATTATATAAATGAGTGTGTATAGCTCCCTTCATTGGAAAGACTAGAACTCAGTTCAAAAAGGATGTCCACATATTGGTAGGTGTGATTGTGAAGTGTCGATAAACATTTGGCATACAGCATATTAGCATTTGTGTTTCCTTCAACAGGGATATTGATGCTACATTTTGTTTATTGTTTTTCATTGTGCTTTATGGCTTGTTTCCACTAGAGCCATCGATGGGCGAATTTTTAATCGCTTTGCCATGTCCACGGCTGATTGCTCCCATTGAAAATCATTTGTCAGTTTCCATTTATGCGATCGCACACGGAACCTACAGCGTTTTTAATCGTGACCATTCATTTGCTTTGGGGTGATCGGGGGTGATCAGAAGAACACTTTCAATCGTGTGCAAGATCAAATCCGATCACATGGAAAATCACACGCAAACGCGGGGGGAACATCCAAACGCATCCATCCGCGGCCAATCACTCTAGTGGAAACAAGCCCTAAGAGATCATCTGCCAATCATCCTACAATATTGAAAGGGTAGCACAGGGACTAAAACTTGCCGGGTTGCCGAGAGTCAAAAAACTGTCGATTTACATGCTGTTCTACCACAACCAGAAAAAACATAAAACAAAATTAAAAATAACTAAAATACTTTGTTTTCTGAGCTAAGAGGAAGTAAAAGTGTGGATACAGACATATGACCATAGCTCATCCTTGAACTTGTACATGAAAGTTCTTCAGAATTTTCTTCCTCCAAAATGAATCATCTCTTTTTGTGGTTGACAATAAAAACAGAATACTTATAACATAAAACATGAGAGATTTGACATGTTTTTGCTATAGGACTCAATAGTTGACCCAATTGTACAAAAAAGAAATGGGGGCATACATGGGCTACACACACTGTACATACAGGGATGGGAGCATACATGGACTACACACACAGGAATGGGGGCATACATGGACTACACACAAAGGGATGGTGGCATACATGGTCTACACACAGGGATGGGGGCATACATGGACTTCACACACTGTACACACATGGACTACACATGCTGTACACACAGGGATGGAAGCACACATGGACTACGCACACTGTACACACAGGGATGGGGACATACATGAACTACACACACTGTGCACAATGGGATGTGTGCATATATGGGCTACACACACTATACACACAGGGATGGGGGTGAAAGACAAGACACTGCCCATCTCCTGCACCCGGGTGCACCGCACGTACCCATCACACATACCCAGACAGACTTATTGCAGTATCATCACAGTGCCAGTTACACTCCATGTTCTGGTAGCAGTATCTGCCTGGTAACAGTCTTTATCCTAGCCTTCTTCAGCGGGGGACAAGGGTGAGGCCTTAGTTAAATCTCAGTGCAGGCCTGGTCTTCGGATCCGCAGGCCTGAGGCCTGCTCCCACTGGTTCCATTACACCTCTGCTCTCTTCTCCTCTGCTGCTACGAAGACCCTATTTACATAAACCACTAAACTTTTATATCCTCCTATTCTCCTCTCAGATTGCTCACCATGTCAGAACATCACAAGTTCCAGAAAATTTTCCTTGTCACCTCCCACCTATGTTTTACCCAGCAACAGCACAAACATATTCACTGACATTTTTCATAGAATCCTAGTTAACTCTTCACTGACCATGGTACAATACACTTGGCCCTTAGTTTACCTTCCGACAGGGGCATACATGCACTACACATATTGTACATTCAAGGATGGGGAGACATGTGAACTATACACGCAAGGATTGGGGCATACATGGACTACCCACACAGGGATGGGGACAAACATGGATTACACACACTGTACACACATGGATTACACACATTGTACACACAGGGAGGGGGGCATACATGTATTACACACACTTATTAATCTCTGACTCATGGCCCAAAAATGTCCTGCAGTGTAATTAATTTTTTAAATAAATATCAAGGTTGGGCTGTGACTTTTTCCAAGTTTTTAGATTTGGCCCGCTGTGTATTTGAGTTTGACACCCTTTATCTAATCTCTATGGCATACCAGCAGCTACTTATGAAGCAATTGGGAAGCAGTGATTTGACAGGTTGAGGAATCCTGTCCGCTCAAAGCCCTTAGGAACCTGGCGCTAAAGATGCGCTCAGGATGCCTCACCCATCCTTTGTAGAGTCTGGAGAATAAATATAAACAATGCATCCACTCATGGTTCAGGGAGCTGGCAAACAAAATGGTCAGTGCTTGTGTATATGAACGCCACAGATCTTTGATTGGGAGGGTTTCCTGATGATAAAAACACCTATCTGAGGAATGTGTACAGTTTGTCAACATGGTCATCTGTATGACAGAGTGGAAATGGCAAAACCAGTTGTGAGACATTAATCTCCCTAGCGCACTGCTGAGGTCAAGATTGAGGTCAAGATTTCTGTACCAAAAGCGCACCATAGACTTAAATGGAATATTTTAATATTGTAGGCGTGTAACTCCCCAAAATCTGTCCGTACAAGGGTCTAGTAGACATCCTGAATATAATAATGTTTGAAACACACAATTATGTTAAAAAAATTAATGATAAAATCTCGTAAATACTTATTTGGTATGAAAGATTTTAAAACAGAACGTATTCATATTTATGTTTTGTTTATAATAAAATTTTTATGGAAATGTGTTTTGTTTTACTTTGAATTTTATTGGATACAGTTATCACTGTATCCAATACAAGCCATTTGGCACCCTCTGAAAGGGTTAACTTCAAAGAGCACATCTGGAAATGACACTGGGGGTGACTTTCCAGATGTGCTCTTTGAAGATAGCCCAATCTGCATATGAATATCCCGCCCCCCCCCGGGCGCGGGACATTCATATGCAAATTGGGCTGGGAGAGGGGTGACATCGGCTGGCTTTTTTCAGTAAGGAGGCCAGCTTAGAGCATCAGATCCCCCAGACAACACAGAACAGTGAGTATGTGCTGCTGCTGGGGGATCTGAGCTTAGCTGGATGGCTCCATCTCGTCAACTGCAATACTGACAAGAAAGTGCTGGACGAGATGGAGCCGTCAGAAGCGCTAGGGGGGTTAAGAGAGCAATGCTGCTCTTTTACAAAAGTTAACTTAATAGCAATCATCAAGTTTAATTCAAAAGACAGCTACATATAGAAAAATTTTAAGCATGTAAATTCTACTTTTATTTCTTGGGCATTAGTGCAAAATGCTTTAAAGATTGGGTTGTCAGCCCGGTACTATGTATTTGATGCCCTGAAATCCCTTTACCCATGTCCGCGTATTTATGTGGACATGGGAACGCAATAAGTTTTTACTTATATCCTGTTCTTCATATTTTGGTTGGGATGATGGCACAATAACTTGGGCTGTGAGGCAAACTCTCGTACAATTAGCCGAGCTGAGCTGTTGAATTTGCCAATAAATGCTAAGGTTAAATTCACACGGTCGTTTGCAATGTGAGAACCAGCACCCAGAATCATGTTGTGTCTGATGGGGCATTTAAAGCTCAAACACCTCCATTGACTTTGTGCAGAGGGGTGAAATATATTACATGTATTAAAAGAAAATTATGAAATGCAGCCCCCCCCCCCCTATACAAGAGTGATAAATTACAAATTGATTTCATATCCCTAGGGGGGGTCTAATGTTCCCACCTATAAAGCTAAACTGGGCTTTAACAGCAACAATAGGTCATGAATTAATCTATAAAAGGCCTTTATTTTTATTGCGACAGAAGTATACATTTATAAAATTCAAAGAAAATTACAGATAAAAATCTCTGCATAAGAAACACATCTCTGTACTCAGCAGAGAATTATTGACAATTTGGTTATGGACTTTGCTCCAACGTGTTTCGCCTTTAATAAGGCTTCTTCAGGGAGACACACAACTGTCTGCCAAGATCCATATAATCCTATATTAAATACCAGACTAATTGCTTAGATGAGTACCATCCACCATCCTTGGCTTGCCTTCAGTCCAAAACTTCCAAAGGCCAGTCCTCAACATCCAATAACTGGTCATCCAAAAAGGCCAGCCTTCTGATTATACACCTTGCATGGAAAGGGAGCTAGACTCAGTACTTCTGAGGCTACACCACTTCCCAAAATGAATACTGGATAAACTGCAGTGAGCAGACATTGCCTCTCTGTCCCTCTCGCCACAGCAAGTCCAGCCAAACGCCTCTGAATAGCTGACCAAAAACGCTGAATAGTAGCAGACAGGGGCACCCAGACTGTACTAAACTTGGAGCTTGACAAATGTCCATGTGAGCTGAGCCCTAAAAGAAAATGCTTTAACCTCCTGAGCATTTGGCCTGAGTGTAGCTCAGGCATACTCACCAGCGAGCCTCTTGGGGGTGGCGCCGGTGACCTCCATTTAACAGAGACAGCATCACTATTTACAGCACATCCCCATGTGAAGAAGGGATGCCAAAAAAGGAAGAAAAATGTGCAACGCCCAGAGGGTTAATTCACAACTATTCTATAAATACATTTTACATATTGTACACAGCCTTTAATTTATAGAAGCAACCCAATGGAAATTCAGATTTGCTTCCTTGAAGTAACCATTATCGGAGGTGGATTAAAAAAATGCCACAAGGACTTTTATTTCCAGGCAAAGGAGGATTTGCTCAAGAGCTGAAGATGTTATCCAGTGGGATGAAATTTAAATTGCATAGGAATGTAAAAATGTTCTCAGCTCCAAGTAGATTCGGTTGTAAACTTGAAGGCAATGTTCGGATTTTATGAGATCAGAATGGCTGTTACAAATTGATGGAAGGCCGGTACATGCATGCAGCAAGGGTAGAAAGTTACATTGAATAGAAAAAGGTAAAAAGCTTCCAGGCAGACTAAATAAATAAATGTCATATTGGGTTTCTTAAATTGCACACACACTCTTTGACAAGGGTGTTTTTATGGGCACTTCGGGAATAAAATGTAAATAATGACTAAAAAGGAAATCCTTAATTTGGTCTAAAACACTAATGTCGCATAATGACGTAAGTGAAATAAAAAATAAATATATTCATAGAACAAAAGAAAGAAAGAATAGATGATTTTAAAAGAAGTTGAATTACACATTGTTCCAAAATGGTATTACATATGGAATAATCTTCTATGTCAATGAAACACAAAATATTTATTGGTAAAGCTGGTCCTGAGTGTCGGTGTCTACCAATACACCTGATGGTTGATTGGCCCATTGCCTAGATAAACCATATACACAATTCATTATGTATCTGTATCCTGTGCTCTATTCTTTAAAGCTAGCCATACACACATCAACTTTTTCTTTCAATTTAATCGACTTCTGCAATTAAAATATTAACAAGAGGGGTCTACACTGAAATAAATGTTCATGGCACTATTTGCTGTTTTGGTGTGTTAAGGGTGTGGATTTTACCCTGTTGGCATTACCGTGCCCTATTAATTTTAATAAACAACGGCATGTGCCCATTGTTTATTAACCTCCCAGGCATTACAGGCTTATCGCTCCACCAAAAAAGCCACTGTACGGGAGATCGTGATTCCCTGCCCACCCCCTGCCTCTCTCAATTAGATGCCGGTGATGTGGGTTGGGAAAAGTGGCGCTGCTTCCATTAACATGACGATGACCCTGAACACTCAAGGCCAAAAGGGATGCAGAATCGCTGCAGGTACACGGAGCGCCGACGTTTAACCCCCATCACGGCAACTAAGGCATGCTGAGTTCTGGCATAACGCCGGGGAGGTTAAAATGTTGCGGTGCAGGCAATCAAAGCAGAGTATACAGTACTCTGCTGGTTTTCCCAGCCCACCCTCCTCCCCTCTACACATCAATGACGCCAGCAATGTGGGCTGGGAAACCAATAATAACTATAACATGGAGGACTAAGGAACAACCCCCCCCCCCCCACACACACACACACACACACACACCTCTACAGCATCACCAAGGGATTGCAGAGGGGAAAGCCATGCCAGAACAGCATCTGGCACGTCTTTTCCACACCAATGCTAATTGATAGGGCGTGTTCCCACTGATGGAAAAGTAACGTGGCCTGAACCACAGGCAAACTAAACAATCCATCCGCTCACTCTATTTTGAAATTTTCTAACTTTTTCATCTTTCATCACTTTTGTTCGATTGATTCAGTAAAACAAGGAACTTATTTCTAACGATCAACTTAAATGATCAATTTCTTTCTTAAATCAGTTGTCTCTGACAAACATTATTGATAATGCCAAGATAACCTGACACAAATGGCCTGACTCTAGGCTCCTCCCTCTGGAACAAAACAAATAGAGCTTAATGTTAGAATATTTGCTATTTTTGTATTTGACTTATTGCGTTTTCCAGCTCAAACTGTCAGGGTTATGTTAGCAACAGCTTAATAACCTTTAGGAACCATAAGAAAAATTCCTGAGATGGACAATATTTTCACCTCACAGAATTCATATATAGTGAATATGATTTCGGTTGTGCAATCAACAAAACAGAGCGGGAATAATCAAACAAAAATATACATTTATTTCGCATACACAGAGATATATACACATATAATAAAAGATAATCATACCGCAAGATATATATAACCAGCAAGTCAGATATCAAAATGACAACATCAACACGTAATTAACTCAACATACAGTATATGGTGTCATGGCTGAATGTAGGCGAGGCATTTAAAAACAACACTCAGTTATGTAACAGATCACACACGCAGGGAATACATGAAACTTAGTCTCTGCAAGATCTATGCCAAAATCCCAGCTAAAGGCAATTATTTCTCCAAGGTAACGAGCTATGGTTGTGATACAGG
Organism: Ptychadena robeensis; assembly: GCA_036250615.1. Lineage (NCBI taxonomy): Eukaryota > Metazoa > Chordata > Amphibia > Anura > Ptychadenidae > Ptychadena > Ptychadena robeensis. The sequence continues at coordinate 26,840,199 of CM070038.1, read as the reverse complement.
CTAATGGCAAACTGCCAGAGTTTCACTATAAGTCCATAGAAGCAGCCTGGTTGGTGTATGCATCTAACCAAAAGGTCTTACTTATCATAGACTATACTAGCATGACCCTCTGCAAATAAGCAGAGATCTTCGAGGTATCACCCCAGCTTGTTGAGAAATATAATATATACTTAACCAAGATAGTGGACAATGAGACCTCGCGTTTCAATGGCTGGATCCCCCTGGTTGTGAACTTTCTTTAGTATATTGGTGGCAGGATCTTCCTTGGGAATTGCAATGGCTGGATCTCTAGTATCCCAGTGCCTCCCTTTTTAGGGAAAACTTTACCTAACAGACACAACCCGAAAACATTAAGGTCGTCTAATCACATTGGACAAATAAATTTGATTTGAACCTTGTAGGCCAAAATAATGTAATGTTACCATTAGATTGCTGGATGGCAGTTTGGTAGAAACTATACAGTAAAATAAAATTGTAATATTAGGAATTCAAGAACAGGTGTTACATTACAATGTTTCAAAATAAGCATTTTGTGAACAATGCCTGCTTAATTTTAGGATGAATCACATGCCTATTAAAGTAACAAAAACATTTCTGTATACAACATTATACATATTCTTTCCGGTCCTTCTCACTAAGGAATCATGGTTATTACAATAGATTGCCATTGACAGTATCTCTCCATTTACCATTATAGCCGAGCTACAAATCTGTGAAGGGAAGACATTTGTAGAAAAGCAAACCAACCACCAGCAAATATCCAGCAACTGCAGCCAATAATCTCTACTACTGAATTTTCCAAATGGCATGTCCCTAAAGCTGGCCATATACCTTTAGATCTCTCTGTCAGATATCCTTTAGATCTACCAACAACTCTGTAGTCTAGGGTCCTCTGCAATTAAACACAGGTAGACTTGATGGTTTAGAAAGTCCCTCATATTACATGGTTTTGGTAAAACAAAGAGATCTAAAGGAAATCTGACAGAGAAATCTAAAAGGTGTATGGGGGCCCTTAGTAATAGAGGAAAGAATTGTGATGAAGGTAGTGAGGTTCATGCTTTACATCCTAATAGGTAATGAGAAAGAGGCAGACTCTGCGTCCGCTATAATCCATATCACTGATTGGTATAAATGCTCCTGTCTGGGCTCTGCGCTCCAACCGTGATGCAGCTTATATTGCTGATGTGCACAGATTGTGATTAGCCTCCCAAATACAAAATGCTTTGTGCCCTAGAATAAAAAAACAAATCACTGTTTTCCTTTCCTGAATTTGTAAGATCCATTGTGATACAACAGTAACAAAAAAAAGTAAATTGCTGGTGTACCATATAAAGCGGAGAATAAGCCAACCAGCATATAAACCCGGGAATCAAAAAAAACCTGGGACATCTACATGACTTGAGTATAAGCCTAGAATGGAAAATACAGCAGCTAAGGCACAGTAACAAATAACAACAAACAAGTAAATTGGCTTTTGTTTCGGGATGTCATTATTTCTACTAGCTGAATTGTAAATGAATTGCAAAGAGTCTGAACATGTTATCATCACCAAAATTGCTGCAGATGGAGGAAAGGGTTCCTCTTGCTCATGTAGTAAAATTCTACTTGACCTTAAACCTAATTGATGCAAAAGCATCATGTGCCTGAGCAATACAAACCTTCTCTACTTCTCCAGCAATATTGATGATTATACTATGTTCAGGCGCTTTGCAATCAACTTAGAAAGTTTTCCCATGAAATTTCATGATTTTTATCCCTTGGGTATAAGCCGAATTGATTTTTATTAAACATATTTTGGGTGATAAAATTCAATGCAATTGGAGTATATACGGAACATATGTTTATATTGAGTATGGAAGAAAACAAAGAGAGACTTAATTCTCAAAAAGATCTATATATATATTTTTTAAATGAAATCTTTGTTGGACTTCTGGAGCTACTTTTTTAATTTTTACAAGCATCCTGGGACAATCTTTTTTTGTTCTTTTGTTATCAATATTGTTCAAACTTAAATAGGCTTTATTGGTTAACTCCAGGAAAAACAGCTAAATGCACATGGATGGACCAAACAACACAATCAGGTGGATGACCGAACTTTTTTCAACTGCTGATGTGTTTTGTCACCACTCTGCTTCTGTGGCAGGGTTGACTCCAGATTACAATTTGTGTTTTTTCGCACCAAGACACACTTTTGCCAAAATTGGGGGCTGCATCTTATGATGCGAAGTCCCACCTTTGCTCCGTGGTGGCGTATTACGTCTCCCAGCAATGAGCTTAGCAGGGGACACGGAGGAGCTGTCTGATGAAAGATCCACCCACGGGTCTGCTGACATAAACAATTAAGTGGCAGGGACAGATAAAAGAGCTGCAAGCCGGCCATCTTGCTCTGCCTGAGTGTGTGAGCTGGACCCACAGTGCCTACTCTAACACAGAGCCGAGCGCTGTGTAAGTCAGGCAGTCTGGCCATTGAACGCTCCAATGTATAGGATGTGTCGTTTACAGCAAAACATCTTATGATCTTCCTTTATCGTTGAACCTCAAACGCAAATCCTAATTTATTTTTTTTAGTTTAGTATGTAGGAAAAAAGCAGGCGCAGTAATAAAGAAAATGACACATGCACTATGGCATATTGTAGAAAATTGCAAGACATGGCACATTTTTGTGAGACTGAAACCTGTAATTATCCGGTACTGTGGAAACAAATCCAACAAAAAGGCCCAGGACATACATCTATACAAATTCTAAAAGGATGGAATGAGATTGTTCAGTGATCAGAGGAGTAGTGAAAGAATAGATGAAGATATGTGCATTGAAAAAAGCAGAAAGGCCTTGCCCAACTGAAACACTACTCTCATTATACTAAAAGTTGTCACTTGTTACACTTCCCTCTGCTCAACAAAAGATCAGGCCAGCTCCACCAATACATTTCATATATTTCAGTAAATGTGGTCACTACAAGATATGTCTTCCAGTAAGAAATAAATATAGTCATCCAAAGTGTTCTGTGCTTTATTCCTCTGAAACCCTTGACCAACTTTTACAACCTGGCAACAACTTACCCATGAGCAGTTATGTACATGATGACAGTCACATAATATATTCACTGTAATGTGGAATGGACATAACTATTTACATATGGGAGGAGTCTCTATAACATATTCACTCAAGTAGAAATTTGGTATGTGTGCACTTCATCCCATGCAGTAAATATATTATGCGACTCCTCTCATATGTAAAATAGTTGTGTCATAGCCAGTGAGTTGATTTGTCACAGAAAGCATGAATTGTGGCTATTTACATTCCGCATTGCATTGATGATATGTGTCACAGACTTATCCCTCCTCCCATATGTAAATAACTGCTCATGGGTGAATTGTTAGAGACAGCTTGTAAAATGTGACTCTCCAAAAGTTGCTAGATGCTAATGTATAGTCACATATTATTGTTCCAACCAATGCTGCACACTCTTCCAAAACTAAGTCCCGTTTCCCGACACTGGTCTTGTGGCTTGGTCAGATGAAGTGGAACAAAGCCTTGTCTTCTGGGATGCTAGCACTTGGATCTAAAAGGAGCAATATTATCCCCCCCCCCTATGTTTGCCAGGAGCCTACCTTTTATCTTTACATTATAACACACCATACACATGCATTTTGCAACTGAATTATTTTTTTTGAGGGGGGGGGGGGGGATAGTGGGTTGGAGTTTCTTATATAGCGAAAAAGAAGGTTATTTAATCCTATTTTAAGATCATGCAAATCAAGTTACCAAATAGAGACAGACGTGGCAGTAGTGATTTAAATATATAATTTGAACTGAGAGATGCTTTCAGAATCCCGCTTATACTTGCACCCTGTATAAACTCTAAGTAAAACGTATAGTAGAAATACTAAAACTTTAGGCCTTCTTAAGGAATCCAATAAAATTGTTCTTCAAAAGAAAGAAGTTTTCTTTCTGTAACTCCTTTATTTAAGAAGACTACAGAGTCTTTCAATTTATGTGTAATAATATATTGCAGAGGGACATTATTAGATTGGATGCCTCCTCTGTACTTAGGCTGGTTCCACAACGGCCTGTGGTTTGCAAGGGCTTATGACTAATCAGGGTGTCACTGACTCCTACGTGTACCACAGTTCTACACTCTTCTGGTTAATCAAAAGCACATGTTTCTACTGATGGAATCAGTACTATCACAGTTTCAGTCTCCCGGCCATCTCTGTGACCAATATTTTAGCATACATTATAAGCAAAGATATTCTTGTATTTAAACCAGCTAGAGCATAATTCAAAGTGATTTGCATAAAAACATATTTCAAATGTTTATTTATTTCTTTATATGTTTAAGGGCCATTTCACAGATGTTCATCCAAAGTTTCACATTTGTTCAAAAGTCTGAAAGCCACCTAATTAAGGGAAGTGCGAATCAAATGATTTTTAGTGCATTTAAAAGAACAATTGACATGGAGTCCACCCTCTTTTTAGGGTTTGGCAGGTCTGGTAAGGGGGGTGGGGGAGTGGGAGCAAATGAACATGGCCCCCCATTTCATGCCACCATTTAGGCATAGAAACTTGCAATGCCTGATAGAGGGGTGAGGAATGTGCATGGGGGGGGGGGGCTCTAGGCAATACCAGGCACTATGGCAGACCTGGCTGGCCAAGGAAGGGGGAGGGTGGTGAGGAGTGCATGCACCCCCTGCGTAGCCAAACCAGGCACCATGCCATACCTTAACTAGGGACATCATCGCCACAACCTGAGCAATGTCTGCAGGTTGGGGAGACTCATTAAAAATCTGGTGGACCCCTTTACCAAGGAGGTCCCCGGATCTCTGCCTCCCACCTCCTATGGAAAGAGTAGAGAGCTCTCCGCGATGTCATAAAAGTTTGTTAGTAAGAAAAAAACACAACACACTCCCACAATGTCATATGGCATATAAAAAAAACTATAAAAGGATTTAAAATATATATATAAGTCTCACAGAAATTAGTATAATACTGTGGAAATACAGTGTCACCCGATTTTCCATTAAAATGTGATGGTCGTTTGGTCAGCTAGCACGAAAAATCAAAATTTGAATTATCACCGATCAATATGCCCGACACTATTTTATGAACAGCAGATCGACCAAAATTTACGGACAGGCCCAAAGCGGTCCCGACTGATTTTTCAGCCGATTTTGAGAAATCGTTATCAGGTACATAATTCCGCATCCGATTATTCTCCCGAACGATCACCCCGACTGACCACGCTGGTCGATCGGGCAAAATTCGTAAGAAATATATCGGAACATGTATGGGGGGGGGGGGGGGTTTAGGAAAGGAGGCTAGCTGGGGGTAAAGTTAGATTTACAAAACATGATCAGACACAACGGGCGTCAGTGGGGAAAAAAGGTTTTGGTCCAAAATGGGAATTTTATGGAGTTTTAGTGGAAATCCATCAGGAAATGAGAGCAATAATACCACCTAATGGTACTATTTGGAACTGCTAAACTCCCAATTATCTAGCATTACTTTCAAATTGATAGTACTGTTCTATATATAAAGTAGAAGAGACATTAGAATCTACCTAGTTCATAAAATAAAGTTCTAGTTCATAAAATAATGTGTTAATCTTGATTCCAAGATCAAGTTGATTAACCTCCCTAGCGCTCTTGTGAGGTCCAGATTTTTTTTATGTTGTAGGCCTGTAACTTCCCAATATCTGTCCGTACAAGGGTCTAGTAGACATCCTGATATAATAAATGTTTGAAACACACATAATTATGAAAAAAAAGACATGAAAGCTATAATTTGAATGGTAAAATCTCTAAAATACTTATTTTGTATGATAGGTTTCAAAACAGCATTTATTTATATTTTATTTATAATAAAACTGTTTTGTTTTTATGGCTGCACAACGTTAACCCCTGCATCTGTGGATTGGCTCAACGCTGTGAGAACAGAGCATCTGCTGAGCATGCAGAGTGTATGAGATCCATCGGGACCCCGCCAAGCACTGTGCTTAATGTAGGGTCAAAAAATGCTATGGAGACTCCACTATGCGTTAAAACCATTGACTTTTAATGGATGCGCCAACATCCCTCCATTTGACATATGTCAAACGTAGGATTTTAACACATAGTGGAGTGAAGGCCTTAGGCAGCAACACTGACTGACTCAATCAATGTCACATGCTGTTGTGCAAATGGAATAGACAACAGGAGGAAGTTATAGGCAATTTTAAAAAAATGGACACGTCACAAACACATCCCTTAACCTCCTGAGCGTTTCAGCCCTTGCACGGTAAGTCCGGCGTCACTGGAGACGCCGGACTTACGCTGAAGAGAAGCGACGCCCCTCCAGTTACACGGAGGTCTAAGGCGCCGCCTACCCCCCCGGACGCCGTCCCGACCGCCGTAAGAAGACGGCGAGACCTAGAGCGCGGCTCTAGTTAACTGGGGCTGAGTTTCATGATGCATGAAACTCAGCCCGAGTTAACTCGGGCTGAACGCTCAGAAGGTTAACGCACCCCTGAAACAGCCCTAACGAATGGGTTGCCTTTATTGGATCTGTTAACCCAGCACATCCTTAATGCATAGTGGAGACTAATGCCCCCCATACATGCAAAGACTTTAATGGGCGACGGATGAAAAGCGATCAATTTTTTGATCGCTCGACTGAAAATCGGAACATGTCCACATGGTCCGATCAATTTTAATTGATCGTAATTGTGAAAAAAATCGATCAAAACATGATCGGACATGTCGGCAAATTTTGATCGGTTGAGTACAAATTGAGTACAAATTACGATTCCAAAAAAAATCGATCAAAAAAAAACCCAAAAAATCGATCAAAAATTGGTTATTCCATGTGGAGTATATTCTATTTTCCATCAATCAATCTCCAATTGTACGATTGAAAAAAATTGATCGTTTTTAGTCTGTCGGATGCTAAAATCTGTGTATGTATGGGGGGCATAAGCCTTAGTGGACAGTTTGATTTCACAGTGTGATTAAATTGAAGTTACATGGTGTTGTTTAAGTGTTCCCTTTATTTGTTTTTCAGCAGTATATATATATATATATATATATATATATATATATATATATATATATAAAAAGATTGGCTGCATAGGATTTGGTTACCCAAGTGCAATAATGATAATAAGACTCTCTAATAACAAATCTGAACAGGGACAGAATACTGAACACAAAAGGTCAACTCCACCTCAATAGACAAAATATGAAGGAACGAGCTGTAGGGAGTTTTCTGTTTTTATTACAGGGAACAAACCGGTCCCTAGAACTCCTGAAGGGAGCTTTCATCGCACTTATCTTAGGTGAGGAAAGAGCTTTACATTTTCCTATGGTGAACATGGTATAAGTGAGTGATCCCACCATTTTCTCTGTTAACACGTTTACCTTGTGACCTGGCTAATATAGAAGAAGCTCCATGACTTCTCTCTCCTGGAATGACCACAAGAGGCCAAAACAAGCACAAACCCAGTACAAATAGTATTTAAAAATAGAACCGCAGGTTTTGTAACGGCTTAGAGCACTCATGAGATATGATTGTTGACATGTGACTCTCATCAGAGCACAAGAGATTCATATCTGATTAAAAATGTGTTATGAAAGTATTGAGATGAAAAAAATTAAAATCCTTCTGTTAAAGTGAAACACAAAGAAATAAAATTTAACATTTCATTTATCATGATTTCTTTTTGTGTTAATTATTTTTTCTAATTTTTATGTTATCCAATTTATGTGAAACTCTGGATTAAGGCTTAGTTGATTCTGTCTATTTTAGGGTGGCTGACAGTTGGCAGCGACACAGCGACACAGAAATTCTGGAATTATCACATGACTCGGGTATAAAACATAGCGGTCCATTTTGTCTGAATTGTTCAACAACATTCACTCCCCAAAAACCTAACTGGAATAATTGAGACTGGGATTGGGTTTTAAATGGCCCAGCAGCCTTTTATTACCAAAATTACTAACAAAATATAATAAATAACAATAATTAAACAGACCATTACAGATTACAAGGTCCCTTAAAGGCAGTTATCCATCACCCTGTATATTCATTACCCAATACATCGGCCGCACTACACCGACTCAGAGACAATTACAATAAAATGCAGATACCACCTTTCAGAACTAGTTCCCTGGCACTCCGACATCCTTAACAAAGGGTGGGACTACCTACGACGGTCCCTTCCAGGGACCTTGTACATGACCGGAACATCTTCGAGGGCCATACAACCCTGCGGCTGCCGTGACAAGTTTGAAACGTGAAAACAGAGGAATTTATCAAAGTTTAATAAACCAAAGAAAAATTGAGGGAGGGAAGGAAATTCATATGACTATCCTCTGACTGAAGTGTGATGAATTCTCCTACTACTATAGAACTAATTATAAGATTTGCAAATGTTTAGTATGCCAGCTCCTTCTAACCCAGTCATGTAGTCCCTCTGCCTAGGTCTCTGTCTTTTAGCCCTGGGCCTGTCTGGACAGAGAGAGATGTCCATCATGGAAAATACAGAAGTACAAAGTCAAATACAAGGTCATACAGGAAATGAATGAGCTGTCCTTAGTATAAACTTGAGACAAGCGACATGAGAGGTGTCCGTGGTGGGTGGAGAGGGGTTTAAGTATAGTGTGTGTAATAATGTAAGGCATCTAATTTTGTTGAAGTGACTTGGTAAAGATGACAATTCAATTTGCGCCCCCCGCACTTTCTGACCGCCATCAGTCGCGATAGTTTTCCTCCAATTGTGCCCATAGACATGGATGGAGGCAATAGCGCAAGTCGCGTCCATTTTGGGTAGGGGAGGTATTGGGGGCCCCAGCCATTGGTCGTAAAGCAGTGGTGGTCACGCTGCTCAGGAGAAACTTCCCGGTGAAGGTATGAGACCATACTAGTGACACCCAGGGGGGAAGATGGGCACTGACGCGCCTCACCGTTGGGGAGAGGGATATCGATGTTTTGAATGTATATAGCCTGAATATGGATAATGGCCCGTTCTATAAATCCTTACTGGGATTATTCCCTATGGAGGCGATTTTTTTTTTTATAATGGTGTTGTTTTTTTGTTTTTTTTGTATTTTTTTACATCGCCTGTGAAAATCGCCCGGTCAATCGTCTGGTGATTGCAGGCGATTAATCGCCTTAGTGAGGACATAGCCTATCAGTATGCCTGATACTAAAAGTCAGGCTGGATGCTGCTTGCATGTAGCGTATTTTTATATAGAGCGCTAAACAGTTAAAGTATTATAAAAAGGGTAATCAAAAAAGGTTGTCTTTCAATGGTAAAGTAAGGGAATTTGCAGGTAAAAATTATATCCGCAAAGATCTATAACTAGCAATAGAAAAGTTCATGAGTTATGCTGGCCATACACATGCTGATAAACGGCCGGATTTTAATCTGACCGACGGGCGTGCGCGCTCTTGCCGTCGGTCAGGTTAAAATCCGGCCGTTTATCGGCATGTCCCCACATGGGGCGACAGATCCCTGTCGCCCCACTTCTCGGCCGGCCAGAGATCCAACATGTCGGAAAATCTGAGCCGATGGGAGCCGATGCCATAAGCTACAATGAAGCGGCTGCTTCATTGTAGCTTATGGCCGGCACACAAAGGGTGCCCAGCCGACTGAAGGGGCCCCAGAATGCAATGGGATTGTAAACGTGATGACGTCATCACGTTTACAATCCCGGAAGAAATCGGGGCAGATGTCGGCGATGGTCGCCGCGTGTATGCCTGGCATTAAGGTACTCACAGAACAATGGCTCTGCGTACTGCCAATCTCTTTCATCTTTGGATGACAGCGATTTGTTAAACGATCGTGACATGCAATTGAGTCTTTGATCATAAGTCGTACGTCGATCAAAAAGCTCACCATTTAGGATACAATTTTTTGCCAATTTATCTGCCCGAGCGATCTGTAACCAACGATCGGCAACGCATGGGTTGACCGAAAGGTCTGCCATAACGCCCTTTGATTCGCAATAAATAAACTAAAAATCCCTGCCCGATCAATTTTCCATGCGCTGTCTCATTACGGTCGATTGCTCACTTTAAACATGCAGCGATTTGTGAACATAGCAATCGTACAATAAGTTGAAGCGTCTATGGCCAGCTTAATTTCTAGGAGGTCAGTTTTGGTTGGCGTTTGGCTTTACGTACACCGCCCACATACCAGATCACAATCTGCGTGTATCAGCAAGAAATGAAAAATTATTTTATATTTTAAGAATTGTATTAAAGAACTGTTTTTGTTTACAATAGAGCTCTTTTGTATTTAACCAAAGTGCAGCCTAACCATCAGGCTGGCTGCAAGGTGCTGCTTACCCTTTGAATGAAATGATGACAGCTGGGAGCTTATTAATCTGATGTACAAGGCAGACAGTTTATGGCACAGTAGATCTTTGCGTGACATCACATGATGGACTTGATTTGTGCAGCTGGTAATCTACATTCCATAATACCATGAGGTCATCTTTCCGTTCTCCATGAATTTCCAGAAGTCTGGGAGAACACAGGACATGGAAGAATGAGGCTTTATAAGCGATACTCTTGTCTGTATCACAGATGGCTATGGAACATTGAACGGCTCACAGAATACTGTATTATACGGTCTCTGTACATTGCGTGTTCTGTTCTCTAGTGAAATGCCACTTATGATATTACTATTTGTAGAAACCAATGAAGGTCTCTGACTGTTCATGTTCTGCTAAGCCAGTTTTTGTACATGAAGGACTTTTGTAATGCAAAATTGGCTTCAACTCGACTGGAAGAAATGACAGTTGGGTACACTAGATACAATATAGAATGGAGATGGCAGTGATTGGAGGAAATGACAGTTGGGTATATTAGATACAATAGAGAATGGAGATGGCAGTGATTGGAGGAAATGACAGTTGGGTACACTAGATACAATATAGAACGGAGATAACAACGATTGTATCCAATGTAGCTAAAAGTGGTGTTTAATGAGATGGCAAATTTCAACTGTAACGCAAAGTACATGCAGACAAACTGAGCCAATCAAATTCTCCAGTGGCTGCTCATGATTAGATCTCTGCATGTAATTTGCATATAAACCCCCCTGGCGATCTAATTGCATCTGGTTGTTTAGAGGGTGGGGAGGGGGGGATGTTTCATGTGTGCTGGTACTCTGGTTGCCATGGGGCCTGACCTGGGGACAGGGGG
>CM070038.1:26799946-26829001 GCA_036250615.1 Ptychadena robeensis | reverse complement strand
GGGGGAGCTCTGGGACACCCACTACCCCGTTCTGTACTGTGGATGTTTAATGTGTATATGAGAAGGTCACAGTTTCCCTACGACCCAGAATGAATAATAACCCACTGAATATTGCCACTTGTAACGTGAAGGGGCTTCGAACCCCACAAAAGTGTACACAGGTCCTCAGGCACCTCCAAAAACTAAAGGCGGATGTAGCCTTACTCCTGGAGTCCCACCTAACTGGCGACGATTACCGTTACCTTCGTAGATTTTGGGTAGGGGAGGTATTGGGGGCCCCAGCCATTGGTCGTAAAGCAGGGGTGGTCACGCTGCTCAGGAGAAACTTCCCGGTGACGGTCTGAGACCATACTAGTGACACCCAGGGGGGAAGATGGGCACTGACGTGCCTCACCGCTGGGGAGAGGGATATCGATGTTTTGAATGTATATGGCGCAAATATGGATAATGGCCCGTTCTATAAATCCTTACTGGGACGTTGTTTGGAGAATGATGGGGTTACCCCCCTGGTGATAGGTGGGGATTTCAATGCGGTTCCCAGTTCTGCGGAGGACCGTAGGAGATGTGGGGCTGGGAAAAAATAGGCCGCAGGCGGTTTCAGCACAGGATACACACTTCCAATCGTGGTTGGAGGCGGGTTGGACATATGGAGACACTGGCACCCAGTAGACCGGGAGTATACCCATTTTGCGTATGCCCACCAGGCGTTTTCCCGCCTTGGCACTTTCCCGACGCTGCCCAAATACCTGCAATATGCATGTGGCCATCAGGGATATGGTGGTGTCTGATCACTTCCCAGTCCTGGTGAGTTTCTCGGGATGGGGGGCCCCTAAGGCACTGAGGGCGTGATGCTTTCCGTCCCACCTCTACAAGGATGACACTTTCCAGGCTCATCTAAAGGGATGGTGGCATGAATACCTATCCTGCAATCGTGCCCATCAAGAGGAAGACCCCATACTATTCTGGGAGGTGGCCAAGGCTGTGCTCCGGGGGAAGATCCTGGCGTACTCCTCCGGCCTTAAGAGGTGTATTATCGCAAATTATGGGGACGCTTGCAGGAAGGTGCGTGCAGTCTACACAGCTTATCTAAATAGTGATTCCGAGTGCAACCGAGACGAGTGGCTGAAAGCGAAACAGGTGTGTAACCATTGGCTGCGCCAATATGATCAACACATTCGGTCTCATAGGGACGCCGACTTATTTTGCTTTGGTAACAAAGCAGGCAGGATGCTCGCCAACCTAGCCAAGGGGCACCAACCTCACTCATACATAACTAAACTTCAAGATGACAAGGGTAGGGTGCAGACCAATCCCCAGCGTATAGCCGCAGTTCTTAAAGGGTTTTATCAGACATTGTATGCCCCTCAAGACCCCAATGCCCAGCGAGGAGCTGAGTTCCTGGCGAATCTGGATCTTCCCCGGTTGAGTGAGGACCAGCTCGCCATGCTCAATGCCCCAATCTCGGAGGAAGATGTCCAGCAGGCTATAAAATGCTCATCGGTGGGGAAGGCTCCTGGGCCTGATGGGTTTTCCACCGCTTTTTATAAGTTGGCCCTGGAGGATGTCCGGAAACCCTTACTATTGATGTACAACCGAGTGCTAGCGGAGGGGTCCTTCCCGGCAACTGGCCACATGGCCTTCATTAGGGTCCTGCCAAAACCGGGTAGGGACCCTGCAGGAACTGGATAAACGACAGCTCTTTCTATTCAAACCTTGGGTTGGAGGCCCAGCTGGCAGCACCCTAGTCATTAAAGGGTCATTTGAATACGATGTATAGCAAGCTGCCGGCTCCGGTTAAACATATTATGGTCCTGGGGGACACCATTGTGGCTATGAGAGAGGTTAGGAAGCTATTGGGTGTCGCGGGGTCCTTGTCGCCAGGGATGCCCTTGACGTCCTCACCAGCCTTTCCCCAGGGTAGAGACCAGGGGGTGTTTCGGGTGTTGGAGAGTAAAGGTATTGCGAGCCTTGGACGGACCAGGGAGCTCTGATGTCATTTCCCCAAGTCTGCTCTACTTTTGCCATCCCGTCCTCCCATTTCTTGGTATATGCGCAGCTGCAGCGGTTCGTGAGAGGGGTGCTGGGCCCGTCTATGACTTTCCCGGTACATCACACCTTGACTAACTTGCTTGACCGCCCTGACGGTGCGGCGCTCTATATCATATACTCTAGGTTAAGGGTGGCCACTGCCCCTGACTCAGATCGGCAGCAATACGACTCACACATCAGGAAATGGGCGGACGTGCTGGATATGCCCCTGGAGGATACTGAGCTGGTCGTTCAGGGCTTCAGAGCTGGCGTGGAGAGCGGTGCGTAAGGCCGTCCCCAGTGAGAATTGGAGGCAGATACAGTTTAAAATCTATTACAGGGCATACCTGGGTTTCCAGTATGCACCCAGGGCGTATTCCCTTACATGGCTGCAGGATTGTCCTAAATGTGGCCAGAATCGCCCAAACTTGATGCACCTATTGTGGGAGTGCCCCCGAGTGTCCGCATTCTGGGGTAGCGCTATGCAGTTTATGAATTAAGTGTCAGGGCTGTCCCGTGCACTGGAATCTGGGTTAGTGCTCCTCCATGTAGTGGGGTCGTCCGCGGGAGGCGAGTCGGTGAGCGGCTCACTCACTAAGTGGGAACACATATGCCTGTTGTGTATAAAGAAATCAAGTCTCCCGGCCTGGCTGCGGCCAGCTGTGCCCGGACTGGGAGACGTTATCAACAACCTACATTCAGTGATGCTCATGGAGCAGTTGTACGCGCACACCTTCAAATTTTTTTAAACATGGAAGAGGTTTGTGCTAACCATGGATCACTAGTCCTAAACTGGGGCAATAGGGGGAAGACCGAGGGACAGTGATTGGATATGTACACTGGAAGGGACAACTGGAAGGCTGAGGTGAGGTAGATAAGCCGAACCATAGGATTGAGCATGTTGAGGGAAGCTGGAGGCTCCAATGTGACGGAGTGCAATAATGAATGCGGATGCAGGGGGCGTAGGGGTAGGGGTACCAGCGAGTGGGGGGGGGGGGGGGGGGGGGGGGGGGGAGTTTGGGGAAGGGTTAAAAATTTAAGTGAAAATGTTTGATACGGACAATGCATATATCTCTGTGTACTGATATATAGCAAACTGTTTCATCGTTTCTCTGACACAAGGAGAGATTGCAAGGTATTCTCTGTAACTGTTTATTCTTTATTAAAGATTATATGCTAAAAAAAAAAAATCTATATACTGAAACGCATTTATGTCTATGGCCACCATCAGGGTCGATCGGGTTTGGCTGCCCGCAGGGAAAAATGGGGTTTGCCGCATTTTAGATCACAGGCCACTCCTGACCGCAGCTGTCGGAATGAGCCCTCATCAAATACATGGGTGCGGGAGATCACTGAAGTGGGGACAAGCCCTTACACACGTATAGTTGCTCCTTTCCTGTATTGAGACCACCTGCACAGTTTTCCCTCCACAATGTAAGCTTCTGACAATATCCATTAGAAGCAGCAGCAAGACGGTACATGATTTCAAGTCCATCAACTTACCCTTTTCTCCCCTGCCTTACTGACCTCACCATTCAGTCATTGGATTTCCATTCTTTCCATCATTTAGGTTCATTGTGGCCATTGTGAAGGAAAAGCAGGAGACCATAGAGCCCCTCAACCAGTCATGATCTCTTTCTACAACACAAAATCCTAGTGTTACTTGAGAGAATATCTAGTATCCTTGCAGCTGTCGTTTGTTCCGAGACCCAGCAGGACCTGAACAACAACATGCATGCCCAATGCCTGTCATTTAAATTAATACACAGGGAATGGTTCAGAATTGCATAAGCAATGGGAGAGCCCAGTGTGAAAGAGCCCTAAAAAGGATATAAGGGCAGAATAAAATTCCTGCATGGGTGAGTGGGGTCAGCATGTTGTCATTAAAAGGTTATGATGAAACTTTTCCCGATTAGATTGTAACAATCATGTACATGATAAATTTACCTAAATCCACCTATTAAATTTCAATCAAATGATATTATACAATCTATTTTTTTTACAACTATAATACAAAGAAATTTCTCCTATTCCATTATTTACCAGCAGATGGCGAGCTTACCTAGAACAGCAATATTATCAAAGTACATAAAGGAGAAAGAAAAAAAAAAGTTTTTAAATTTCACACATAAAAATTTATTTTTAAACAGTTTAGATCTCAGTATGTTTGCAGTTCTTATTCTGCTTATTAAGGTCATGTGACTGCAAATGTGCTGAACTTAAAGTGCACCTAAACTCAAAAAGAACAAAAAACACCCAAAAACGTTTTACTCACCTCTAAACTGTCCCAATAGCTCAAAGTTGCTCAAAAACAAAAAAATATATATTAACCTTCCTAGCGCTTCTGACGGCTGCATCTCGTCCTGTACTTTCATGTCAGTGTTGCAGCTGACAAGATGGAGCCATCCAGCTAAGCTCACATCCCCCAGCAGCAGCACATACTCGCTGTTCTGTGCTGTCCCGGGGGATGCTCTAAGCTGGCTTCGCCATGTCACCCCTCTCCCAGCTCAATTTGCATATGAATGTCCCGTGGCCCAGTGGGCCATTCATATGCAAATTGGGCTATCTTCAAAGACCACATGTGGAAAGTCACCCCCAGTGTCATCTCCAAATGTGCTCTTTGAAGTTAACCCTTTCAACGAGTGCCGAAAGCCATTGTATTGGATACAGTGATAACTGTATCCAACACAATTCAAAGTAAAACAAAAAACAAAACACATTTTCAATTGTAATAAAAATGTTATTATAAACAAACAAATACTGTTTTGAAATCTTTCATACCAAATAAGTATTCAAGAGATTTTATCATTCAAATGATACATTTTATAAAAAAATTTTAACATACTTTTTTTTTATAATAATTGTGTGTTTCAAACATTATTATATTCAGGATGTCTACAAGACACTTATACGGACATATTTTGGAAATTTACAGGCCTACAACACAAAAAAAATTCCATTAGAGTCTATGGTGCGCTTTTGGTACAGAAATCTGGACCTTGCAAGAGCGCTAGGGAGTTTAAGCTATCCTGCTGACGTCTGTGGGAGCCGCCATTTTAGATGCAGTGTAGCTTCTAGGCTTGCATGAGTTAAGGCTGCAATAACGCCGGTGGATGCTAGATACAATGTGCGTCAATGGACACAAAGTGAAAGCAGGAAAAATAAAAATCAACGTGAATAGCTGCTGAAGATGTCGGATGCCAGCCGTGGCGATGAGGATATGATTCCCAGAGGGGGCGGGGTGAACTATACAGATATCTCCACACAAGTAACAATTTTTTATGTTTTATTTACATATTGCTACAATAATGTGGGGTTGGCTAGCTAATGGGAAAAGTTTGTCTGGTGGGTTTAGGCGTGCTTTAAATACAGCAGTGACATCACAGATGACCTGACCTGTTAAAGCTGATGACCTTCCAAAAGCTAATCCTTGCAGTAAGGTTTTAGGAGCACAATAATGCACACAAAACTGTATTAATACTACTCACAATATAGAGGTTCAGGGAAGGATTATGATGTTGGGCTTCTAGGTGTGTATGGTAACAGGGAGATCGATCAGCTTATAGACACTTTAACCTAAGTGAAAGCCTGAGTTCAGTTTGGGAGTTACCCCTGCACTCAGCTGAAAGTTTAAACAAAGGACTCTTTACTTAAGCTAGCCATACATTGGTATTTTGTTGGCCAATCGCCCACCTGCGTGTTCCCGCCAATCAGACGGCGGTTGAAAATCTGGTAAGACCAACCAGGAATCTGCTGCATGTCAGATCGCACTGTGATCTGTCATGTTGGCAGATTCCCGTCTAATACCACTACTTTGGGATACACCCCTAGCTGCAACCTTTCATAGTAAAATTCCCTGCAGTTAGCCAAGTTACCTATAATTGTATAGGTTTAAGAATAAAAATTGCCAAAGAATTAAGGTAATAAAAAGAAAAACATTTACAGTAGTGTATAAATGATAGTAAAGTTGTGTGGAGCTGTAATCTCAACTCAATCTACAATATCAGCATCAGCCACCAGATGTCACTAGAGAGCACTTGCCATCAAAGCCCAACACAAGCACGGCTCCTCACAGTGGAGAGGAGGGGGAAGGAAGCTCCGTGCATCTCTTCCCTGTCTATGTCGTACAGTCCTGGCCAAAAGTTTTGAGAATGACGCAAATTAGTTTGTGAATCAAACTGCGCCCGTGCTGGGATCGGTCACAAACGCCTTCTCTCCATCTCTCACACTGAGCCTGTCCAGCCCTGTATCTTTGGCGTCATCTGTGACGCCAAAGGGGGCAGCGCCATGGACCTCCATGTAAATGAAGGGGGCGCCATTTTCCTCCCCACACACCGGCGGTGTGTAGAGGGCTGGGCAGAGAGCCGGCAATCAGATGCGGGGGAAACGGCTTTTTGTGCCATAAAAAATGGTGCGAAAAGCCTATAACGCCCAGAGGGTTAAGAGTGTTCAGATGAATTGCATAATCCTTCTTTGCCGTGAAAATGAACAAAAACCCAAAAAACCTTCAAGGAAAAAGGTTCAATTCTTGTTAAGAAGGATCCATGACCCGGAAACTACCTAGATCTTAATCCCATTGGGAACTTGTGGTCATTCCTCAAGAGGCGGGTGGACAAACAACAACCAACTAATTCTGACAAATTCAAAGAAGTGATTATGAAAGAATGGGTTGTATCAGTCAGGATTTGGCCCAAAAGTTGATTGAGAGCATGCCCAGTCGAATTGCAGAGGTCCTGAAAAAGAAGGGCCAACACTGCAGATACTGACTCTTTGCTTAAATCTCATGTAATTGTCAATAAAAGCCTTTGAAACGTATGAAGTGCTTATAGTTCTATTTCAGTACATCACAGGAACAACTGCAACAAAGATCTAAAAGCAGCGCAGCAGCAAACTTTGTGAATATTGGTTTCATTCTCAAAACTTTTGGCCAGGACTGTACACGGATGCGCTTAGGAAGGACAATAAAGGTAGACGGGGCACGTTTTAGACCATGCTGCGTACTGCTTATGTGCAGCCCTGAATAAGACACATCTATCATTTTGCTGACGCAAAGTGCAAGGTTTATAAAGAGAAAAGGACCTATGGAAAGGCGCTCCCTCACGCAGGATACATCCCCACACACATCTGAACTGAAATTCATGACGATGAGATGCATATTGAGGAAAACAGGTCCTCCTCATATTATCCCCACTGAAAAAAAACGTTGTCTGTCTCTGTAGCCATTTACAGTTCACTATCAACTTTTAAATAAAAGCTTGCGTCACTACAAGTCCCAGTAAACCATGACAGCACTGTATACACACTAAATAATTTCACCTCATAGCGCTGCATTTTATGCTCAGCACAGCTTGCTTAATGTAATCCGGGGCTGTATAAAGTTATGGATGGATAAATGGTGTGTGTGTGTGTGTGTGTGTGTGTATATATATATATATATATATACACACACACACTTCTAACAAGGTATTGATCTCTTATACACACTTATAACACAACACCAAGCAGACCCGCTCATACTTCAGGTACAATGGCCGCTATCTTTTCACCACACACCCCCTCATCCATTAGCTCTCACCCACTTCACCTTTCCCGCCAAATCCTTCCCTAACCGCCAGCCCCTTCAAACACAGCATGCCGCGACATCCAGCCAATCCAATCCTTCATCCGGGTCCTGAGCTCATTCTCCCCCTCCCTTTCTCCTTCGGCGAACACCACGTGATCACACCCCAGCCAGCCCGAGACAGGTTCCGCATTTCCCTCAACTAAAAGTGAAAGCGTGAGCCGCCGTGAGATCCGTAGTACGTCATCGCGCAGGGAAAGGCGGGCTTCGGCCTGGGATCTGGCGTGTGTGGAGAGCGTTAGGCGATTCTCGTATCGTGAATGGTTTCCCGCCAGAGAGCGGACGGAAGGTGCTGAGGGCGCCCGATGCTCGCCGAGGCCGCCAGGTACTTTGCTGTGGTTGGGGTTGGTCGGCGCTCTGTGCGAGGTCACCGAACTCTCCACAACTCCGCTTCATTTTTTGAAGTGCGCGCAACAAGCGTCCAGCAATGGCGGACATCCCCGCCCTATGGCACGTAGGCTTGCCGGCTTCTGGAGAGCGGATACGGCGAGGGGGGCAGGTGTCCATCACAGTTCTGGCGCAGTCACACACAGCGGTTGTATTGGAGGTGTCCCGGGGCATGGGGTACAGATCCGTACACGAGGCGAAGTTACCGTACAGTCCCTGCAGAGGGACCTCACCTGTCCATAGATATACGCTGCCCCGGGGACCTCACCTGTCCGCAGATGTACTCTGTCGGGACCTCACCTGTCACAGATGTACTCTGCCCCGGGACCTCACCTGTCCACAGATGTACTCTGCCCCGGGGACCTCACCTGTCCGCAGATGTACTCTGCCCGGGGACCTCACCTGTCCGCAGATGTACTCTGCCCCGGGACTCACCTGTCCGACAGATGTACTCTGCCACGATGGTGACTCTGCCCTGGGGACCTCACCTGTCCGCAGATGTACTCTGTCCGGGGACCTCACCTGTCCGCAGAGTACTCTGCCCCGGGGACCTCACCTGTCCGCAGATGTACTCTGCCCGGGGACCTCACCTGTCGCAGATGTACTCTGCCCGGGGACCGCCTGTCGAGATGTACTCTGCCCTGGGAACTCACCTGTCCGCAGATGTACTCTGCCCCGGGGACCTTCACCTGTCCGCAGATGTACTCTGCCCCGGGGACCTCACCTGTCCGCAGATGTACTCTGCCCCGGGTTAGTGTCACTTCATATTATAGAGGAAGGGAAAGCAACGGCAGCCGGTGTACCTACCTGCACTGCAAGTGAACTTCTTCTAGTCTGGTGCTCATTAGGACTCTTACACACTAAGAAGTGGTGGCAGCTTAGGAAACCCATGTGCTTTTCAGTCCACAAGTGAAACATGACATCCTGTCCAACACTAAGGCCAGGGCTACACCTGCTACATCGTTGAACGCACAGGAATTCTAGGCAGTGCACAAGCCGTCCATTGACGCATGGGGCAATGACAGGGCTGTTCTACAGATCGTATCGCCCTTGATCCGTGGTCCAAGCCTCCAATGGCATTAAAAGTCGACGCCAGAGCTCTGCACTGAAATAAAAGCCACGAAGGACTTTGAGGACGACATGCCCGTTGATTTACTGGCCTAACTTAGTGAATAGAGGGAGGGCGCTTGCCCTTGTATAGCGCTGAGCTGTCGCCGGTGCATCCAATGAAACACAACCACTCCCATTTGCACATTAGTTTTGCGTCAGTCTGACGCGCCAAGGAGTATGTTGTAAGCCAAGCCTCTGTCACGTCTATGTTGAAGCGGTGCTCACAGAGTTTGGTTCATATTGTAAATCTAGAGTGTTGTAATGTGTTAGGCCATCAATGAATACAGAAAAGTTTTGGAGTTTGAATATGATCTTTCATTGGGCAACTGAAGTCATTAGGCAGTGTTTTTCAACTTTTTTGGGCAAAAGGCACACTGTTTCATGAAAAAAATCGCGAGGGCAACCGCCCTCATACGATAGTCGCAGGCGCAATTGGTTAAGGGAAGAGATCAGCAGAAGTAGAAGAATTACAGCGACAAAGGAACCGGAAGGAGATGGAGCGAGTAGACTAGAACAGGATATAGTATAAGACTTATACAAGCCGATGCCGTGGTTATAACGGACCGAGTGGCTATGTAAGAGGATGGAAGTTGGCTTAGCCCTCCATATAGCGTAGCCTCTTATAGTATAAGGATATACAGCCGATCAGTGTATACACGGGACGGGACTCTGTGAGGAGTGCAGTTGCTTAGCCATCCTATCTAAGCTAGCCTCTTATAGTATAAGAACTTATACAGCGAACTAGTGTATACAAGGACCGGCTCTGCTGAGGAGGGTAGGAATTGCTAGCCCTCACCTATCTAGCTAAGAACCTCTGGATAGTAGTATAGACTTATACAGCAGATCAGTGTTATACACGGACGCGGCTCTGTGAGGATGCGGGTGCTTAGCCGCTCCTATCTAGAACGCTCTTTATAGATAAAGACTTAGACAGCCGATGCGAGTTATACACGGAGGACTCAGTGAGGATGCGGGTAAGCTTAGCCCGGAGTGCCTATCTAGCTGGCCTTTATAGATAAAGCACTTATAGCAGCGATCCGTGTATATACGGACGGAAGGCTCTGTGAGGAGCGGTTGCTTAGCCCTAACCTATCTAGTGCCTCTTTTAGTATAAGACTTATACAGCAGATCCGTGTTATAACGGATCGGCTCTGTGAGAGGATGCGGTGCTTAGCCCTCCTCTCTACTGCATCTTTTATATAAGACTTATACAGCAGATCCGTGTTAGTAACGGATACGGCTCTGTGAGGATGCGGTTGCTTAGCCCTCCTCTCTATCTTTTAGTATAAGACTTATACTATAAGAGGCAGCTAGATAGGAGGGCCGAGGGTGGGTCAAAAACCCACGGCACACCAGGCAACAGAACAGTGGTTGAAAAACACTGCATTAGAGAAGCAAGCTTTTGGGATGTCTCCGATCCCTTCTTCAGGCGGAATACAATTCTGGTTTCTGAGTTTCATAGCCAACATAGATCTGAGGTTCCCCAGGCGCCGCACATGTGACCCGCTGTGGCTGCTGCCATTTGTGACAAAGTTAGGTTGAGAGCTGCGGTGAGCACACTGACAGCCGTGCCAGGTATTCCCAGAGGAATACCCATTCCGTGTGTAACTGTATACAGACTATAATCATTTCTTCTATTTTAATTGAATAAAAAGAGCTTATTCTGAATTTGACATGGCAGTTCAGGGCCAAACCTAATCACTTTGTAGACATATATTCATACTTATAATTTTTTTAAATTCCTTTAAACCCCAGGTGCCCAACCTGCGGCCCTCTGGGAGTTCTTCGGTAGCCCCTCCCCCGAAACAAACTTATCGGAACTTGCCTATCTGCTGATCCCCCGCTGACGGGTCCTTACCCAGGAATTTCTTGTGGGTGAGCAACTCTCTTGTCTCTCCTCTAGTTTTAGCGGGGATCAGCAGACTGGTGAGTGCCTATGCTCCCATTATTCCACCAATGGTCATTGTATAATATATATTGCGGTACATAACCTCAGCAAAGGGACCTTTGACGATATATATGACACAAAATGTGCATTACCATACTATAGTGTTCCCTAATGCTTGAAGTATCATTTAAAACAAGTTTTTTATTAAAAAATGTCATGTAAAAATAAATAACGTCATGGTTTGCACTAAAACATTTTTGGTGTAAGGCTTTGTTTCCATTGCGTTGGGACCCCTCCGCTAAGCGTACACGCTTAGCGGGAGGTCCCAACGTAACAGATAGACTTACCTGCTCGGCAGAGACTGTCTTCATTGCGCTGAGCTGATCCGCCGGTGTAAGGCTGAGCGTAGTCGAGTACGTTCAGCCTTTACACCGGCGGATGTGTAAACAGACCATCCGCCGGCAGGCAAAGTCTATGGGATACGTCGGTACCCCTGCTTAGCGTAGGGGTCCTGACGTACAATGGAAACAAGCCCTAACACAACAGGGAAACATTGCTAGAGAACAGTTAGCCTTTGGTAATAAATTTGTAGTTAGGAGATGACTAATAAAAGTAGAATGCCTTGTGCTGTCTGGAACCAAGTCAATGAAAGTTGGAAGCTGAAGTGAAATTCATGGTTGAAATACACTAGAAGGTGAGCAGCGGTTGATGCAGGCGGAGGTTGCCAGCACAAATTGAACGGTTATTATCTGTGTTTTATCTTGTAATGAATCTGCATGTATGGTCCTATTGGTTCAGTTTATAATCCGATATCAAATGCTGGGCCGCTGCAGAAAATACTGAACAAAACAGTGTCAACTTTGGTGCAGATGCCAAAAACTCATCAGTGAGCACTGAGTGCAAGATGGGTTTACACTGGTAGTGAATTACAAGGCTCTTCTCATAACTGAATAATATTGTTTACAATATAAATCTAATTAAATCCGGTTC
The DNA here is from genome assembly GCA_036250615.1 of Ptychadena robeensis. Lineage (NCBI taxonomy): Eukaryota > Metazoa > Chordata > Amphibia > Anura > Ptychadenidae > Ptychadena > Ptychadena robeensis. The sequence goes on along the minus strand of CM070038.1, from coordinate 26,816,978 downwards.
TAGTTCTTCATAGGAGGACAAATACTGAAGCTTGTTATCCTTGTTTTCCATGGGGCATTCATATGGGCGCCTGGCATTGCTGCATTTCCAGAACCCGGACACTGGGATATACCCGATATAAACTCAGTCTGGGTGTACTACATAGTGCAGGTGCCCTGCATTCCACTTGGGGAAATTACATGCCAGTCTATACTGGTGCCTCATAACCCACGTCCGGGGACATTGCGGCAAATGCAACGCATCCACAACACCCTAAACTAAAAGATATAGTGGGCAAAGGCAAAACCTTAATTTTGAAATCCGGACAGAAGTTAAACAATGCTTTTGTGTTTTTACAGGCTCCTGTTTTGATACTGTGAGTAACCTTCCCAAGGCCACTGAAAATGCCAGGAGTTACCCAATGTGAAAGTCAAACTGTCCTGGCTAAAGCCAGTCCCACCCGAAAGAATCGCTTATCCTTGCGCTTTTTCCAGAAGAAGGAAACTAAAAGGACTTTAGATTTTGCAGAAGCGCCACCAACTGAAAGCCAGACTGTGGAGGAGAAGGAGCCAGAGGTGTAAGTCAAATGTTATCCTCACATTTGTGTAAATCTGGAGCAGTTTACTGATAACTGATTCCCCTACACAACACACAAACTCCAAAAGTGTATTTGGGGTTGGCTATGTGTCCAGACTTGCTTCGCTTGCATGTAAAAAATGATGATAGATGTACTGCTTCTAATTGTAACTTCTTGTCTAGTTCTGATCAAGTAGTGCCTGCTGCGCAGTTATCCCCTCCAGTCTGCTGTGTGAAGAAAGAAAGCTTAGTTCCATTCGTAGGGTTCAACAACCTTGGCAACACGTGCTACCTTAACAGCATTCTTCAGGTATGTACCCTGCTGTGTGTGTGTGTGTTCTGCTGTTAAATATGTCTGTTTTTAAAAAAAAATGATCCTCCCCTTGTGAATAATCTACATGTGCTGCGCCCAAACAAGACTTTAGTAGCACCAATATTACCACACAGTCATCCATAGATATATTACATGCATCTTTTTATTGTCCCTTTTATGACTTCAGGTTTTATGTTACTGTCCTGGATTCAAAAGTGGAATTAAGCACTTGTGTGATGATATTTCCAAAAAGAGAGAAACCTTAAAGGAAGACAAAGAACAGATTCTTGAAAAGGTAAAGTTGTGTTATATATAGATTGTGACCTTGAAGTATATGTTGTAAAATGTTCATTGGCAAGTCAGTGGTTCCCAAACTGGGGTCGTGGAGGTATTTCAGGGGGGCACAGGTAAGGGGTTGAGGGAGGGATGAGCTGGATACCAAACATGGAGGAAATAACTGCAGATAGTAATGTGCATATATTTGTGTGTCTCTGACTTATTCATGTCTGCAAGAGTGTATGTGAATGATGAATGTTTCTATATTGATTTCAAATAAAATTTGAGGGCCATTTCACAGTAGTACTAGTACAAGATGCTGCAATGCAAACAAGACTAGTGTGAAATGACCCTCAATCTGAACCTGTGTAGTTTGAATGGCGGGGCTCAGTAACATTCCTGTCCAGGAAAGCAGGCCCTGCAGGGTAAATTTGGGAACTACTGGGCAAAGTAAACATTTAATGAGCGTTGTTTATATAAGTGTTTTTATTTTAGCCATAAGTTGTTTACCTGTATGAGTAAAAGATAATGGTAAACATATGTTTCCAAAGAAGTGGGCGGGGGGGGGGTGTTTAAAATCTGAAAAACAAAATCTTTTTCACATGCAGTGCCCAACATTGTATGGTGTTTGCAGGGACTTAATAACAATCATGTTTTATTTCTCTTTGCACAGGATGTTGTGAAGGAAGACTTGCCTGCCAGTTATGAGGTTATTTGTAGCCTTAGTTCCCTGATTCACTCTGCTGAACACCTACAACTTGGCTTTCTTTTGAATCCAGAAAATTATGACAGTGAACTTGCTGCTCAGCCAAGGAGACTCCTTAATACCTTAAGGTAAGATCTAATGGTGGTTTTGCATTTCAAAAGTGAAATAAGTTGTAACAAGTAATCCTTTACCTAACCAAATGCAGTTTTCTGGATCCTGAACGATATGCCATGGGTAAAAACCTGTTGTACTTTGCATGCATACCTAGATGGCAGGCCTAGTATTAGGTTTCCAGTGTTTGCTGGTCTGGTAACTTGCAAAGCTGTTGTGGACAGCTCTAAAGTATTAAGCCACCAGCAAACACTCGTTCTCAAAAGCTGACCATTTAAGAACAGCAGTTTGTGAAATCTAATCTTTTATTATGTTTATAGGCCCTCATACATCTTACAATCTTACCATACAATTTCTGTACAACTGTTCTACCAAATCCATGTCATATGAAGACCTTTCTAAACCTTCCAATCACTATGTATTCTATCAGGGAGGACCCGGCACTACATAGCAGTGATCTATACCTTCCAATCACTATGTATTCTATCAGGGAGGACCTGGCTACTAATAGAAATTATATGGAGTGATCTAAAGGTGTATCTACATGGCTTATGTTTTTGTAGATTAAGAAAGAGGCCGTGGCACCACTGCCATAATAACCATTGTCTCCAGTATAGAATGTGATAGGAAAACCAACATTCTACTTTTGATACTAGTAGAAACAAAGGGTAGGGAAAATCTTGTACTGGCTCTCGTGTTTCAAAGACATTTGACTAGGGCATTTCCTTTACATTGGAGGTTTCCTCTGGCTTCCTGTTGCCTCATAGAAAGGAAGAGAAGGAAAACCTCACAAGGCATTTGTTCCTTAAAAAAACTCAGATTAACCCTTTATACAATGATCACAAACAAATATTTACACCTTCGATGCACCTTTACTAGTTATTGTGTTTACATGTATATTTATTTTTTAAATTGCTCAATTGCGGACCATTAGCTGAGCTTTGTTCAGCACTTTTCTTTCATTTGCATTTCTTTGAAACATATGCTTTTTAACAGGGAACTTAATCCCATGTATGAAGGATATCTTCAGCACGATGCACAAGAGGTCTTGCAGTGCATATTGGGGAATATACAGGAAGCTTGCCAGGCTCTCAAAAAGGAAATGAAAAGCTTAGACGTGCAAGATGCATCCAAATCCCAGCCTGACCGTGGATCCATCCCTTGTCCACCCGCATCTGCTGCAATAGAGAAACCTAAAGACCATGCTTTAAGTGTAGGATCGGAGAATGAAACAAATGCCAGTGGAAAACGTAAGAATGAGAATGAAGTTGGTAATGCAAAGAAAAGAACAAAGCTTTCCAAAGAGCTGCCTGTGGAGGAGCACAGGGTGACCAGATCCAAGAGGAAGCCCGATAAACAAGATGACAAAGGCACTGGTTCTAAGGCTAGTACTGAGACCGTCCCTTCCAATACTACTCACAAGAAATCCAGATTAGGCCTCAACTGGTTGAAGTCTGGCAAACAACCAAGTATTCTTTCCAAGTTCTGTAACTTAAGTAGAAGCTCCAGCACCTCACCGAAAAGTCCTCCAGCTCAGTGCCAAGCCCAAAGTTCAGAAACAGAACTTCAGAGGACTGTCGGTGTGGAGCCAGTGACAAATGGAGGCTGCAAAGAAGAGGATGGCAAAGAAGCAGAGGCAACAGGTAAGTTGTGTGTTACATCCACTTGTTTTTATTGCAGTATAGTCATGTCTCTTTTTTATATTAACTGGTTAATCCCAAATAGGGTCTTGTGCACCAATTATATTCATATTATGTTAAATATACAATTTGAAAGATAATTTTTTGACATCCTTAGTGGTCAGGTTTGTTTACCAATATCAGTACCCCCAAGCTATACTTGGGTAGCTTGGCTGTTGTAGACAGGCTCTAGCCGCCCTGCTGTGTCGGCCTCCTTGGCTCTTCCTGGTTTCACCTCCTCAGCATCCCTTATAATGGGATGCTGAGGATGGGATGCCCCCTTCACTATTTGCCTGTATGGGCAATAGGTATGTACAGGGGGGGGGGGGGGGGGGGGGATTGGCAAGGCAATACAGATTACATTGTTATATGTTTATTTCCTGTACCGAAAAAAAGTCTCATTGGTAGGCTTGTCCTGCTCATGCTGCAATGCTTTCCTGCTGAACCTGCTGAATGGAGCTCATGTGCCTTGTTGGGGAATGAAATGATTGTAATGTGTGTGTTACAATCTGCTTAGGTTTGCTGAAACTTCTCTGAACTGACACGTGCTCTGTACAATATTGCATTAAAGGCACCCATACACTTTTTAGATTTCTGTCAGATTTCCTTTAGCTCTCCTTTTTTGTTTTACCAAAACCATGTAATATGAGGGACTTTCTAAACCATCAAGTCTACCTGTGTTCAATTGCAGAGGACCCTATACTACATAGTTGTTGGTAGATCTAAAGGCTATCTGACAGAGATCTAAAGGTGTATGTCCAGCTTAAGTAATCTATATGCAGTGCAGTTCTTGGTTGGGATAATGGCATTGATGTGAATAAAACGCGTCCTTAGACAATCTATTCTCTCCTACGTGGATCAGGGGATGGAATCTCAGTGCATTGTTACTACCAATGTTTAGCGTATTAAGCATTTTATTTCCCTTCATAACGTCTCCTTTAATTAAAGACGCGTGTTACAGGGAGATAAAAATCATTCAAGCAGATAAAATGGTCACTTACTGATTTGGTCACATTGCGGAATATAGTTCAGTCCACTTTAATCTTTACAAAAAATACTTTTAACTTAAATACTTGTACTTGCCATGCTGTGTGAATATTTGCTGGAGCCTTTGAAATCTAAGAAGTTCGAAACATTCTGTACCTGAAAAAAATACAATTCATAATTCTAGAGTCAACCCAGTTTGAACTGGTGGAGAAATTGTTCCAGGGCCAACTTGTGCTGCGGACCCGCTGCCTCGAGTGCGAGTGTTTCACTGAGCGGAGGGAAGATTTCCAGGATATCAGTGTACCTGTGCAAGAGAACGATCCCCCCAAACAGGAGGAGAACTCGGACAGTGAGTATATGGAGCATCACTACATCATGGGAGGGGATACATGCTACGGCTTCTTTCTATGCACGCTCACTCTGGGTTTCATTTTTGACACATTTTCAGGTCTATTTTTACATCTGCTTCTTGGAAAAAGGTTTTTGTCTGGTTGGTAAGAACTGTGAAAGGGATTTGGTGGTCCTAAGCTAGTTATTGACCCCCCCCCCCCCCCCTGCACTTGACACAAACCCAGTTTGAACTCTGAACAAACTGGTATCTTGAAAACCAACCATACTCCCCGAAAAAGCTTCATGTTCTGTACCAGCAAAAGCTAGGGTTCCGGGTTTAAAGGAGGGCAGAAAATTGCGGCAAATTGCAGTAAAAAAAAAAATTCAAAGCATGGCACGTGCAAACCTCCCAGGAGGTTAATAAAAAAAATGGATGCATACCTGAAACATAACCTATAAACTATTTTGAAAGAAGTGAATTGAATTTCAAGTCAATAAATGTTGAGCTAGAATAGGAATTGGAATGGCCATCTCTGTGGGTCAGGCAGAGGTTGTATTTATATCCCTGGTATAGTGAAGAACATTCTTTGTTAGGGTTTTTGCCGGAGAAGAGTTGGAGAAAAATCTCTAACCAGCTAACCTTGAAAGAATATTCTCGTGTTGTCGCTGATCTCTGTTCCTAAGTGCCTGTTTAATACTGACACATTTGTTCTGTTTACCAGTCTCTCCTGATCCCCGAATGGAGATCAAGACCTTAAAATGGGCCATTTCCCAGTTTGCATCGGTGGAAAGAATTGTCGGAGAGGATAAATATTTCTGTGAAAACTGCCATCATTACACGGAAGCGGAGAGGAGCCTTTTGTTTGACAAGATCCCAGAAATAGTAACCATCCATCTAAAGTGCTTCGCGGCAAACAGCTCAGAGTAAGTCTTATTAGAACGATGGGCGCATGAAAACCAATCAGCGACGTGTAAATGTAGCCAATGAAAGATACCGACTGGTCTCGATCGATTTGTATGTTTTGATTTTGGTCATTTTGTGGTAAATCGAACCAGGTGGGCAACCTGTTTCCGTTCGTTTGGCTTCAAAAGATCGATTTTCATTACAGAAGTTGATTTATTTTTAGCATAGACTGTAGGTGAGCCATTCAGGCTTTTATTTAAACATGGGTCTATAGAAACATAGGTCTATACATGGGTATATAGATTTCCTGTTATCCAGAATTCTGAAGCAAGCCAGAACATGGCCCAGCCAAGAAAAGTAAAAAGGAAATAGTTGTAAACTTGTCAAGCTATACTCTTATACTTTATTGTGCTTATGATATGAGTTTTATCAATGGTGTAGTTGCAGTACTGTTATAGTGTACTGCAACTTGTAGTATCACAATCTTGTTGTTCATTTGAATTTTTGTGGTCCGCATGAGCAGCCAGACGTCAGAGGTGGTCATGCCTTGGCTCTCTGCCAATGTCTTTGCTTTTCCAGACAGGAGGAGCTGTCAGATGGGAGATCCGGTCATGTTTATATCAGTGGAGCCCTGCTGATCTCTCCAAAGAGGAGCAGAGACGAGAGATGCTAGCTGGCAGATTTTTTATGTTAGAAAGCGGCACTCTCTGCAGCTTTCACACGCTCACCCACAGAGGGGAGGCGCAGCTTCCCCCTTGGCCCGATGTGTCTTGTGGCTAAAATTTGGTACTGCATGGGGATTTTTTCCACAAATAATTTGAACACTTCATATTTTTTTTTTCATGTTTTCCTGCTCTAAAAACTGGGTGCGTCGTATGGTCCAAAAAGACGGTATTTAGAATCTGCCCTTCCCAGCCTTCATTGTTGACATTTAACAAATATTTGTAACTTTTTTTTTGTTACAGATTTGACTGTTATGGAGGTCTTTCTAAAGTGAACACCCCTTTGTTAACGCCATTACAGCTGTCTTTAGAGGAATGGAGTACAAAGCCGTCCAAGGACCTCTATGGTCTCTTTGCTGTAGTAATGCACAGCGGAGTGACGATAAGCAGTGGCCACTACACCGCATACGTAAAACTCAATGACCTCAGTAACTTTGAACTTGACCAGATGAAACCCCTCGCCGACCACCACAGTGGGAATAGGACTGAACCTGTGATGAAGGATGTAGAAACATCTGACGAAAACGACAGTGAGATTTCGTTTCGTGCCAGTACCACCATACCTCAGAGCAGTAAGGTCAATAAGAAAGGGACGGACGCTGTTGGCCTGCTTGGAGGACAAAAAAGTAAATCTGACTTTGATCAGCTTCCGGCTCCTAAAACCCCAAAGAGTGAGCGAGTATCCAGTGCGCTGTCCGATGATAAAGGGCTGTCCGATAGAAATGGCGACCTGCATTCCAGTAATGAACAGAAAATGGTGCCTCTCTCCGATGGACTCGGCTCTGGTAAATCTGCGGCACACTTGTTACAGATCCTGAAGGAGTATGAAGGGAAATGGCTGCTGTTTGATGACTCTGAAGTGAAGGTCACAGAGGAGAGGGACTTCCTCACCACAATTTCCCCCAGCACACAGTCCACGTCTACTCCCTACTTACTTTTCTATAGAAAACTTGTGGCTTAGTCTGCACTCTGCACCTTGTACATTCTGTGAAGTCTTCCGTCTCAGGACAGCGTGTGTATATATTTGTATTCTGTATATAACAAAGCCTGCTGGATGTTCCAGTCTTTCACCGAAGACCTGCGGGCCAATTGTATGAAGTGGTTATGTTTGTATATAGAGTTCATCGTTTTGTACATTCCACCCCCCACACACTTATTACACGTGATGATATATTTCTAACTTTTTTAAAATAAAGTTTCCAGTCCTAAACACAGTGGTCCTGTCACAGGACGGCGGCCAATTCCGGGCACCGCGTTATTCACGATGAAGGTTTACTTCATGGACTGCGGCTCGATGCAAAGCTGCTTCACAAACCAGCAATAATGTATAGGCTTTATAAACCTATTATGTTGTATAGATGAAAAACAAATCTTATATTGGGGATCAGATTCTTTATCTGTAAACAATTTTCATCTGCACAATTTATAACTTTCATATATCAGAAAGTTTCCTATGGGTTTTGTAATTAAACTATTTCTTACTCTGGTTTCATGTGTATTTCCAAGAGGTTTCTAATGCTTTTGTTGCCATAGCAGTGATGCCTAGTCTGCACTTAGGTGTGATTTTTAATACTGTATATACTCGAGTGTAAACCAAGGTACCTAATTCTATCTACAAATATCAGGAAAACGTATAAGCTAAGGGTGGAAAATGTAAAGTCAATTTCTAATTGAAAGTCCACCATCTCCAGTAGAAATTTACAATGTGCCCACAAGATGGTGCTGCCGTCCAAGTTTGTTAATTTCACCAGCTGGCCAGCAAACGCCCAGACAGGTAAGTGGTACCCTGACTTGAGTATAAGCCAAGGGGAGCTTTTTCCAAAGCATTTTTTTGGGGGTGAAAAACTCTATATGCTGTTTAGGGGTTTATATGATGAAATAGAAAGTTATACATGAACCCTGTTATATTCTTAGGTATAAGCTGAGCTTTTCAGCACAAAAAACATGTTGAAAAAGCCCTCTTTGGCTTATACTCGAGTCAGGGTACCATTTACCTGGCCAGGTGTTTGCTTGTGTCTGTGGGCGCTGGCAGACTCTGTGTGTGTGTGTTCTGATGACTGATCTTTCTTATTTTAACTGTGACATTGCCAAGCTGGACTCTGCTGGTGAAATGTAAATAAACTTGGTGGCAGTGCCATCTTGTGGAAATTTTGTTAAATTTTACTGGAGATGGTGGACTTTCATTTTGGTAAGTCTGTTATTTGACTCTGCAAGTATTTGCATTGGCTTACATTCAGGTCAGTACGTTTCCCAGTTCTGTAGATTTGGGTCAGCTTATACTTAAGTGTATATAGAGTAAAATACTTTACAGGGCCTTGGATTGTAAATTTGTGTGCGGTATACAATGGAGTATTTTTTACAATTTTAACCCCTAACTACTTTATAAATCCCAACTAGGAAACGCTGGGTGAGGTCTTTCTATCACGTTAATGCTTTCTGAAGCTGCATAGCACAATCGATACAATTATTCTGGTGTAAAGTATAACGGCTGCTGAAGCACAATCATCAATACCGCTTTCTGTCATAAGGGGGCGCCTTATGACAGGGCACCCCCTCATGAAAATGATTAACTGAAATTTATTGACACGTCTGATCACTGCTCCATCGAGATTCGGTTCGATATTGATCACTTTGGAAGTACTCAAAGAAGAAAAGCTCTGCACTCCGGAAAAAGTCCAATCTTCACTTTATTAACCTCCTTCGTGTCCAAGACGTGCCCATCTCGTCCAGAGTTTGTGTGAAGAACAAACTCTGGATGAGCTGGGCTCCCATGAAAGCCGCATATCCCCGGAAAGCTACGGCGATGCTGCTTCCAGTTGCAACATTTCCGGGGCTCTGCGGCTTCACTGATCGCGAGGGTGAGCAGTGCCATAGACCTCCATGTTAATGGAGGGGCCTCTGCTTTCCAGCCCTCCCAGCTGGTGTCATGAATGACACTGGCTGTGTGGAGAGGGGAGGGAGGAAAGGGCAGGCAGTGTACCTCGTACACTGCTGCCATTGCCTGTACCACACTGTTAAAAACGGTGCGGTACAGGTAGTGCGCTAGAGAGGTTAATGAAGCACACACAATATATCCATCTTGGTCACCTCCCATATATGACTGCAGCTTGACTGCCCTGTGCGCTCACAGTGATCGGCCATGAATCAAATGTTTAAACTTTCAAATCGGCTGCCAAATCAATCAAATACATTAGACATATTTGTAATGTTTAGATCAATTTCCTTACTTTGGATAGGGACCAGAATCCGCAGCCAAAGTAAGCACTGGCACACAGTGTGTGGATGATTCTTGGCACGACCGGCTGCGCGTGCCAACGTCGATCTGCCAGGTGATCGAGGGAAATTCTAAGCATGAATGGGGGGCTTTACAGCTTGTACAGCATTTTCTCCAGACTCGATTTTTCTTGATTTAAAGAAGGTTTCTGGTGCAGAGGCTTGTCTTAATACTTCTGTCCCTATACTGGGAGATTTTGTATTGGAGTCAAAGAAACGGGGACATTTTAGCTAGAAAATATAAACACTTTACATTGTACTGAGCCACCCTGAGGTCAATGATTTAACATACTTGGGGAAAGGCAAAGAGATCCAAGGTGATGTATAACAATAGAAACTCCGGGAGCATTTAATAAGTCCAGCGGTAGACTTTGCAGGATGTATACTAAAAATCTAAGAGATATATATGTAAAATTAAAGTTTGACTTCTGAGCTGGTATGATGGTGGCATAGCACTCCACAATCCCCCAAAAATATCTTACCTGCTGTTCCCAGGAATTATGTGAGATTACATCTTTATCTGCCAGGCTTCCGGGGGTTAACAGGGTGCAATATCGTGTGTGGCCACTGGGGGCCACTCCCTATACTGATTATCCAGGAAGTCCACCTGTCTACAGCTGAAATATATACAACTCAAGGCTGAAATGCAAGGATTCCTCAAGACAGGATCTTGTTAGTGTTGTCTGGCTGAACCTAAACTGGGTGAGCTGCTGTAAATACAAGTAAAGTGGATGTATACTCAAAATCCTAAATATATATGTAAACTTAAAATTTGACTTACCTCTGAGCTGGTGGTGGCATAGCACTCCACAATCGTAAAAAAATATACTCACCTGCTGTTCCCTGAAATCAGGAGAGATTCCATCTTTATTTTCCAGGTGTTAACAGGGTGCTATATCGTAAGTGACCAGTTGGGGGCGTTTATAATGGGTTTCTATGGGAAAATACGTCTCATTTTAATCCAGAGCAGAGATTTACCTGACAATAGCTGCACTGTGTTCTGTGAGAGAGGAGGGACTGTGAGAGATCTTCCCAAATTACTCCTTACGTTTTTTTGGTTATGAATTCCTTCCTATTATCGGCACTTCTTCTGCCATCAATGTAAGGAAGAATTTATGGTGGTTGGTCCGCTTTATGTTGTTTCCAGAGGTACTTTTCGCACTTCGCAAGGGCAGACCGTAAAACACCTGCTGGCATTTCCAAAACAAGTGTATGGGGGGGAGGGGGAAGGGTGCTTGCGCGGCACCTGGAAAAATGCTGCAGCAGGGCGTTTATGGAACACGTGGCAAGTTCCTATGGAAACCTGTGTACCTTGCGTCAATGCTAGCCACGCTGCGTTATTGAGCTTTCAGTGATTGGGAACCAAGAAATGCCCGGCATCCAAGATCCCTGTGACAGAGTGCTCGGCGTCCCCAACATCAGCCAGGTGTCTATTTGTAAGGATTTACCAAAAAATGGGCAGGAGGGCCTTTTATTACTACAAAGCAGGATTAAACTTAAACAAAAAACCACACATACAAGAAATAAGCACATTACTTACCTGTCAGCAGTTCAGATCCTAAAAAACTGCTACACAAAAACAAATAAAATGACTTGTCTTCTTCATGTTTTATCTGATGGTGGCAACATGTTGAATAAGGGCAGAGAAGCCACTTCCTGATCCATTTTCTCCGGTCAGAAGCTGACAACAACCCCCCTTTCTTCTTCACAGCTCCACTGTGGGGGAGAAGGGGGGGGGGGACTCAGCTAGATCATGAGACGTAACAGTGGGAGGGGCTCTAAAAAGACACCCCTCAAACTATGAAAATCAGTTTGTTTGTTTTTTTGGTTAGCAATCTATGCAGCGTCAGCTGAGCTGAAACAAGTGGTAGGTCCGCTTTAAGGTAGTCATACAGGCAGAAAATCTGTCAAGTTCCACCAGGAATCTGCTGCATGTCGGATTGCAAGGTGATGCGACATGCTGGTAAATTCCCGGTCGATCCCATTACTTTGGATGGGGACGACTGCAGCGTGATCCCTCATCTATGGCCTAGTCTATGCCCAGCTTTAGGACTGGGAGAATCTGGCCATTGAAAAATAAAAACCATCCAAAACAATTCATGGGTAAAAATATTTTCATTGTTTAATGAGTCCAAATAATACAATACAAAATATACAGTGAGTGGCGTTTGAAAACAAAGCCGGAATACCAATAAATAATGACGGTAGTGACCCCTCAGTGATTGTGAAATCTCAGTTATGATTGGCAGAGACGGCGGGGAACGCCGCGTGGAAGGGGAGATATAAGTAACAATGCTCGCTGTACATAAAAGAGCGCCCATGCAGATACTGGCAGTCGTAGTGTCATCGTCACGTCTCATGCCGAGCAGAATTCAGGCAGAGGTCAGGAACCGGATAAGAAAATAGAAGAGAATTCTGTAGTGAGGAAGACAACAATGTTCCTTACAAGTACTTCTACCCTAACGCCACAAAACACTTCCTACCGCTAGATGCCAACCTGATAGAGGTTCCTAGTATGGGGGGGGGGGGCATGTGGGATTTGGCCACTGATGAGAGGGTTAATTACCAGGCTTACTGATGAGACAATGCAGGAGCAGGCAGTACGACACATACAGAAGGCACACCTCAATGCAGATACCTATTCCTCATCAAAAGTATCTGACTTTGGCGCCAGCCTCGTGCAGCAGAACTCAGACTGGGAAAGGTCTAGGTAGGATTAGGAGCTGAATGCAAACCTGTTGACGGACGTAGAGAACAGGTTGAGCCGAGGAATGACTGTCCTTTGGTGATGTGGTGAAGTGTGTAGACTGGGGTGGAGAGAGGACAATCCTGTATTCCTTCTCCATAAGTGGAGAAGGAATCTATCTACCTTAGTGGTTCCCAACCTGGGGTCTACTCCCCTTGGGGGCACTAGGGATTGCAGGGAGAGAGTACTATCAGTGACGTTGTAGGGAGGGAGTGTGAAACCCTGTGCTCAGCTTCATGTTCCAAACTCACTGAAAACTCAAGGGAAAAGCACTGATCTACCTAACTGCTGCGTGGCAGAGATTGGTAAATCTCAGAAGAGTTCAGCTTTAGAGTATACATGAACCCCGTCAATAACATCTCACATAAGCTTCAACATGTAGTGTAGTTTCCAACTTTCCTTAAAATAACTCCTAGTGATCCCTCCATGAAGGTCCTTGTTCAGGCACTTCCTGGTGACAATGCTCCATCTTCCAAGCATTGTCACTCTGACACATTCGATCAATGGAGACGACATGGGGCCATGACAATACTACACCAGTGGTTCACAAACTTTTGCTGCACTGCCCCCTTTCAAACTACACAGGTTCAGAATGAAGACCAGCACAAAACACAGGATTTTATTACCGGTTACACACGCTCTCGCATTACCACTAGCACCTGCAGATCTCTCCCTCTGGCTGACAGCTAACAGAGAGGACTCCAAGTGCCAACTGCCCCCCGGAATACCTCCAAGCCCGCCCCCCAGATTGGGAACCACTGTACTACATGGTTGTCACAATCGATAAACCTACCCTTCACAATGTCCAGCGGTTGCTGCAATGCGTGTAGACAGGAAAAGGGCCACAAACAGAATGCAGCAGCAATAGCACATACAATTTGGAAATAATACACGGTGTTGGGGGAATTCGGAGGGCTGCTGCAGGGTACTGCACATTGCTCCTTACATTGTTTATTGTATAAGCCTGGAGGTGTGCCATCCGTAACTTTCTGGCACCTTAAAGAGCCAACGTCTATTGGCTAGATCAGAAGACAGAGGGATGTCCATCTTCCATGCTCAGATAAACACTATATATGCTTGTGCTTTCCTACTGCTTACCAGTTTGTGGCAAACTCAATACATAACCTTGCCACCCTAAAATAACATGATGGGATTAATAAAAAGGAGTGGAGTGTTATGCTGCTAAAATGTCCTTGAAGTGTCTAATGTATGTTCCGCCTATAGTACATATTCCCTGTGCTTCTCATGTGGTGTCAGACTACAAATCATAATCTCAATTACAGTGGTGTATATCAGTTACAATAGTCCAGTACCATAGAATGTTTCATTTGTGCAACAGGGTCACCCTACAGACGCCATTCCAGAATCCATAGTGACTGGGGATCCTAGAACTACTGCATGGCTTGTGTGTCCTAGTTTTCTGCATGCAGACAGATTAGTGTGCTTGTTGTACAAAGGAAAATGCAACCAAAACATTGTAGTCACTTATAACATGACACAAAGTGGTTCAAGTAGTGTCCTGCAGACTTTTCATACTGGAACTTGTCATCTCCCAGTCCCAGAGTGGTGTGTAAAGAGCCTCCTGTACCGCAGTAAAGACAGTACACAATAATTGTGGTTTGTTTTGTGACAGTTAAAACAAACAATCATGTCGCACAATTGTTTGGTGGGACTGCAAAAATAGAACAGTACCTTATTTTAAAAAAATGACCCTTTAAATGTTTAGAATATAAATTAATATTATGTAAATACAAATCAATGTATATTGCATAAATAGAGATAAAATGTTTTTAGTACCACAGTAAACAAAAAATGAAATGTAACACAAAGTAGAAACATTGCTTCAGCAGACCTTCCGGTACGCGTCTGTGTCATGAAATGATGGAGGTCGCAGTTCAGCAATGCTGGGGAATGTGGTACCTAGTCTCGCCGGGTATCTTTCTCCCTAGATGACGTTCCTCTTTTATTGGTACCTATGGTTATATCAGTCAGCCTATCACAGGTCAATTTTCCGTAGGCTCATCCTGCTGAATGAATCCCTGTGGAGAGAAAAGCAGCTAAATCTCAACTTGTTACATCTCGGCCTTTCAGTGTCTGCTGGAGAGTTACATCTCTAGGGGAACAACAAGTGGGGGAGACAGTTTGGGGGATCAGGGAAGCAGTTAAAGTAAGGCCCCAATCCCTACCCTATTTTTTTTGCTTTTAAATTTATTTTTTATTGATGACATCATATGTGATGTCGGAGGGGCAGTGGCATTGACCTTCATGTTATGGGGGTGGCGTCTTTTTTTTAGAGCACATCTCCTACATCACCGATGACACAGGAGATGTATTTGGGGTCTCCTGGAGGGCAAAAAAGCATCCGACGTGCGAACCATCCAGGAGGTTAAATAAACTACTGTTTTTTTTTGTCACACGATGCACTCCCCCCCCCCCCAAACAAATGGGGTCTGCGTCTTATGGTTTGGACTACCCGTGGCCTGTCGCACCGACGCCTTAACTTGTGGCAATAAGTTTCGCTGGGGAGGCAGAGGCGTTGTCAAATTGAAGATCCGCATGGAGCACAAAATATTTAGAGCCATCAGACGCTCTGCTGAGAGTGCATCCTATACAACAGAGCTTCTAACGGTCTGAAAAATACGGTAACTACATAACCTATGCATTACAAAAAGCCAGCATGCAATTTAAAGTGACATCTTGTCTGGGGGGATTGTGCTTTAACGTTGGTGCAGCAGTCGTTGTTTTGTGATGCAGAACGTGCAGAGTTTGGTTGTGTAGGGCTTAATAATTAGTAACTAGTTGTATTATGTGATTTTATTTTGCTTTCCTGTCTATTCATTTTCCTGTCTACTAACAAAAGACACAACAATAAGCAGGTGATTGTTGTCTGCCCACCTCTATGGCAAACACCAGTTATGTCAGACGTACCTGTGGCAGGTAGCTGGAACCACATTTTTGTACAATTGAGGGATTTTCCGGTTGATGAGCGGCTGCAGCGCTTCCTTCAGTCGGTGGTAATTACGTTCTAGTTCTCTCTGATACTCCTTCTGATCCGGACCTATTAGACTCTTGTTTTTTCTCAGGGCATCCTCACATCTGGAAAGGAAACACAATGTTCACAGTTAAAGGGATAACACAAAAAATGCAATACCTAGATGTCGTGTCATATCACTGGGTTAAATCACCTGACATATGAGCTAGCGGCTGGGGAAACGTGTGCACCAACCCATGCTTTGACTAAGGAGTCGGGGTGGGGCTGAAAAACGTGCCCATTGGAGGTTTTATTCTGCAAGGTTGGATGGTTTTTTTGGGACTTGGGTGGAAGTGCTAGTTTTTCTCTAAGTGCTAAATCACCTATGTGATTATTTGACTAAAATTATTGGAACCTTCTCATTACCATTCAATCACATTGTCCAACTACCCGGGCATATTCCTTCTCCTATATGTAAATAGCTGCTCATGAGCACGTTGTTAGTGCCAGATTGTAAAATGTGACTCTTTACAAGTTGGTGAGTTCAGTGAAAGGAAATTACTAGTGTAGACACATGGTAAAGCTACAGCCCTAAACACTGGAACTGCTGGAACTAAGCGCTGGCTCGTAGCACTTGTCTTTTGGCTTGTCTGGAGGGAGTTTAATAAAGCCTGGTTTCCTGGCACTGGCCTTGGCTGGAGGAATATGGGGGAAACACTGCATGGTCCAGCTCCTTCCCACTTTGCTGCAGCATGCTGTATATGCACTTTATATGTGAAAAGCTGTGTCTCTGACTTTCATCTTCCAGAAGTCCATTTATGTAAACAGAAATCTAATAATATCTACACTACATGCAAGCAATAGGAGGACTTGGACAACCAAAAACTCAAGAACCAGCATATAAATTCAGCTCACTCCCAGAATGACCCAGTTTATTGCAAGTGATACAAAGAGCATAATGCAATGTCTCTTATTGAAACAGGTTTCATGGAAAACTATTACCAGGATCTGATTTCCTTTCTGACCCACGGAGGCACACAGGAATATAATACCTTTGGGTTGTCCAAAAGGCAATAAACTAAAGGGTGGGCATAACTACCTCCATCACTGGAACAAGAAGGAAATACAAAATTCTGTGGAGATTCCATAAGGGCTTAATTCCACTAGAGCACTAGACATGTCCACCCCCCCGTGTTTGCACATGATTTTCCACGCGTTCTGACACGATTTTTCACTAAGGTATGCGATAAGACGTGCTCATCCTCAAGCGATCACTTCAGTGGAAGTTGACAAATGATTTTCAATGGGAGCGATCGGCCGCAGCGTAGGTATTAAAAACACGTCCATCTTGTGGAAACAAGCCCTTAGTCAAATTTTCTGACCAAAATAACATGTCTGTCTGTAAACACTTACCTTTTAGTAAAATCTTTGAAGCAAAGTCTAAGCTTGTTATGGTGCC
>CM070038.1:26762763-26799807 GCA_036250615.1 Ptychadena robeensis | reverse complement strand
CCCCCCCCCCCCCTCCCTATTCAAACACAGGATAAGAATGAGGGCCTTTACATTTGTTACTGCTTAATCTGCTTTAGAAAATAAAAAGTTTCGTGCTGCCATGCTTTGGATTAGTGACTCAAAGTTTTTACCTGACATATTTACATAAAGGAAATTTGTACTTGTCGGATTGAGAAATATTAAATGCAAAATATATTGGACCGTACAGTGTTTTCCCAAAAACAAGTCCTACCCATAAATTCAACCAAGCTACATTTCCCCAGTTGTTCTAAATAAAAGTTACCCTGTCATCTAAACCCCCTACGTGCCTGCACAATGTGTGTGCCTGATAAACGGGTCTGCTGACGCTTTCTGGGTAGCTACCAAAAACATTCTGAATAGATAAAAAAAAAAAGCTAAGACGGCAGTGACACCTTGTGGCCATAGTATATATTACATCAAACTTAATTTACATGAAATACACTAGGTGATGTTCAGGGTGGCTAGAGGTTGGTTTATACATTTGTATTCGTAGAAATGTCTACTAAAGTTATTTCTGACTGGCAGACTGCAGGATAGGATTAACCTTTTACTGACACTTTAGCATCTTGAGGGAACGTGAAACCCACCTGATTCACTGTGGTCCCTACTGAACCCTGAAGGACCATCTGCAGCATTTTTGGGTCAGCAGGATCTTGGTGGGTGGCGAATGCCAGTTCCTGGGTCTTCTTTTGCATGTCTTCTATTGCAACTTCAATGGGAGTGAGGATAATCTGTATCAGACACACAAGCACACACATCAAGGATTACTGATAGAGAAGATTCTGCATTGCCCATTAGGTTCTGACACAAACAGTTTTTATAAACTAAGGCAATGTTTCCACAGCGTCAAAAACCATGCGTTTGTGGCGCTTATTTAATGCACCATAAATTCATCTATGGCTGTTCAATCAAATGCACTTGGGTAAAACTCCCCCTGATGCAGCCAAACGGGATTACGTTAAGGGATGCGCAACAGATCCCTTAACGCCATGGAAACACAGCTTTATACAGCAACTAGTTAAGTTTCTCAGACCATGTTTTCATGGCATCAACATCCATGTGTTTGTGGCACGTTTTTTTAAGACCCACCAACACATCGATTGTCCATGTGTTCACTGTGCGTACTGGTACCCATTGCATTGATATCAACACAGAGCACTATGTTGACATAGGCAAGTTGGGTATTATACCCCAAAGGTCTGCAATGCCGCCCCGCTTCCCCCTCATCTAAGAAAACTTCAACTTCAGTGTAAAAATGTGTTCACATAATAACTGGAGGCATACACGTCTGCTCACCTCCTCCTTATGAATGACATTGATACGGGTTTTGATGTAAGGGAAAGCATGTGATGTGGTCAGGATTGTCTTCCTCTTGAACTGCTCGTGTAATTCGCCATGTGCCCGTCCGTCCAATGTGAATGGGGTACAGTACATGAATCTGCGTAAGTTGTAGTTCTTATCGAAATATGTGATTCTATCTTTCATCTCGTAAGTGTCAAAGTACGGCTCAACATAGGTGATCTGTATGAAGGCCTGAAAAATGAACAACAATCTGAGTTTAAAATGCTCTTCAGGATACAACATTTCCGTTCATTAAATTAAGCTGCGCTATGACATTGCTTGATAAAACAGCTAACCAGTAAAACATTCAATGCATATACCCAAATATCAAACAATCATCATTTAGTGCTACATGAAATAGTATTAACCAGTAAATGTTTTCACCCAACATATTTAATCTCCTCTAAAAATTTTCTACCCTCTCAAAGGTAACATCAGCCAGAAAACATCAAACCCGAATGTTAAATTTTAATAAAACCTATTAGATAAAAATCTTTGTGAAACACCTTTTACAGAAATACAAATAAATGCTATATGGATGAATTAAGTCAATTCTGCTGTCAGACGTGGAAGCTTAAAGCGGACCTATCACCAGGAATCTATGTTTTCATGAATGACACTAGAAGTGCCAATAATAGGTAGGAATGCAGTGAAAAAACCCCAAAACGTACCTGTAATGAGCAATTTAAGAAGATAATTCGGCAGCTCTTCTCACTTCCTGGTTCATTGTAGGCAGAAATCGGGCAGGACATCACAGGAAGCAGTGATCTGCTTTGAAAATTCCCATAGAAGACCAGTGAACGCCCCCCGGTGGCCACCCGCGATATTGCACCCCCATGTGTTTCATGTGTTGGCTCCACGAACCAGGAAGTGAGGGAGCTGTGTGGTAATCTTGTTAAATTGCTCATTACAGGAACGTTTTTGAGTTTTTTTTTACTGCATTCCTCCCTTTTATTGGCACTTCTAGTGCGATTCATGAAAACATAGATTTCTGGTGGTAGGTCCACTTTAATGTGACTCTGGCACTTGCCTAATAAAAATCAATTAAATGTTCTATTAACCTCCCTAGCGCACTGCTGAGGTGCAGATTTCTGTACCAAAAGTGAACCATAGACTTTAATGGATAAATTTTTTTATGTTGTAGTCCTGTAACTTCCCAAAATATGTCCGTACAAGGGTCTAATAGACATCCTGAATATAATAATGTTTGAAACACACAATTATGGAAAAACATTATGTTCTTTTGTAAGAAAGATTAAAAAACTGTATGTATTTATATTTGTTTGTTGTTTATAACAAAATAAATATTTATTTGGAAATGTGTTTTGTTTTTATTTAAAATTGTATTGGATACAGTTATCACCGTATCCATACAACTTACTATAATATACTATATTAACTAATTGTGCATTTTTTAATAATTACTCTCAATCCAATATGTATGGAAGGTACTAGCACACAGTGATCCATGAAAATTCCTTAAACTCAATATCCTTTGCTGTTGTGAAGATACACATGTGTGCACATACTCCAAAATCCAATTGGATACAAATCCATTAAAAGATCTAAAAAAGCCATCACCTTACATCACTATTCCTGTTTTGTGCACGAATTTGATTATTTTTGGTTGGAATTTATTTCTTAAAAAACCTCCCTTAGACTAAACAGAAAAATTGACCTGTGTATGGCCAGATTAACCTCCCAGTGTGGTCCCATTTGTTTTAAGGGATGACTCTTGACAAAGCAGTAGGAAAAATATTTGTATTTTCCAACCGCACTCACCCCCCTACACATTCCCAGTAATATGAGAGAAGACTATACCTGCGTATACATGCAGGAGAATGGCTCATTCACCCCCAATTACCTGGTGTCATAAGTGATGTAAGAGAAGTGATTCCAGCGACGAGCTTGGAAGACGCCAAACCAGCATGGCTGGAGAAGGTAAGCAGCCCTAAGTGTAGCTCACTATTTGCACTGGAAATCTACCCTAAGCTACACTCAGGGATACAACCAGAGGGGTTAAGTTCCTTGCAATAGAATGTATTTTACTTTTCCTGCTGCCTAGGTCTTCTGCATCCTGTCTATTGTAATGCTGAAGTCTCCTTCAGTTCATTTAACTGACCATATTCTGTTATATCTTTGTACAACCTCTTTAATGTCATTTTAAGGACAAACTTCTAAAACATGCAGGGACCTCAAACCATGCTGAATCACATTTTAGGGCGCCGTTTAAGATTGCACTAGTCTGAAAGTTACAATTCTGTACCAATCAGACCATTGCCATTTGTAACTGATCCCTAATTTTATTAATCACGAATCGTTAACTAAGCAGTTCCAGTATAAAAATGTAAATTGTGTTCCATAGATTGTGTTCCTGAAACTCTGACTCTGAGTTCACAAAACATTTCCCATCATGCTTAACGTATGATAATGGACATAGCTGTCTATACAATTTAGGTTTAGCACATGTGAATGTGTCGCTCCAGTCTGTGGCCCAGCTGCTCACCTTGTTCGAGTCTAATTTGCATTTATCCACCGGGTTGGAGTCTTTAATAACTTCCAAAGCATCTTCCCCAAATCTCTCACCATAGAAGCCCTACACAAAAACAAAACATATATGTGACACATGCTTACAAAACATATTACACTTCTTAAACATGTCCATACTTATGCCATTTTCTAGATTTATCCTCATGATTTGTGGTGGTAAAAATTGTTAAGGCTCCCATACACATGCCGTTTTTTCACTAGATTTTTGACCGACCGATCACTGCGCACATTCACGGAGATCGATCGGCGATCAATAGTGTTCTGCTCACCCTAAACGATCGACCAAACAAAATTGGAATCGACTAAAAATCGGATCGAACATTGAACCGACATGTTGTTCTTTTTGGTCGATCGTTTAGCAATCGGAGTAGGTTGGTGGACCCATAGCTCCCTATGCAGCAGCCTTTCCGATCGATGGATTTTGTGGAATCAGCCATTTCAAAGATTGGCTCATGTCCAAATCGACCACGAATCGGATTCCCAAGGTGGTGTTCTATCGATTCCCGATCCGATCAATGGCCGATTCCATGATCGCCTGGAATGATCGGTTCGGGAATCGATCAGTGACAAATCGACCCATGTATGGTTACCTTAAGTGAGAGCAGGAGGGATGTGACATACAGCATCTTACAGATTATACAATAAGAATAGAAGTGGAATCTTCCAATGGAGACACATTTATTAGTGTCTTTTTTCTCTACAGGTGGTGAAAAAAGTGATGTAATAAAGGCTCAGAAATCCCAACCCCGTGCTGTTAGCCCCAGCCAATTACATTCTAAAGGATTACAAAGAACACATACAGATGCAAGAAAAAGTATGTGAACCCTTTGGGATTACGTGGAGTTTTGCATAAAATGAGCTCTGATCTTCATCTAAGTCACATCAATAGAAAACCACAGTCTGCTTAAACTAATACTATAATCTATTATTTGTAATGGTAGGTATATTGTAGCTGTAAGGCCAAGGTTTGACGAGTGTGGTTTGGGAGCAGTTTAGGAGCATTTTTAGACCTCCCCCATGTACCTGTTTTCACAGGTGTAGTGCGTTAGTGGCATGGTCTGCTGGGGAAAAAGTTTTCTGAGCCATGCCGCAACCACAGTTCTGACACGGGTTTTAGTCAATTTAAGTAAGTAAAGTAAGTTTTCAATGTCCTGGCTGAACAGAGGAGGTGCATGATCATCCCTCTGATGCAGTGAAGGTGTTCTGTCTCCTTAGCAGAGAAACAGCCCCAAAGTATAGTTTGTCCACCTCCATGTTTGATGGTGAGGTTGGTAGCATTCCTCTTTCTACAAACTTAGCAAATTGAGTTAATACCAAATAGCGTGATATTGGTCTCAACTGGACACAACATTTTTACCTGGCTTCTCCCTGGTTCATTTACATGTTCATGATAACTGCAGACGAGCCTGTACATATGCTGTCTTGAGCATGGGGACCTTGTGGGCCTTTTCAGCCTTGGGTAGGTTTACAATGTTGTCCCTGACATCATGAGACAGCTCTGTGGTCATGCTGCCTAATATGGAATTGGATAGTTTCTTTGAATTTGTGTATTTTCTACAAGTACTGTAATAACAAGCTGGGATTAGAAGAACTCCCTTACATGAGTTGCTCCTCCTTTAGGCTTGTTACAAGAATAAGGTGAGGACACCTGGGAGCCTGAAATCCTGATAGATGAAAGGGGATCAAATACTTTTTTCCTCTCATTGCCATGCACATCAATATCTGACTTTTGTGCACTAGGTTTGTGAGGGTTTTTTGTTGTTATGCTGCCTCTCATAGCTACATTAAACCTCCTTTTACAATTATAAACTGGTTATTTCTTTATCAGAAAACAAACATACACAATCAGCAGGGTATCAAACACCCATTTTGCTCACTGTAACAAAACACTTTTAGTGGTACTTTTGCAGACAAAAAGGAAAGGAGATATTCAACAAAAGGGGTTACAAACATTTCAGTAACAGGTATTCACAAGAATACATTAGGGGGATAGATGTGATTGTATTTTGTACCTCCAGTCTGTGTGAGATTTCAGCCAGCTTAGTGATGGCCGGTTCTTTGTATACAAACTCCTGCTCGTCTAAGTCTCCAAAACGAGTTCCATAAAAGCCAACTCGGAAGTATGTACCAAACATCCTCTTCCCCACCTGTGAAGAGGGGAAATAAAAAAAACTGTTATTAAAAAGACAAACTAAAGAGCAAAAGGAAAAAAAAGAGCAAAGATTAAATTGATTCCCCAGGAGAACCTACTTATTTCCACAGTTCAGGCATCGATAGGTTGTGCAAGATGGTCACCTATTCTGGGAGTAGGAAACGGTTTTCTTTATGGTGAACTCAAGCCACAACATGATTATTAATATCTGAATACAGAGGAGAGGTAAGATCCTCTGTCAGGGAGGGAAAACTGGGTTCAGTTTGCACAAATGTCCCCTGTGGCATAAGGACACAAAATACATGGGATGTGCTAACCATTCCTGACTCTATGAATATTAACAAATATTTTTGGGTTGGAGTTCTGATTTAGGTGGCAGCTTGCTTTTTCCTTTTTTTGGTAATATAGGTCACTACAGATTTTGTTAGTACAAAAAAACTCCCTGTTATCTGGCAGTAAATCATGCTGTATATAGACCATTATTTAACCCTATATTATCACTAGATCACTAAATAGCAATGCAGTGTACGCTCATAAGGTTTTACAACTTGAATTGGATTTCCTTATTATTTGGCTTTACCGGAAAGTCTACTGTAATTTTTTTTTTTATTTGCCTCTTGCTGAATCAGATTTCTTGCAGGATTTCCTGTGTCTGACAGGCCATGAAACACTGATACTTTTGGGTGGCTGCTGATTATGGTTTACATTACACAGCGGTCTCCATTCTGAAATTTTGAACCATATGTCCATTCTCCAAATCTATTCTCTTATAAAACACTGATAAAGACTGATAAGTCAGTAAAGCTAGCCATACACGGGTAAATTCCCGTGCAATCAACCCCCAATCAATCACAGCGTGTTGACGTCACCACGCTGTAAATTGATCGGGGATCAATTGAACGGAAATCAATGTGCACCACATAGGCACATCGATTCCCATTCAATGGGCACCTCCAGGACACATGTTTCTGCCCAGCCCCTAGCCCATGGGAATCAGAACACATTCACACGGGATAGAAGCTGGGAAGAAATCCATTCAGCCTGTTTCTCTCACAGCAGCTTCAGTGAATAGTGCTGACTCTGCCCCCTTCACACCGAGCCTGGGCGGAGTCAGAGCTAACAGCTGGCTGTGTGAAGAAGGCAGAGCTGGCTTTTCCTATACTTTACATGAAGATTCTTCTTCATGTAAAGTATTGGTGATTGAACAGGGTTTTCCAACATGTTGGAAACCCATTCATTTGAGGTTCTTTGAGCGGGCTCTATTGAACCCGCTCGAAGGACAGCACACACATAGGGGTCATAGCGGTGGACACCTGGTGTAGTCCACCATTTACCATCTGGACCAACCCCTTGGGCCCTCTGCCAATGTGATGCTGGGCATATGCTTTTATCCCTGATTAACTTGGTTGTGGTTAATCAGGACTTGTTTTTTGTTTTTGTTCAATCGTCGCTTTTTTACAGTTCTTTGATAGATATTAAAATGTGTAAAAAATACCTGTGAAAATATTAATACTTTTATTAAATATGTTTTTTGATTTATGCACCTGAAGCCTTTAAAGTCCCCATGCCCCTGTAAGCGATTACAGGGGAGATTCTTTGTTTGTTCTGTGTGTTTTTTGAGTTTTTGCTATTTACTTTTTCTAGTGAGCCAACAATACCTCTGTTACATTGACGTCACAAGCAGTGTTGTAAGTCCTAGTCAGTTCTCCTGTGTTGGTTTACAAAAAATCTTCCCCTGACCCAGTGGTTCCCAAACTTTCCTTGCAGTGCTACCATTTTTGATTTAGGAACATTTTTGAGCCCCCCCACCCCATTGAAACACAGGTTCGTTCCTCCCCAGGGGGGCAGCCCCCCAGTTGGGGAATCACTGCCCTGACCTATTTTCCATAATATAAATTGCAGGTGTTCGGTATCCCATTAGAGGGTAAAGCTAGCCATACCTATAGTCGATATTTCCTACTGATCAACCCCCCCAAAAAAACAAACAATCTTTTAAAGTAAATCAAGCGGGAATCGGATCCTGCCCACCTAGTTTAATTGACCACAATTGATCGAAATCAAACATAAAATGGATCGAGCAGTGATCAGTAAATTTCAGTAGATCATACAAGTATCTGACGGGTTTTCTCAATGACACTGTGTGGTGGTACAATCAATCGATGTTTGAATGAAAGTCAATGTTTAAATTGCACCAGACGATCGAATCAAAGATAGATCGTGCAAAAGTCGACCCATGTATGGCTACCTTAACTCAGACAACAGCACTGATTATGCTATAAAAACAAAAGAGAAGGAAGTGTCAGACTACTTCGAAGTTTTGGCAGATTAGGAGATTTCTAATTATTTTGACTTCAGACACAATTTAAAGGTTTTTTAACCTCCCTAGTGCACTGCTGAGGTCCAGATTTCTGTTCCAAAAGTGCACCATAGAATTCAATGGTAAATTTTTCTTTATGTTGTAGGCCTGTAACTTCCCAAAATATGTCCGTACAAGGGTCTAATAGACATCCTGAATATAATAATGTTTAAAAACACACAATTATTATTAAAAATAATTTGGTATGAAAGATTTCAAAACAGTATTTATGTTTGTTTATAATACAATTTTTATTACAATTGGAAATGTGTTTTGTTTTTTGTTTTACTTTGAATTGTTTTGGATACAGTTATCACTGGACAATGGACATATGACAATGGGGGTCATATTCCAGGTGTGCTCCTTGAAGACAGCCTAATTTGCATATGAATGTGCATAAGAATATTTGCTTTTAAGTTATGTTAAAGTATAATAAAAAGCACTCCAGGTAGCTAAAGTGGCAGAACATATAAATGGCCTTATGAGAAGGATGGGCCACTCCTTTAGCGAGTGTGTAAATTTAAACTTGAGCCATTGAAGTATTTAAACATTTAGCTAAATAACCACTTAGAGACACAGGCTATCTTACTCCTGTGGTTATATTGCAGCCTAGAGAAGACATGGAAGTTGGCAAACAAATATTGTATTCTTTGGCTAACCCTCCTACCAATAGCATTCTTTTTGTAGCAAAGTAATACCAGATGAATTATAAAAAAGACAGAGAATTAAACCTTATTCACCAATGGGAAAAATATTTTATGATGAGTAAGTCTTTTAATAAGAAACATGTGTGTGAAAAACAAATTATCTAGTGAAGTATTTCAGTGCTGTAAATGTAAATCACTTGGAGGTTCTCATGGAGGTTCTCACTTCTTTTGCTACTAACTACCATTGAATCCCTGAGCTTCCTGACTGCCAATGGGTAAAGCAAAGCCAATTGGATACTAAAAAAGATGACGTGCAGAGTAGCTGAAAGGTTGTAGGGGCTCTGAAGTGCTAACTGTCCTATTATTGTATGGGGGAAAAATGATAGTGCAGTTGGAGAGAGGAGATTACACCAATTAGCCAATGAAAAGTTGAAAGACAGAATTAAGCCACCATTTTGGTTATTAAATGCATAGTAACCCCCTCTCACTAAGGCAGGGGACATTCACAACACAAGGGAGGAGACTGAGCCAGCCAAGCTATTTACAGCCATAAGTAATGATCACAAAGGGTTCACTCACAGTGAATGGACTTTTGGAAGAATCTAATTGTTAAGACTTGAAACCGTGCAGTGTAGGGTTCCATTTACTTAAATTAAGTCAATTTGTCCAAGTATGATATTTCAGCCACAAAGTCAGCAGAACGAAGATGTTGTAAGCCTTGACGCTGCTGCCTTGTCAACTGTGAACATTCAAAATCATAACTTGGGGGGCATTGGGATTGTTTTTAGACAAAGTAAATGATTACTGAGCTTGAAGGATAAGTGTTGTAAGACCAGAGACAGAAGACCTCGGATCTCGGTAAGTATAGATCTTATAGAGGGCGTATAGTATAGAGGGCAGTTAGTGTAGGGATGGAGTAGGTATAAGTAAACTCATCCTTTAATGACTGACATTATATTTACTTGAAATCCCATTCATGCATGTAAGCAGGAAATAGGTTAATTATTTTTTGGATTATAATGTTAATAAGCCCAGTAAATGTTTAGTCTTCATTCATTTAGTAAACCCCAATCTGTGAGATCAAATCGCTGAGAAGACATCAATAGCCAAGTTTAATGTCACATAGTTTTTGATAATTGCCTGTACATAAATGTTTCTGCTTGAGCTGGCGAAGTACGGGTGGGTCTTTAATTTTTTTTTTCTCTTGACTGAAGTTACAAATATAGAGAAATATTCACCAAATCCAACTTACCACAACAGACAAGAGTAAAAAGTGTGGGGAGAAGGGTCAGCAACCGGGGGAGGGGGGAGCGACAGAGGAAAAAACAGAAATTATTTTCATTAGGGATTGTCCAAAAAAATAAATAAAAAAAGAAACAAATAAGCAAATGGTAACAAACTAACAAGGTAAATTTCAATCATGAATTAACCAGTGAGAGGTCAGGAACAAACAATGGGAGCAATGAATGGAAGTTAATTCATGGCTTGAAGAGAGGAAGAGAAGCATGCAAGAGACAAGCAAGGCAAAAACCTGTTGTGCATGCTGAACCTTGTAGTCCCACAACAGTTGTGGATCCAAGTTTAGGATTAGAAGACAGATGTAAGGAATGGCTGTTAGCATGCAAACATGACTTGATGAAGGTATTAAACATCAAAACTCTTCAGGGGTCGATTTAGTGTCAGTCTAAGCCATCCTATAATAGTTCCTCTCCAGCTAACCCAAATATCATTCCCTCCTGATCACTCCCTCAAACTCCTAACGTGTAGTAGAAAACGATAACTACTTCTACTGAAAAATTGCTAATGCTGTCTTATTTTTTCTGCCTTTTTTTGTGTACATAAAATACGCAAAAGTCTTCTTACCATTTAGGTGACCCTGATCTCCTACCTTTTCAGCAGAATGTCACCTACAACACCTAGCGTACTTCAAGTCCAAGCCTCCGTCGCGTTGAAATCAACACTGCAAGCTGCGTCAATGGGAACAAACGGAGGCTTGAGCGGACATCAGCGGATCATCTACACTAGACCATGGGGAAAACCGCGTAGTGCAGCCTCCCCCTGTAATCCCCTATGAGGAATGATGTGCCAGTCTATACTGGCGCATCATGCCCATGGTTAGGGGCAGCACGGCAGCAGGAGCGGATTCACAGAACCCGCCCAGATGTTGGGGATCCGGGGGTGTCCCGCGCCTGCACCGCAAACACATACCACGCCCCTTGTTTGCCACGCAAACCGCGCCTGCTGTGTTTTCTAATAGAAATGCGTATTGCTGACATGGCGAATATGGCATCCTAAACAGCTCCCAAACAGAGGACGGACACACGCACACACCGATGTGCACATAACACCCTATGCAGTTGATGGGGTGGTATAGTGTAGACCCAGCCTTACTACAAGGAAGACTGGAGGCTGCCGTTTATAACCATGCATTTTAATAAATCCTAGATGCTTGGCTTGAATGCTGACCATCCAGCCTTGTGGTCTTAACAAGTTTTTTTTTCAGAGAATTTAAAATCAAGCAGACATTGATAAACAGCCTCTTAAAAGGAAGTGAATACCTGTGTTACCCTACATATTGATTTCTTTTTCCCTAGAAATCCCCCTACACATGGGTCAATACCGTGGCGTGGTGATGTCATGGATTGCCGAACGACTTTTCATCTAATCGATGCACACCACTTTACGCAATCGATTCCCAGTTGATATTTTGGATGAGGATCGATCTATGTGTGGGGGGCTTTAGGGCTTCTATACAGGAAATCTACCCATTCTTATACCCAAATAGATATTAAGTCCCAACACAATGAAAAGAAGTGATTCTAGAATTTGGAAATTTAGAAATAAATTAAGGGGCCTACAGTCAGGACCAGGGGCCATAATAAGCTACAATGCAGGGTTAACCTAGCATGTATCTGTAGAAAAAATATATTTTTGCTTTCTGTGCCTAAATATAGGCTCATACCAAACTGAAGGCATATTTTATTCTCAGTAAAAGATGTGCCTCATATTTATAGTTCCTGACAGCTTTGTATTTTATATCCCATCAAAATGTTCACCAGGACTAAAAGAGGGGGTGAAACTTTTGAAAGTTCCATCCAAACCTAAATGTTATATAAGTCCTTTGGAGGCCAGGACAGGCTTACTTTAATTCAGCACCTTGCCTACAGTTTAGAGTAATACAAAGTACCACAAAAAATATTTGATAAAAGTAAAATGCAGCCAACATGCGTTAGCAACGCCCAACCTTCATGCAGAGGAATTGAGAAATACAAAGAAAACAGCCTTGCAAACACCAACGTTTTTAATTGGATATGTATTCTCAAATGGACCTACAGACTTTCAAGCCTCTGTGAAATTAGTTGGAAGGTGAAAATTATTCACTATGGTGCTGCTCTCATAGAGCCTTACTGCATTCAGGTGATGTTATTTTGTCAGTTACAAATTCCCACTGACCAAACATCAGCCAACAGGAATGTGTGGAGGAGGCATCAGGCAAGACCAGAAATGTATAAAATGTGTGTGTGGTCAAGATATCCAGAGTTGGGCAATGTGTGGAAATGTTGCTACAAGAAGGTACCTCTGCAGGTTATACTTGTCCCTTTTTATAAAAGTAATTGAGCCATTTTAAATAACCAAAATACACTACAACCTCCATTACTGAGTCTGCAATTGATTTCCCCTTGAGATAATATCCTCAGTCTAGAAAGCAGATTTCTATTCCACTATGCTTATCCACAACCAGCAAATCCTCTAAATCGACCCCTTGCCCTGCAGGGCGAGAGATGGAGAGAGAGTGGAGATAGATGTTGATGAAAAAGACAGTTTGTTTGGGATGATGAGGAATGTGAAAGTCACTGGTCTGTATTAGTGTGATGTGTATGGTTTTCATGCACTGAAACTTTCTGAATTGTTACTGTGACCACATGAATCCCTAAATGGAGTGTTTAGGTTAAAGGGTTCAGGTCACAGCAAACAGCAAAACACGCGGTCCACCACTAGCATGTGTGGGGCCAGAACAACTCACACTTTTAGTCTTCTTACTGACTGCAGTGATACTTACCTCCCAGCCAGTACTCTGTATAACAAGATAGAAAAAAAACACAGTGTCACTGGAAGAAAGATCTCAGAATTGGTATGGTACATATACTAACACAATGCTAATATAGGCAACCACTGACTCCAAACCTGGGTTGGGACTGCAAGTTCCAGGATGATAACAGCCCCAGGACCACTGGTTGCCTACATAGGATTCAACTACATACATTTTCAGATAACATTATAACATCAGATTTTGGAGTTGTATGCATCAACTATCAAAAAAGATAAACCCTTTTTATATGAAAATAATATCAACGTCCAATCATCACTGAGAAGTAGAGATGGTCGAATTTTTCAACTTGCTAACTTTGTGAGCTGATTGCAAGACCTCTGAAAATTATATCAACACCAAAATTGCTGGAGATGTTGAGAAGGTTTGTGGGAAAATTTGCACTAGCATGTGTAGTTTTTGCATAAATTAAGTTAAAAAATAAATAAGAAATTCAGAGACATACTTTCTTTTTTGTAGTATACCACCAACCCTTCTCTACATCTCCAGCAAGATTGGTATTGATACCATGTTCAGGGGCTTTGCAATAACTCAAAATCTTCGAATTTTTAAAAAATTATTTGACCATCTCTACTGAAAAGCTAATATGTTTAAAATGAGAATTCAAGAGTTGTTTTTGCTAGTGAAGAAAATACGGATTTGAGAGTCAAACTAGAAAACAATGTATTCCAGTATCAGGTTCAAGTGGAATCAGTGGAATAATCAACATGTTTAGGAAAGATCCCTTTCATCAGCATTCAAAGATAATAAGCCAGTATTGGATGCTGACACGTGTGCCAGAAGGCTCCAAATATTGCAAAAATAAATCCTTTTGAAGACTTTTTACATACTCAAGAGCCCTGGCAAGTTGGGACCTTTGAACTTGTAGAGACCATTGGATATTTATACAGATAAAACCAGACCAATTTAGTCTTTGATGTGGAAGAACAAATGTGACAGAAAATAATCAAGCTACAGGCAGCATAGTACAATAAAACCAGGCATACGATTTTTGGCTTCTGTGTGTTAACTTCACATGACCTACAGAACACTGAAGTTGTATTGTCTATAAAAACTCATCAAACATCCTTGAAGACGCTAGAAGATACTGAAAGGTATTAGCTCAATTGTAAGGGCAAGGTTCAATAAAACATTAGGGGCTTCCTGTGTTTCTGCTGAGCAAGAATGGAAAACCTTATGTTGTAGGAAATAGAGAAAACTGGTGGTTGAAATAGATAAACAGAAGAAGTCCTCATTACCTGATGTACAATCTTGCTGAATGCTTCCTGAAGTTTACCATGAATTGTACACAGTTTCTTGGCATCTCGGTTGGCTTCATGTATTGGGATCAGAACCTTATAGACATCATTCACAGCCTCATACATGCCAGCCTGAAAAACAGAAAGGGAAGATGGTGAAATAAATGATGCATATCCCCGGAAGGCTGCGGTGATTATCTTTCCGGTGGCAGCATTTCCGGGATTGTGGCACTGCCCCGATTGCGTCATGGTGATGTGGAAGGTGTGGGGGTATGCCATAGACCTCCATGTTAATAAACTATTCAGTTTTACTTTTACTGTCCAGCCAATGGTTGTGGGAAAGTCATGACCTGTGTTCTGTACTACCAGAAAGAGCTTTGCTTAGTGGCAGAGCTGTGTGAACTTGATAGAAAGAAATATAAAGCCCTTGGCATATAAAACACCTCATTCATGTCCCTTACATCTGTGTATTTATCATTTTGCCTGTTTCTTCTTGCACATGTATGTATGCATGTGCCAATGCAACATACATAAGTAGACAACCTCAGACATAAACTGTACGTACCATGGAGAATGAAGCTGCGGCCTGTTCCAGCAGACCCACTAGTCCAGCCTCTGTAAAATACTTTCCGGAACAAATTCCTTCCTCATCTGGGGAAACCACATCATCCGACACTGCTGACTCTTCCAGGACATTGGAGGAAATATTCTGAAAAAGCATTGTGGAATGTGAATCAGTAACGCAATATCTGAACTTATCACTAAATTACTAGATTGTACATGAGTCTGCCAAGCAGATGAAACATTCCAAGCTACATGTTCCCTGTGAAAGTAAGACGTGGATGGCAATGAATTGTTTTTTGTAAATAAAATTCTGTAAAAGAGGTATGAATTATGATGCCAAAGGATTAAATATAAAAAAGTAACAACAAAATAAAACAATGATAACAGCCTTCATCACAATACAATTTAAGTCACAATGTATTTGCTGTATCTAAAGTCAGACACTGCCATTCCTCTTATTCAGGTCATCAGAATGTACATATAGAGTATTAACCAGCATTTGAGCTAACTGAAAACAAATTAAGTAATGGTTGAATAAATAGAATTTGCTATAAATAAAAGAGCTATATAATATTGATACCATTTTTAAGCAAGTCTTTTTCAAAATAGATGTTTTTGGAGCTGAAACAATATCATAGGAGAAAGTAATAAAAGGTAAGACAAAAGAGAGGCTG
This sequence comes from Ptychadena robeensis, assembly GCA_036250615.1. NCBI lineage: Eukaryota > Metazoa > Chordata > Amphibia > Anura > Ptychadenidae > Ptychadena > Ptychadena robeensis. The sequence continues at coordinate 26,784,156 of CM070038.1, read as the reverse complement.
TGAACACAGTATAATTGTAATTCACATAATTTTGTGAAAGTGTTCCCCATAGTTTCATGTTGGAACACTTACTTCATAACCTAATAAAAGCTGGTACAGAGGTTGAGATGAACAGCATTAATATCTAAATAAATGTAGGGGTTAAAAATTTTAATGAATGCTTCATAAATTCTATGGGGAGTACAAATGGAAGAGGTTAAAAGGCACATTGTACCACGTAGATTAAAGCATGTCACATTATATCCAAGGACTAGTTTGTGCTGCATGTTTCTTTATAGCTCTCATTTCCCCTGAATGCCCTCTGTAAGGGGAACAACAATCTTTAACACACATCAACAACATCAAACACATCAACATGTGGGCGAAACATATCGGAGAGTTGATCAAGGAATGATCATCATATAAATCATCAACTGCAAATACATCCTTTGTAAATCTATTGAGTGATTTTCTAGGAGCCACAGTCTAATGATTACAGTATATAGATTTCTAATCTGTGTAATGATGCTGTTTTTATGTGTATTATATGTACTAATATTAAATATGTAATATGTTAAATAAAGACCTTTTACAATATTAACAAAAAAATTATGGATTACATGCAGTTACATTTCTGTGCCTAAAAACCTTATTACTCTGGTTATGAGGGCATATGGCCACCATTAGGGCAATTTAAAGAATTCATACAGTTCAGGGTGTGGCACATTTCTACACACAAAAGCCCAACCAGATGCTTGTGTGTTTACAACACACATCAATTGTATGCTTGCAAATCTGTCTTTATTTTTTTCTTGGGGCGTACCTGTAAATGTCTGCTAATGCCCAGGTCCATGAAAAGACCAAAACACAACTTTAGCTTTTCAATATATAGTTAGAGTTATAGGACAATTTGTTCCATATGGCAAGGAAGTTTACTGACAATGTACTCTTTTATTTAGGAATCTGAGATTTTATCTAGGTCCCCAGTGCTGTCATTTATTGGATGGGCATTACATAGATGCTCCTATTTTCTCACCTGGAAGGTGACGCAGCCCACAGGAAGATACTTGCGGTCCTCCAACATGCTGAGATATTCTGCCACAAGTGCAGCCGAGTGCACCAGGCACTGTGCCGACTCTGCATGATTGCCTCTCTCTGAGTGTTTCCCAGCCATGTTCTGAAGCCACGTCAACCGCAAGTCGGGCGAGGTCTGATATCCTTTTGCAATTCTTTTGGAAAGAAAAAATGTGATACAATTCAAGGTTATGACTTGCTTAGCGCATAAAACAGGCTGGATACATTCATTTAGGGAGATAGATCAAATTTGTCAAACTTAAACACGGAAAGCCAAAACTAAAAAATGTCTACAACTGTGAAAGATTCACAATAACATGTGACATCAAAAAGACACGTCTGTGCCAATTATTTCTTAAATAAAAATTAAAACCAATCTTGTAAGCCAAATATTAATACACTGAGGTCTAGGTCTGGACCCCAGGCTGGAATTTGGCACCTCCTAATATAGATACAGGACTGACCACAACAGGTGATTGGCAAGGACCACCTCTATGTCTGCAATACTTCTCCGTGTGCTTACCTGTACATTAGATCAATTAGCATCTCTGGGTCTTCCTGGTGCTCCTTCATCTTCACTGTATCTGACAGTATCATGTGCAGGTTGAACACCAAATCCTGGACCTGAAACACATCAAAGTCAAAGTGAAATCACACAGATTACAAAATATAACTTAAAGAATTATAACATAAAACAAGCATTACGGGTTAACCTGACAGAGTATTTGTAATTTGTGCAATAAGTAGACCATAAATGCACAAAGTGTGGCAATGGTATTGGGAAGGCCACTTTCTTTGCCAGTAAGACTGGATTTTGGTGTGGAGGATCACAAATGCACACAACCCATATATTAAAGTTGCCCATACACGCATAGATATGCGCTAGATCGATGGCCGCTTTGAGCGCTGTGCACATTCACGCCCATCTATCTAATGCATATCTGATGCAGCCTCCAAAACAGGGATATCAGACATGATGTCCATTGCTTTGGCATTGGCTGAGCTGGATGACACAACAGTGCTGTGCCTCCAGCTCCTTCGATATCATGCTCAGTGCGATTATGTCATTGTACTAAGCTCGAAGGCTAATCCATCTCATGGGCATCGATCCGTGTATGGCAGCCTTTACTGTACTTGGTCCCACTGGTGAAAATGTAATCTCATCTAATACTACTCATCTAATCAAACATCTATGGCAAATGCTGGAAAGTTCAACCCATGCAGGCCCCACCTCACAAATGGCATAGTTGGTTCCAGTTACCAAAGGTCACCTTTATCAAATGTTTTGGTCAATTGGTTAGCTGGTGTTTGCGTTACAGCAGATGTTTAAATGTGCCAGTTAACTTTTTTCTGTTGTCCTCTCCGATTCTTGGATTGGTGCCTGAATTTCACATGTTGTCATGTAATCTCAAGTAAATGTACACAATGAGTCTATATGCAGGCTACTACTGATTAAAGTGCAATAATGGTGTTTAAATTCAAGTCACATGCATGAATGGTTTAATTTTAACTTAGGTGTTGGTATAGCCATATATCTAAAAGTCATTAAAAACAGAGAAAAAAACAGGGTAATATAAATTTAAAAAAACTATTTTTGGCAGTCTGTACTGTATTGATGACAATGAACTTCATTTAGAGATACAACATGCATTGAGAGAAAATCTGTCAAAAAGTTTTGGCTTTAGATATACTGTATATTATTTATATGTTATATGACGTCATTACATACGGTTGTGACGAGAATCGACCGCGCACCCTTTGTGTGCCGGTAGTTACTTTGGTTGGGGATGCTGGTCCCAATGTGAAGTAATTAAAACGATTAAAAATTCTTGCGATCGATTTACGAGCCGATTTTGTGCTCAATTCAAGGTTGGTGTGTTAGATTTGCTGGCGATTTCATGTTTAATCTGCAGCAAAATCGGTCGTAAATCGCAATATCTTGGCCCAGCTTTACACATTTTTGAACAACATAACCCTGTCAAAATTACTTTTAAGCAATGTTCCACTGTAACATTTAAACCTTCATACTGACCTGATCTGAAAAGGTTGTCTCTCGAAGTTCCAAGTCCTCCTCTGCATAGGTTAATATTGTCTTCAGAGACCGCCGCAAAAATTCTTCATTAAAATTCTGAGACGTCCCGACCAGCGAGGACAGTGACATGGTGACCTGCATCTTTACACGGGCAAAATTCTGCAACAAGATAAATACAAATCTCACATACAGCTGGGCTGCATAGACATGAAAAGTTTCAGGGCACACCAGCTAAGCTGCAAGTCTTTACAGGTTCACCTTAATTATCTTTTCCCATTTTTCCTTTCATTCCCATTTCTTTCAGCAGAAGGGTTCCAAACAGTTTTGCATGTACTTTACTGAAGTAAAGACTTTATCAAGTCTAGTGTTAAAGCATATTAGCAAGTATTAGGTAAGGTTTAAAACACAAAATCGATTAAAAAAACTGCATGTGAGAGGCAAGGATTGCAAAGTTGGGAATTTCTTACTGGGGTTGTAAATGTGATCTTCTGATTTCAGTCTGTCAGTAGACAGATATTCAAACTTTCTTTGATCTTTAGTACCAAAGAAAAGACTAAAAGAGTATATTTTCTGGACAACACTTAAAACTAAATACAGGTCAGTATATAAAAAAACCACTTCAGGCTCTTTCTCCCCCCTCTTTCCTTTTCTTGTCCTTCTCCCCTTATCCGTTTCATCTTCCAAGTATTTCACTTTGCCTTTTACCATTAGGATTTGTTCAGCCTTGCCTGCCTTTGGTCATGACCACACTGTGGCTGCAATATGTTTTATGTTTTTCTTCTGTGACATTTCGGTGTGTGTTATGTTTCATTTTGACATGTGAACGATGCCAATGTTTATTTACCCCCTCCCTCTTGGCTTTCTGTATTTTCCTTTTTTTTTCTTTCCCCCTTCTGACGATTTACCAATAAAACTGTATTCCATAAAAATACACCTCTTGGACACAAGTCACACACAGAAACCTCAGACCCTGGAGATCTATGCTACTAATAAAGAATGCAAGATTTTGATCAGATTACATGATGGGTATTTTTTACATGTATATAATAGTAAAAACTATAATCATTACTATTGTTCGAACAAGTGGGGATACCTATGAATACTATCAATTTAGTTTTCAGATTTAACATAATCAACTACAAGGATTGACTACATTTGACAAATCAAACATACAAATATCAAGAACTTGCAGAGCAAATACATAGCACTGGCAGAAGAAATAGGACAGGTAAAAGAGTTAAGTGAACTCTCTGGGTCACAACATTTCAGGAAAGTGTAAATGCATGTTACATTTAGATGCCATTGTAAATCAGGCAAACTCTATATGGATTTGCCCCGCTCTTGCAATTTAGAATCTTTTTTTTTTTCAATATAATTAAGCAAGCTTATAACTTAAAGGTATCTAATAACTTGTATTGATTGACCCACTACTTATGCTCTGTAAAACACTTTTTCACATTGGAATACAGCAGTGGTTTCCAAACTTTCCTTGCATCGAGTCCCCCTCCCTACTCAAACACAGGTTATGAATGCGGGCCCGCGCCCCCCTGGAATACCTTCGTGCCCCCCCCCCCAAGGTGGCAAGCCCCCCAGTTTGGGAACCACTGGTATACAGGTCCCCATTAAAATCAAGAAATAACAAACTAGGACAAGATGACTAAACTCACGTTTCCAATTTCAAAGTTCTGTCTCATGAGCAGGTAGAGGGAGGCACTGGCATGGGACCGGATGGTACCGATGCTGCTGCTGCAGTGTCTCAGCAGTCGAAGACAGAGATCTGCGCATTGCTCCGTCTCCTCTTCAAACAGCAGCTCTGGAAACTGCAGGGGAGAAAAGCATAGGAGAAAATTAAGATTATAGAAAGGGCAATGTAAAACCCTCTATAGGTTGGATAAGAGCCCAAATCTAAGAAGTGAAAATTAAAGTCAATAATCTGTCAACATCCTACAATTATAACATCCTAAGGATTTCTATTGAACCCAAAGATTTCTCATCCCCCAAATTCATCGGGGGTAGAGAAGGACTTTGAGACAGATACAGTTGTTTCAACGTAAAGCCCTGTCTGTGGAAAGGAAATGATCACAGACAGAAGTCCATTTCAAACATTACAAGTACACAGTCTACCTAATTTGTGGCTTCTACCCAGATATTTCATTCTCAGATCAACTAATCTCTGCAATGACCAATAACTGCATAGTCGAAATTGTGATAACCTGAAGCACAGTCAGAAAGTCCTGAACAAGTGGTTCCCCATAGTTCCCATTGAACACAGGGGTTTTAACGTAATGCTGAACCAAGGGGGGCTATGACAGGGCTGTCTCCACAGGTGGTCAGAGCCCCAGATCCACTGGCCCTGCCTCCGTCATGTCGACGGAGGCTTGCCAGGGCATAGTGGAGACTGGGGCTAAGGCTAAATACATCAGTATTTGCCTTTTTTGGCAAACTCTGTAGCGGTACAGCTTCTTTCAATTTAATATAAGTGTGCATGTATGCAATCACATTAATCACAATTGTTTTATCTACCATCTTACCTTAGAGACCAGGGCTCTCTGTGTGGCAAAGCAGTGCTGCAGGTAGAGGGCGCTCTGGTTGCAGGCCATGCTGTGAAGTAGAGTCTTCAATACCCCACCCAGGATACTCTCTTTGGATTCTGTCATTGACACAGTCTAAACAGAACATAAAATAGTTATTACATTCAAACTCACACAAATGGATAGGCTAGTTGGTCAAACATAGTAGGGGTAGATCCATCATACTCTTAAGCTAGGCATACAAGGTTAGATTTTAGCATGATCGATTAGATTTTAGATCTTGAGCTTTTAATTGGACATGATTAAATTAAATTAATCCAAAGTAGTACCACAGGGATGGTTCTATCGGAATACGATCGTAATATGACCAAAATCAATGCTTTAAGTTTCGATCAAAAAACACAGGGAAGAGTCATATATAAATGTGTTTATCTAATACAATCGACCGACTAACAAACACATTCTACAGTATTAGATAGATTGTTGTACAATCGACTAAAAATTTCCAACATGTCCGATCACATTTCGATCAATGTTTTGATCATGTGCAGTATACAATTTAAATTCGATTGATGTAAACTTTCATTGTTTTAGGTCGAACGAAAGCTAAAATCAAACTGTGTATGCCTAGCATTATTTTTTAACCATTGATGTTCCTTTTATATTTTTTTTTGTAAAAAATCCAATGCAGGAGACCAATATTTTACTGCAGTTTCTAGTGTATTCTATATAAAACATGTAGGGCATAAGACATTCTGGTTTTGGCAAAAGAGAAGCTTATTAATTCTGAGGGACACAATTCAGCTCCTGAGGCAAATACCTAAATGATTTCCACACACTACATTCTCTCTAAACTACTTCACCATCTACTACTACCACCAATCTCCTTTCAGCTCCTTCAAACACCCTCATTACCCTGACTCCTTGCATATTAAAAGCTAATACTCTTGCCCATATACTTATTCAATTATACCCATAACTAGGAACTCCATACTCATATCTACACCAAGGCAACAACCAGTGCTTTCAGATGTGCTCTAGTGGACTCAGTTTTTTTTGTCTATTTTGGGATATTTTCTCAGGTATGTTAAACTTCCCAAACAAGCAGAGAGTCTCTAAAGGTAGGTATACATGGGTCGATATGTCACCCGATCCGATCATTGCAGGCGATCGTGGAATCGTCGATTGATCAGATCGGGAATCGATGGAACAACACCTTGGGAATCTGATTCGTGGTCGATTTGGACATTCCACGAAATCCATAGATCGGAAAGGCTGCTGCACAGGGAGCTATGGGTACTTTGATTGTCAAACGATCGACCAAAAAAAAAACATGTCGGTTCAATGTGTGATCCGATTTTAGGTTGATTCTGATTTGTTTGGTAAATCGTTCAGGGTGGGCAGCACTTGATTGATCGGTCAAAAATCGAGTAAAAATTGACCCCTGTATGGGAGCCTTTAGAGTGCCTCTAACCTTTCCCTGTGCTGGAATTGTGGTTTATAATACAGCAGTCTGTCTTTGTGTTATTGCATTGTTGTTTCTCACCTGCACAACGATTTCCAGGGTATCCAGAATTATGAGATTGGCCTCTGTAGCTAGATTTCCATCTATTAAAGCCTCATGTTCCAGCTCTGCCCGGGACCTGGCAGAAGAAAGCATATATTTATTATGAATGTTGTTAACAAAAGCACCAGAAAGGGTTATATTAGAAAACAATTCAATGACACAGACAGAGACCAAGGCATATTACTATATCCATGCCTTAAACCCAAATATTTAAACATAAAATGTGCACAAGTAACATTTACAAGCATTTCTGCAACCTGAGAGATTCCAAAACGTAAGGGCTGCATCCATGGTTTTTGTCTGCAGTGTCCATTGCTGGTAAGAAACCATGCACAAATGAATTGCCCTCTTTCATACATTTGTATGGGAGACAACAACTGTTGCACAAAAATGCATGCTGCAGGGGCTTGTGACTAGCAGCATATGCAATAATTGTATTCACAAAATATTGCACATTTTTCACCTAATATTTGCAATAAATTAGAGAATTCGTAATCTCCAGTCATTTATTACCTTCATTGCACACATCGGCACTAGTTGCATTGCGCATGACCGCAAAGCACTTCACAGGACCAGAACAGAAATCTTTGTACCGTGAGTTAACCCAAGCAGTGCTGCGTTAACACCAATGCTAGGCATGTAATAAACATCTTTTAGTGTATTTTTCCATACTGATAAGTAGATGGTCTTTCTATGTCTAAAAAGGTAGCTCACTCAGAGCCAATCAGGGAACTACTGGTATGACTATGAGTCTAAGGCTATGTTTCCATGGTGCTATCAGTGCGTCAACCTCTAGCCGGCGGATCGGCAGAACGCCATGGAAACAACCGGTGCTGCAGTTAGGTAATGTGGATTGGGACTGTCAGCATGCCAGCCAAGGAATGTGCGTAGCGCAGGGGGTGCCGATGGACCCAATCCACATTACCTCACTGAAGCATGGGTTGTTCCCATGGCGTTCCGCCGATCGGCCGTTTGGGCAGAGTTTGACGTACTGCACTACGTTGACCTTCTGGCCGGCGCATCGGCAGAACGTCAAGGGAACAACCAGGGCTGCAGGTATGTAATGTGGATTGGGTCCATCGGCATCCACACCAAGGAATGCGTTTAGCGCAAGGGATGCCCAATGACACCATGGAAACATAGCCTTACATTGTACGCATGCATACAAAAAAACACAGCAGCTATCTAAAACAAAACTCAACATCCAACTTTGCTGGACAGAGAGAGAGGTGGCTAGCCCCAAGGGATTTGGGTGGTAAGGAAGGGAAAACCCCAGAAAAAGGGATGGTCTTAAAAGGTCCATCTTATTTAAAAAATGTAAAAGGATATAGTATCCACATAGATTGACACACATTAACACTTAATAACTCAATTTCTCCAATGCTCCATGTCATTTTGTTTATTGAGCGTTTGACAGCAACTATCTAGTTTAAATGTTTCCCTTTCCTTACATCTCCTACAATTGTGATGATAGTGTTCAGGGGCTTTGCAATGAACTCACCCTCTAAGTCCTCTAGTCGAAATTAAGCAATTTTCTACTTAAAGCCCCCCATACACGTTCCGATTTTTCGTGCGAATTTTGCCCGACCGACCAACATGGTCGGGAGATTAATCGATCGAGAGATTAATCAGATGCGGAATTATGTACACAACCGATCCCAATTTCTCAAAACCGGCCTGAAAAATCGGTCGGGACCGCTTCGGACCTGTTCGGAAATTTCAAACATTTTAGGTTAAAATTGGGTGACACGATCGGACGAAAAATCGGTCGGGAGAATAATCGGAACGTGTATGGGGGGCTTTAGATAGAGAATAATTCGGATGCCATTTTTTTAGCACATTTTGGGTACTGAAATATTTGTCTTATACTCGACTACAGACTATACTTTGTCTTTGAGGGTTTTTTCCCTCACTTTAATCAAACTCTCTTCAAGCTGAGAAATGCTACATGTTTGTGAAGGTTATAAACAATATGTGATTATTGTGATGATTTTTCCTCACCAATTCTAAAGCTTTTGACAGATTCAGAACAAATCGCTGAATTCTAAATCTAAAGAAATGCATTCCACCTTACTTCTAGAGCTCCCACGGTATTACACCAAACACTGCACATGATGTCAAACATCAAAATATTGTTAGGAGATATTCAATACATTAACACAATACATTACAATCAATTATCAAACATGTTATTGACAAGTATGAACAATGTGCACACAAATCCTTCCCTGACAGAAAGAGAAAACAAAAACTTGCAATATATATTAGATATCAATCACAAGGGAAGCAAAATTTGCTCAAGGAATCTTGTTAGCGGAGTATGACCCATAAACACAACATTTCCCATACCAAGGCAAACTAGAGTCTACAATAGATATTTTATTACCGTATATACTCAAGTTTAAGCCTACACAAATAAAAGCCCATGTACCTTATTTTACCTAAAAAAGCTGAGGGTGGGAAATGCAAAGTCAGTTTCTAATTAAAATTCCACCATCTCTAGTAAAAATTAACAAATTGTCCACAAGATGCCGCTGCCATCCATTTTTGTTTACATTGACCAGCCGATCTCGGGAATGATGTAGATGGAATACTGAATAAACATCGGACCATTCACAGAGGCTGCTGGCGCCTGCAGGGAGACCAGTGAACACCCCGACAGGCAAGTAGGACTCTGACCTTGACTAAAAGAGAAGGCGAGGGGGGCTTTCTTCAGCATGTTTTTGTGCTGAAAAACTGGATTTAGAACATCCGCCCAGTGTGCTTTTCTATTTGTATTAAGAAATTTTTCACTTAACCTGGTAGCTATATATTAGGGCTGGTTCACATTGGATCAATGGGGTAATGTGCTTCAACACAGGCAAAACCATTGGTTTGTTACATTGCTTTTCATTTTGACTGGTATGGCAAATGCAGCTCAGTGCAATGCACCTTAACCTTCCTAGCAGTAACGACGAACCCAGCTCTTCTCTATATCGCTGCATCATTTCCGGGTTTCCACACCCACCCACCCAATGACGTTGAAGGGGGGTGCCATTGACCTCCCAGCCGGCTGTGGTGTGGACAGGGGTGGGCAGGCATTTTACACAGGGTACATTGTACACTGCTGCAATCGGCCAGACCACTAGCTCTAGAATAAGCTATTGTTCACAGAAGAGTAAAGCAGGGTACAGACGTAGAGATATGGGTCAAATCGATGGCCATTTCAAGAGCCGTGCGCGCATACGGCCATCTATCTGACCCATATATTGTGCCCCCATCGCTGTTCTCGAGTGGGACAAATCAATCCCGCTTGAAAACAGCCTTATTGGACATGACCGTAAATACGGCCGATGCCCGATGCTTTGCCTTAAAACCGTGGGTCTCCAGGCAAAGCTCGGCTGAGGAGGAACCAGGGAGAGACAGTTCTGCTCTCCCCGTCCCCTCCGATATCTGACAGCAGCGTGATGACATCCTCACGCTGCTGCAGGGTACATCAGACAGCTCAAATATGGAGCCCTCTGTACCCTGCTTAAATCTTTGTAATCAATAGATAGACAGAATTATAAAGGGCCAGGGGTTTTTATCTCTATAGATAAATCCTTAAAGTAGTCCACCTTGTTGGCTTCAATCAAATAGAGCCAGGGACATTTCTCCAGCTATGTGAAGTACAGAGGGACCCTGGCACCCCACGCACGCATAATTCTACTAGCACACACCCCCACACTCAACAACTTATCGGCTTGCACCACCCCATCTCCCCCCCTTAAAATTCATCTTCCAGTAGTCCAAACTATTTACCACCACCCTAAACCCCCCCCCCCTCCAGTTAAAATAACTTTTAAAAGGGGGCCCCGGGCAACAATTTTGCATAGGGCCCCTCAAATGCTAGAAGCGGCCCTGAATACAGCCATTATGTTTCCTGCATAGAATATACATTGATTGAATACACTGTACTTTACTGTTTATTCACACATTGTATTACTTTTTGAGGTAGGTTTCATTATTAGATATTTTTTATATGCAGTGATTCAGAAAACAAAATCACAAACCTGAGGCTATTCACATTGCTTTAGCTGACAGACATTTGGAATTTGGAAACCCTTCACAAGTAACTTCATCAGTGATGAAAGACAAATGTATTTCACTTCACCATAACTATACAAAACATGCAACATGATTTAGGCAGCTGTGCATATTGGGAAGACGTAGAAGAAAAACGCAACACACATTATAATAGGACAGAGAACTTTAGATGCTAAAACTTAAACTGGATGCGATGGACATGTACAATGTAGAAGCAAATATAAAAGCGTGACACACCAGAGTGACAGTACCTGCAGGGTTTGTGGCTTCTAAATTTACCGCACATGTGGAAAGATAACCAAAAGTAGAAGTTAGGAAGAAATGAGAGGACGGGGACAATTCCAAAATAGTTCCATGGTACGGTCAAGGAAGCTTAAAACAGGTCATCCATGTGCTCAAGTTAGGACAAATCAAATCATGATCCTGCCAGTGCCTATGCTCTCACTATTTTACCGAAATAAAACGAACGGGGGATGATTGTAGAATATATATTGTGGTACATATTCCATAAAAAAGATAAAGAAGAAGATAAAGAAAGATAGGATTTTATTACACACTGTACTCTGTGTTAAAGAGATCTTAAACCATTGGGGGTTTACTGCAACCTTCAGATATACTTGACATTACTAACCAAAAACAGGATTCTCAAGAAGTAGACTTCTAGCTACAGCTACTATATAGCAAAATATGAGGTTCAACAAAACTAGAATCACAAGTTAGATACATGTCAATGACGGGATTTGTTGATAGTGATCCATTTCATGCCTAATAAGAAAAGCTGGAAAGACTAAAAGATTTACGAATTTGTTGGATAGATGGCACTGGATATCTAAGGTTTTTGGTGTTTTTTATCTAAAGCAGACTTGGGCAAACTAAGGCCCGGGGGCCATAATCAGCCCTTTAGTCTTTTATACCAGTGTCAAGACACTCTGGCTCCCCTCAGTCCCTGCAATGAGTGCAGATAACACCTAGAGGATAATTGTTTGGATTGTTTCCTAGAGGCCAGAGTTTGCCTGCAATAGAATATTTAATCTTCTCTAACAAAGCTTCTATTTATAATTTTTTTTTAAATATCCTGTCCTAGCTACAAGGACTTAGGACCCCTATGCATGGCTGCCCGTGTAGGCTCTTGGTCCAGCACCTATGTCACATTTAAAAACCCATTGTGGCCCACAAGTAAAAGTATGCCCACCCCTAAAGGTACCAATAAATATCTAAACGCTAGACTGCCAGTTAATTCAATTTAAAATCTTTATTGAAGCCACTTTGAAATGTGACTGAGGTGAGGGTGTAACAGAATTAAGGTCTGCAACAAAATCCCAATTTATTTTATACCAATAAAGTCTCAGAGCGAATCTGTCAATATCAGACAGAAGCAAATATGGTTAAGAGGCTAAGCCTTGCAAATTAACTGATGCTGGAATTGAAATTAAATGGTCTAAACAATATAACTTCTACACTTTTATTGTTTTGGGGGGGAATTTGACAATAAATGAAAGTACTTCAACTACACATTCTCCTTTTATGTTTGTCAGTAATCTTAATTCTAATTCCCTGCAAATGGTGGTAGGAGTGTTATCACTTTACACAAAAATTAACAAAACCATAATACAGTAAGTGTAATAAGTGTCATACTTGTCCATCTTGTCTGTGTTTTGCCTCCAGTGAGTCATCTCTTTTCTCCAGCGCAAATTCTCCTGACTGCCAAACGCACTTCCTGACGGACTCCTCTCTGTCAAGAGAGAAAAAATCAGTACAATGAAAGGAAAGAGTGTAATCTGCAGGATACCCAGAGTACTTACTCCAAATGTATAAGTTTGCGTAAAAGATTATTCTGCTTAACCTCCTTGGCGTTACAAATGTGGCACGCTTTTTTAAAAAGCGCACCATGGGTGTTCTCGGCGGAGAACAATATGCTGCGCTACAATTTCCTACCCGCCCAGAGGACAACTGACCAGAGATGCCGGAGTTGTGCTGGGAAAAGGCGACGCCTACACCTGCCCCCTTTGCGCCACCAGTGACGCGATCGGGGGCAGACACTGAAGCATCAGCGTTCATGCCGATGCACAGAATTGCCAGGGGAATCTGGTGGACAGGTAACTTTCTCCTGAGTTAACTCGAGTCCAAACGCCAAGAAGGTTGTTTGTAAGTTCCTTTTATTTAGGCTTCAAATGATAATTATTTAATCATATATATTCATTAAATATATTTATTCACAAACATTATTAACACCAATATTTTCTTATGAATCACAATTATACATATACTCCTACCCCCTCCCAAAAATGTTAAATATTACAGATAAATAATGCAATGCAGTAGCTTTAAGCCTGGCATACACATGCCGATTAGCGGCCGATTTATGTAAATTTATGTAATTTATGCCGAGGTAATGGCTAGCACACAAAGGGTGCCCGGCCGATTCAGTCAGCCCGGTATTGCAGCGTGAGGACGTCATCACGCTGCATTCCAGAGCTCATCGGAGCTCGTCTGTCGGCACCCGTCTGCGGGTGTATAGTGTATTTACTCTTCTTACTGTCTCAATGCCAGACAACCAGTCAAATAATGTTGACCATACACAGCAATTTGTGATCGATTCAGGCTTGAGTGATTCATGCTGGATTAAAATATCAACAGATATAACAGACTTTGTATAGCGCTACACTTAGGGATTGATAGAAATCTGGATCTACCAATTATAAATCTTATACATGCAGGTATTTGTTGGTCACATTCACCACAATTCTGCCATATAACATGGTAGTCATAACTAAAAGAAAGCTCATAAATTCATCCGAATACAGGGTGTCCTAGGTTTGGGATTTCTAGTGAAAGCCAAGGACCTAGCCACATAAATTAGCTACTGAGTGATCATAGTAATACGAGTTTGGCCACCCTACATGACAGGAAACTATACTGTACCACAGCCTAGTTTTCTTAGCAGTGATTTATAGCAGTGAAGTTTCTTATTGCAGAATTTGATACACAGACTCTTAAAATGTGTGCTTGCTGAATGTATGCAGTGTTTGGGTAATGATTCAGAATTTAAAAAAAGCCAAAAACAATTGCCATTTCCTCTGTTCTTCATCTGTATGTATTATAATGCAAACTTAAGTTAAGGCTAGAACAGTGATGGCGAACCTATAGCACGTGTGCCAGAGGTGGCACTCAGAGCCCTCCCTGTGGGCATGCGAGCTGTCAGCCAGCAGAGAGGAAAGAACTGCAGCCTATTGGCTCTCAATGCTGTCAGTTGCTGGGCAAGATGATAGTGAATGTTTGTTAATACATTTGGTTTGTATCTGTTATACAGAATTACATTGAATAAAAAGTGCACTTAATCCTTACCCCCTTTCACATCCACACTTGTATTAGAGATTGTTTCCACTTATTCTATTTACATTACAGACTAGGGGGATTCTGATTCACATGAATGGACAGAAAAAAGCTAGTCAAACACGGCTTAATGAAGAAACAGATTAGAGCAACATTGGGCGCCAATGCGCGGTCCCGGCTCCTGATGTTGCTCTAATCTGTTTCTTCATTTGAGCCATCCACGGTTCATTTGAGCAGGATCAACTGAACTGATCAACTGATCCTGCTCAAAGGAACTCGACCGAATGGGTTTCCAACATGTTGGAAAACCTTGGCTGAAATCCATTACATTGAATGGGGACCGCAAGTCACCATCCAATGTAATGGATGGGCTGCCAGCTGAGCTGCACACACCGGCTGTGTGATCAGCTATATGGCTGTGTGTGAAGGGGGCCTGGCCAGCCCGTCTCTGCCAGAAAAGGGGGCGTGCAGGCTGGCTGCTTCTCGGGCTGGGGAGAAGCAGAGAACCGGGGAAGACTGGCCCCAATACGATTGACCCACGATTAATCACAGCGTGGTGACGTGGCCATGCTGTTATTGATCGCCGGTCGATTGCAGGGGAATCTACCCAGTGTTCTCCCCAGAGCAGATTGGCCGGGCGGCCCGCCCGGGAGATTTTAGTCCCCGCCCGGCACACAAGCCCTCCACGGCGAGCAGCCTGACAGGCGGCGCCTCCCATTCTTCAGGAGCGCACCACAGCCACTGAAAGACTCCGGCCCGCGGCACACTACCGGAGCCGCGGGCCGGAGTCTTCCAGTGGCTGCGGCGCGCTCCTGAAGAATGGGGAGGCGCCGCCTGTCAGAGGACTCGTGTGCTGCCGCTGGCCGGCAGCCTATCAGAGAGGCCGCCGGACCGGTGCAGGCTGAAAAAAAATTCTGGGGAGAACACTGCTACCCGTGTATGGCCAGCTTAACTGTGACCCAGCATCAGTCAATGTAAACAAACCTGGTGACAACACATCCCTGATCTCTGGTCTGGTGTATAGAAAAAGCAGTAGAAAGATAAGGCCACCTTCTTGGACTTTTGGAGCACGTCACATACTTTTCATTACTGTCATACAAGCAATCTTGTCTTTAAGCAATGTTAAATATGCCACTGTTTCACAGGATCAGAGTGACAACAATTACACATGGACAAGGTTGGTCTAGACAGACCTACCAAGCTGACCTCTGCTTCTCCTGACCATCTCCTGTCTGGCTCCAATGCTCCCCAGTATGGCTTCTTCCAGTTTGGCCCGCATATCCTTGGACTTCTTGAACGTTAAGCTGTTCATGCGCTCAAAAGCTTTCTTACCCTGGGAGAACAGGAAAAACATCTTTTGCTTAAACACTTTGAATCCCTAGTACATGTATAAATGAAACCATCTCCAATGCACATGGTAGCCCTCATATCTGTGTATAACAAATTCACTTTAGATATGTTGCATACATTAAAAGGCAGATGGCTATGTGACATAAATACAGACAGAAGTGTAAGAATTTCAGTTTTGCACACTTGCCTTGTATTCAAAGCAGGAGACACAGAGGTAAAGCAGGTCCAGCAGGCGGTTCAGTTGCAGGATGGACAGGTCTGTAAACCACTTCTGTAAGACAATCTCATCTGCATTCTTAAGAACCCAAAGGAGGCAGATCAGAAGGCTACGGCTTGACTCCGCTGAGAACGTAGAATGTTGTCTGGTGGGCTGAAAATTATTATGGCCAAATTTAAAAGGTGCAAAAAAGGAAAACCATAAGCAATTGGTTGGGCACCTCTAACACTAAAAAAGGGAAATGATTAAGTGGACAATAAAAGCAATATTTGCAGACTTAAAATTACAAACCTTTCCTACCCTAAGATGAAAAACAAGTTAGCTGCCATTAATACTGCACTAAGCCCCAGTGAGAACAGTGAGTGGAAAAGGGTAAGAGGTACGATGCAATATTTTACAGTACCTGTGATGTTAACATGAAGCTGCTTGGTCTTGTCAGCTGTGGCACTGACGAGGTCCCGGCTATAGCCATTGCAACAGTTTGGCTGATCATATTCCCGGCTTCACCTTCTTGGTCGTCTCCAGAGGTATTGGTGTGCCTTCCTCGCTGATTGTGAGACTCTGACAAAACAGAACATATCTGTTGAAGTATATGTGCTTATTGTGAGCGAGGACAATGTAATTGAACTATTCATGAATTCAGAGTGGAGTTGCCATTCTCAGGTTTTGCTTACTACATGAGGCTGTAGGCTGTAACTTACTAGCACAGAGGTGGGCAAACTTTTTGACTCGTGGACCACATTGGCTTCTTAGGTTTGATGAAGGGTTTGGAACAAGAGCCTGTAATGGCCCACCCACCATATGTGTGCCAATTCCATGCATCACCGACATCACTAAGGATAGCAGTGATGTGTGATAGGTGACATGTGACAGGGACATTGTTATCTTTTTAAATTTCCTGCACTTAAAAAAATGCTAATTCATTGCAATGAGCTGAGATAATTCCTAGAGACAGCCTGTTGTTGCCCAGTGTCATGATCACATCACTGCATAGTCCCCAAGGAAATTTTAGTACACCTCTAGGCATTATGTGCAGAGAATAAGCGGAGGGGAGCATCTTTTCAACAAGGTTATAAAGGGCTGGAAAAGAAAGTTTAAAGGGCCAAATCTGGCCCCCAGTTTGCCCACCCCTGTACTAAATGAATAATTACAGGGGGCAGAGCTTCCAGAATCAATATTACAGATTCATACGCTTGTATATAATCTATTATATGCTGGCCACATCTAGTCTTGACCAATGCTTAATGGATTGGCAGAAATGACTGTGTTGGTTAAACCCTCCTACTGTAAGCTCCACCATCTGGGAGTGGAAGTGCAGGAGGTACAAATATAGAGAATTTGGATTTTTGAAGAAAGAAAGCTTTTGTTTTAATCTCAAGTTGATTAGGCTCTTAAAACACATCGTATATGACATCAAACCACATCTCTGATTCTTAGATGTCCTAACTTTAACAACTTATGTGAAATAATTGAGATACCCAGGTCAGTCCTTTGAAGGCTGTTGTGTATGCCACTTTATGACTCATATTTTACTGGTACCAACATTTGAATCTCTCATCCGTGACAATAAAGCAGCATACCTGTTATTTTTACAATCTCATATATACATGATCTAACCCTATGTAACCAACATGTCTTATATTGTAACTGCTTTTACAGTTTTTTTTATGTTTTGGAAAATGTTAAAAATGTTAATAAAACTGTTTAAAAAACACATAGGATTAGGTATGTTTTTGCCACGAAGGAGCCTTTAGAAATCCGTTAAGTGTCGTACATAGTACCTTCTTGGCACATGCTATCAGATATGCAGTTTTGCAATAAGACTCAAGAACTAAAATCACTTTCTTTTTTGCATTTGTTGTATGTAACACTCATCTGACAGTGAGCGTTTTTATGCAGCTGCAAAATGGCATTAGATCGGGCAGCAGGATGGCTTTAAATTATATATACATAGAAGAATTATATCCTCCACAAGAGAGTTGGCAAGAATAACTCGCCAAGTGAGATACTGGGAGCACACATCGGTCAATGACCTGGTAACATACCTGTGAAATCATACAGCTGGGGAACGGTCTCCATGACAATACCAATCAAAGGGAGGTACAGCATGGCCACGCGGGCTTTTACCTCAGGATCAGCATAGCGGGGATCGGAGTCGTGAGTAGATAGCAAGTTGTGTACCATATTGATCACTTTCTTATGCAATCCAAATAACCTGAGAGGAATTTTGCAACCACAGTTAGCTATCACTAGCAGAGCAAATACAACAGTCTAACTAAGCACTAAAGAATATTTAAATAACTCAATGTTCTCTGTTAACCCCTGCATGTATAGTACCAGGCAGTGTTTACACTCCCATTCAAACTTTAAGCTTTTTACTGATGCAACTGCAACTCTAAAAACTAGAAAGCAAGAGATCGACTAAAAGAAAGCAATAGAAAAGACACCGACCAATCTCTGCATCTAAAAGAAATGGAAAAAAATGTCGAACATGTAGCAAAGAGATCGACTAAATATAAATATAAGATGCATGTGAAAAGATCCAAGAATAAAAATTACTTTTAAAACCCTGCTTATTAAGCCCCTTTATGTTTTTTTATTACATATGGTGTAATTTGGGACCCATTAGTGTCTTGTCTTGTGTCTGTGTGGTCCATACAGCATTGGGAGATCATGGCTGTGGCCCAACAGCGTTCTGAAAACATGAGAGCATCCGGCTACAGTACTTTTCTTAACAGTTCATAGCCCTGATGTGGGCAAAGTTCCTTACATTAGCTCGGAGAAGTGTGTGTTCCTAGGCAGGATACAATACCAACACTATTCTAGGTAATGCTGAAATGTGTTACTGAGCCTCCATGTTTAACAGGACTTAACTCCAATAAAACACTTTAGAATGCAACTGATTGCAGTAAAATTAACCTCATGGGCGCTATGCCCAAACTCAGTTCTGGCGCAGTTTAAACGTGAATCAAACTGCGCCCGTGCCGGGATCGGGCACAGGTGGAGCCTCTTTGTGTGCCCAGGGCTCTGTAGAAGAGCCTCAGACACACTGAGCCTTTCCGGCCCCATGTCTTCAGTGTCATTTGTGACGCCGAAGGGGGCGGTGCCATAGACCTCCATGTTAGCAAAGGGGGCGCCGCTCTCCTCCGCACACACCGCCGGCCCCACACACCGTGTGTACTCCGCCTCGACTGCGGGGGAAACGGCTTTTCGTGCCATAAAAAATGGCGTGAAAAGCCCGTAACGCCCAGAGGGTTAAAGTAAGATATTTCAGCATAGGCTAGGAAGGGCTTATGGCCAATACTTCTTTTTTCCCTGAAGTGGACAGGCGTCCACAGCAGAGAAATATACGCAGAGAGGACTCTTCCCATTTGAATGAATGTAACAGTGTCCTCTCTGTTATCTAATTGGCAGGCCCGTGGTGCTGTTTTAAAGCTGTGCAATGCCGCGTCTTCATTTCAGCACCGCATGGTGCTGCCAGAGACATGTCCATTGAAGATAAATGGACGTGTCTCCAAGACGTGGAAAAGCAGGACCCAATGCTGTTCAGGTGCTGATTTTCTGCATTTTTGGTATGCTTAATCAATATGCTAAATCAATCAATCATCGGCAAGAAGCGCCCTAAGCAAATCCACTGGCAGAGACATGTCCATTGAAGATAAATGGACGTGTCTCCAAGACGTGGAAAAGCAGCACCCAATGCTGTTCAGGTGCTGATTTTCTGCATCTTTGGTATGCTTAATCAATATGCTATATCAATCAATCATCGCCAAGAAGCGCCCTAAGCAAATCCACTGGCAAATGGGCCATCACGTATCTTTTTCTTAAGTCCAGTGCAGGGAAACAGCAGTGGCGTAGGGAGAACCCGAAGTCAGTTTTAACCTTCTAAAAAATAAACAAAACTTTAAAACCAGCTACCTTCTAATTCAGGATATTAATACAAGATGGAAAACTTGAATCTGGGTGTGCTTTTGTTTTATAAATCTGTGAAGTAATCTAGCCTGAAACATTACCAATGCAAATCTAATTTAAGGAACTCAGGCCATTAATGTGCAGGGTGACCTTATAGGCTGTCTGTAGTGGGTCGAGAAATGCTGAGTTTTTTACCACAGCTGTCTCTGCAAATGATAGATATGACGTCTCTGCTAGAAATACAAGGTAATATCTACCGAGGTAATAAAGGTATTTGGCACATAAAATGTGTACTTCTCAATAATAGATTTTGCGCCCAGTGTTTTTTCTAACTAATGTAGGAAGAATCTGTATTGGAACTGCTCACCCTTCACCCTCGGGATCCAAGATGACGGCCAATTCAGTCAGCACAAGACCAGCCAGGTAGTGCTGCTGCCGGAAGGGAACTGACAGCTCAAACATATTAGCAATCTTTTGGTCCTGAATGTTTGTTGAAAACCCAGAACTCTGTTAATGGAAAACAAGAGGAAAATGAGAAACAACTAGAAGAAAAAAATATATCAAAATAAGGGAATATATCAAAATAAGGGAAAGCATTTAAAACAGTGGTGGCCAACTAAGTTGATATGGAGGGCCACAAGTGCAGCCCTCGGGATCACATTTTTAACCTATACTGACCTGTATAACCATGTTCAATGAAAAATAACAACAGGCAGAGCTAGAAGACATACATTTCAATGTTTTTAAATAAAAAATTACCAAAGTGTATGGTAATGCACATTTTGTGCCATATCTTCATAGGTTATGTGCCTCATAGATATCATCAAACCTCTGATGAAATCTATGGGGCACATAACCTTTGCTTCAAAAGGTATGTGCCATAATATATATTATACAATCATTCCCCGTTCATTGGTGGAATAGTAGGAGCATAGGCACTCACCAGTCTGCTGAACACCCGCCAACACTAGATAAGAGGAGAAGCGAGGGTCTTACTCAGGCACTATCTGGGTCCCTGATTGGCTTTTACGTACACCTATCACGTAAGTGTATCGCCTCTCCTCCTTTTCCAACTCTTAGAAATTCCTGGCGAGGACCTGTCAGTGGGGGAGTGGTGGACAGGCGAGTTTCTATGCAATAACAGTTAGGTTTCAGGGGCCACAAGTGGAGGACAGAGGGGGACCGCCATTGAACGCCCAAAGGGCCGCATGCGGCCCCCGAGCCGCAGGTTGGGCACCTGGGATTTAGAACAAGACATTGGAAGATATGGGCTGAGTTAAAGCGGAAGTAAACTCAAAAAAAAAAATCCCCCACATACATGACACGGACATAT
>CM070038.1:26718206-26740898 GCA_036250615.1 Ptychadena robeensis | reverse complement strand
GTTGGCATGTGATTGCTAATGTCATCAATTGATGGTTCAGACAACCCTGGAAAATACTTAATTTGTCATAAACTAAAATTTCAAGTGTATATTTATCTTATTACTTTTTTTCAGTGTGTTGCCATCATGTGTAACTGTGTACAGCTTTCTTAAAGCAGACCTATTCTCACATAAGCAACTTGTTATTGTGTATTTCACAGAGCACAGTTTCAATCTCGGTGGGTCCCTCAATATCGAAAAAGCTAAAATTTTCCCTATTTGTTAAAAAATAAATCAATGCAAAAAATAAATTGTATAGTCACACAATTGACTTATCTACTGCTAGTAGTGCTGCTGAAAATTATGGGAAACCATGTAATTGGTGAGAGTATATTTTGTTTTTAAGCACCATCAGCACCAACCAATTACAAGACTGGGGCAGAGAATAAATGTAAGTAGCTAATGGTTAACAACAGTGCCCCAAGATACCATGTTTCTCATAAATCGGCCGAGTTAGTCTTCATTAATGCGTGGTTGTACTACCAAGGGGAGTTGGGGAGGTATAGTAACATTCCAATACAAGTATGTGAGAATATTGATCTCATTCTAAGATTAATTTTGTAGTCTGGGTCCAATTTTAAACAATTATATTTTGTGAAAGTGACAAATTCTGCCAATAGCAGCACTTCCTTGTGAAGCCCCTGCCTCTCACCTAGCAGTGTTCTAAGATTGCAGTAGAAGATTTGGATGCCTATTAGAAGCTTCTGCTAATTGAGAGGACTTGTAAGAAATGTACGCCTGGTTTCTGCAATGATTTAAAAAAACAAAAAATAAATAAAACACTGCTCGTGCCACCTGACACAGAAAACGAATATACGTTAGACGGATATACTTATATTGGTACTTGTTAGAAAACCTGACTTTGCACAGCAAGCAATCATCTGTCATTACAATTTCCTGCAAAGTGAGGCAATTGATTATCTGTTTACATGTTGTATTGGGACATCACGTCTACATGCCAGCCTCAATCAAGGTTGTCCTTGGACAGCGCATTGTAAACTAATTTTCCATCTTTGCACATAATGCACAAACTAGCGAATATTGAAGCAATGCAGTGCGATTTCTGACCAAGAACCCGTTACACTACACACCCGTCACACTAGCTCCAGTTGCTCTTGCATCTCCCATGTTGTGTGTTACCGGAAATGCAAGCGTAAGGCTAATGTTATGTTAATGCTAGCCTAAAGGGATAACCAGGATCCTCCCGCATGTTACATCGGACAGTGAAGTCGGTCAGTCCCTCATCTATCGAGGGAGAATCTGCCCGTGTATGGGCACCTTAACTGTACCGCAACGCAGCAAGTGTTAACGTATAAAACTTGATATCATACTTCATAACAATATTATTTATTGAAAACATTTAATTCTTTACAATTCACTGTTAAAATGGCCCTGTTAAAAATACCGTATTTATTAGAGTATAACGCGCACTCGTGTATAATGCACACCCCTAATTTTTGATGAAAAATCGGTATAAAATTTTGTTTGGCTGCTGCTGTCTCCATGACCCCCCGGTGTCCATGGAGCTGTGCTCCCTGAGTCCCTTCAACAGCAGTGGTCGCAAAATCACCCACGGCGGCTGCTAAGTCCATGTTCCTCCGGTCTTCTTGCCCTCTGCTCCCCCTGTAGCAGGGGGGCAGATGTGGACGGAGGGCAAGAAGACCAGGGGACATGGACTCAGCAGCCGCCGTGGGTGACAGTTTTGCGCCCACTGCTATGCATGACCCCCCGCTCGGTATCAGCTCCCCCCTCGCCTATTTGATTTCATTACATGTGCTGGGGGAGCAGATCTCGGCAAGGGAGCAGAATTTAGCGTTACACCGGCCACCACCCCAGCCATTTTGTATAACGGGCACCCAAACTTTGACTTCTTTTTTTGGTATAAAATTTTGCGCGTTATACTCGAATAAATACGGTATTAACCCCTGCTACAAAGATTAACTCTTCCAAAATATCCTGATAAGCCACATCACTGGAAGAGAGATAAAAGCAATTACCAAATTACTATTTGCCTTATAACAGAAATAGAGGGACAACCGTCCCATTTAACTCTCCTTCCCTCCACCACGCATATAAAGATTACAGAAAAAAAATAAACTTGTTGCTTTGTCCTGCATAGACAATGCACAGATTGACAAGTTAGAAGAGTGAATAGTAACTGGTTTTCCTCCACTCTTCCCCAGCCGTTAGTCTTGTGTTATGTCAGATACTGCTGATGCAACAAACCTCTTTAGTACAGAAACATCTTGTGATGTTGCAGGGTTATGTGGCACGTGCCACGTCTTAAGCAAATTTGGGTGAAAAGTATCTCCAGCCTGAACACGCACGGGTATTGCACGATCAGCCGAAATGTGAGTCACAAATTTAGGGCAGCGGATCTGCTTCTTTGGTTCGTGCATTACCCAAAGTTCAGGTCGAGTCATTTCAAAGAACCAAGAGAAGTCACATTTCCCAGAGAAAAACCACCAACAGACATTACAGAACTGACCTGAGCTAATCAGTAACACAACCAACTAAACAGCTTAGGGCAGATGTACAAGTAAGTACAGTATATCTTATTAAAGCATCCTCCATAGTAAAACTCTATAAACCCGAAATTATCATAGCTTTCATAGACTGGAAATTATAGACAGCAAAATGGTTATGTTATAAGCTACTTGTCGCGTAGGTCGATTAAGTTTAGCCAGCAGCAATAATTAAAAGCTTTAATGAAAAATATTCCGGGACCTATAATGATAGCATTCAGTAAAAAAAATCTCCACATTTAAATTCAGGACAAATTGTCTGCCTTGGATGCTGCTGACATTTTGCTTTTATTTATACAGACTGAACCATTTTCCCACATGAAAACAAAGTTGCTGCAAGCGCATATAAGGGGTTAGCAGAAGTCAGGTTTTGACATACTGTCTTTTTCGTACCATAAGAATCTTATGGTACGAATGCGCGACCTGATCGTGCTTTGGCTTCCCGCCAGCTCTCCCTAGCTGCCAGATGAGATGCGGCCACAGCCACATCCCTCATCTGTATTGTACTGCTTCTATCAGCAGAGCGCTGCTGATAGAAGCAGTACATCAGAGAGACACACATTGAAGCAGCCAGCCGGCAGCTTCCATGTCTGCCTGTCAGCTCCGATCTCCGTGCAGCTCAGCTGAAAAGAAGGGAGAGAAGAGTGCAGAATCCACGGCGCCCCCTCCCCTTTCTGCCTGAAGTGTGCTCTCTAGTGACACCATTGTTGTGGCTAAAATTAGGTACTGCAGGAAATTTTCCAACATTTCAAATTTTTTTAAGTTTTTTCCTTCTTTAAAAACAGGGTGCGTCTTATGGTCCGGTGTGTCTTATAGTCTAAAAAATATACGGTATTTGTTATAAATTAAACATCTTCTATATATCATCTATAAATTATATCTTTAACTGAACTATCTACAAGGTGACAATGTTGCAAGTACATCAAATCATTTGTCAACTTATTACAAGAAGTGTGAAAAATAATAGAAAAAACAAACAAACACAGGTATCCATCCTGTTACTTAAATTTTTTATTTTTTTTGCCTATGCCAACAGTTCTAAGGGAAATATATTACAGAAAAATATTTTTATCGCCTAACCATGTGCTTGTAAAACTTGCTATCAAATTTGAGTTAATTTGTGTTTGTTTGTGTTAATTTTAACATGCAATGCAGCACATTAGAGCAGTCTGCATTTTCGCAGGTGCAGCGCAAACTTTTACTTTACACTTGTATAGTGTAAAGGCCCCCATACACGGGTCGGATTCCGACCGGATTCCGGGACGATCGATTCCGGGCGCGTGCACGCGAAACGATCGTGCCGGAATCGCGTGCAGCCCACCTTGTCCGATCGTTCGTGTCAGATTGATCGGGGGCTCAGAATCGGATCCGACAGAGAACCAACATGTTGGTCTTTCTGATCCGATTCTGCACACATCAGGGGGAGTTGCCATTTGGGAAGTAAGCGATCGGACACGGAATCGTCCAGGAATCCGTGGGACAAGGTGGTATGCAGCGATCAGATACTCTTAATTGGCCGATTGATCGGAGCTCCGATTCCCGCTGAGATCGCCGGAATCGATCGGATCAGTGATCAATCGGCCATGGAATCCGACACGTGTATGGCTAGCTTAAGGGACTAGGCAAACAAAATCAAATGTGATAATTATATGTCTGAAAACATTTGCAATTTAGTAGTACGCTGACCTTTACCCCCCAAGAGGAAACCCAAAGCAGGACACTTATAATAATTCTCCAACCCCCTCTGCATCTTTAAGAAGCTACACACACCATTTTGAAATATTAGCGGACTGAACCGGATGTAGAACATTTTTGATCTTTAAAAAAAACATATTATTTATTTTAGCAAACAAGAGCCAAGAATGCCTTGTAGTAAAATAGTTTATATGTAATAATACAATAATGATATGTAATGTTCTATGATCCGGAAACAGGAAGACTTAAAAATCTACCTTCAGGCTAAGTCCCCACTAGGGAGGTTATCCTCCCTAACCACCAATGAACCTGTTTCAAGGACCCCGCATTATGATTGCAGGCGGTCAAAAAAAAAATTCTGTGTCCATAGACATGAATGGACGTGATATTTGTATCGCATGTGGACGTGATAGAAAAATCGCATCCATTCATTCTCTATGGACGTGACTTTTTTTTTTTATATAATGGGGGTGAAAAAAAATCTCAGGTGAAAATGGCCTGGTCAATCGCCCACCCACGATTATGTGATTAATCGCCTGTGTGGAAACATAGCCTCATGGTACAATTTGCAACCTGTTTACATACATACAGGGAAGTTAAAATGTTATGTATTAATAGATTTCTAGCAGCACAAACTGTATGAAAGATTAAAATAAAAATGTGACGTTACTCTGTTATAATACCAAGAATTCTCCGCACATTCATATCAATTGTCCTTGGGATAAAGAGCAAATGAATTGTCTCTTCCATATCTCTAATGAACTTGTGTTTTGCCCGGAGGATAAAATTGGGTGAAGTGGCAGGGCTGCACCAGGACAAATGTGAATTAAATTGTTTTTACACATCTGAAGAACCAGAAAATGACTCATTGCAAAAAATATGCTTTTTTTTTTCTTAGCTAGCATCGTGTCATTCCATCCTGGGTGGTACTTCCACACGTCAAAAGAAATTTGGTCAGAGGTTACATTAGTTCAAATGTCTTGTTTAATTATCAACTAGAGAACTGTCTGTGGGTAATCTCTGTGATATATATAGCTTAATTACAAGGCACCACCAGCACACTTGAGGCAGAAGTGGATAACATCTCTCTGGAAGCACCACCATGAAGATCCTTGTGCTCATTCTCCTTCCTCTGGTTTTCTCAGCGACCATTGAAAAAAAAGAAGAATTCAACTTTGAATCTTTACCTACAGAATCCAGACCTAGATTTGCTATGCTGGATGATGTCAGAATTCTAGCCAACGGTCTCCTGCAGCTTGGACACGGCCTGAAAGATTTTGTGCAAAAGACAAAGGGCCAGATCAACGAGATTTTTCAGAAACTCAATGTTTTCGACAAGTCTTTTTACGACCTCTCGGAACAGACCAATGACATTAGGGAGAAGGAGGAGGAATTAAAAGTGAAAACCTCACGGCTGCAGGAGAACAATGAGGAGCTCAAAAATATGTCAAATAACATTTATTTTCAGATAGAGCATCTCATACAAGATAAAGTCCAGCTTCAAGCCAAAATCGTCAGGTTGGAGGACAAGCTGAATCAGATTACAGAGGGACAACCAGATGGGCAAAACCACAAAGACTTAGATACTCTGAAAGTAAGTGACACCTATAAGTGCATACAATCGTTTATTGTGTTCATTTCTGCCTAGATGTATTGGTAAAGTACATAGTAATTCTTTAGTCTAGGACAGAAACATTTTATTTGGACATGACATAGTGTGTGCGACTCTGTATACCTTTAGATCCTATATGACAATAGATGCCTGTACTGATCACTGACACATGTGTTTAAATAACATCCAGGGTGCTGTATCTACCATTCTATTCTGCACTTCCTTTGCTCAGTAGCACGATGTCTGTCCGTTTTCAATCCCCAGCTAAATCTAAGCACACTTTTCAATTGCTAGATTAGAGCAATGATACCCAAACTGGGGGGGGATGCAGAAGTATGCCAGGGGGGCACAGCTAAGGGGCTGAGGGAGGGACAAGCAGGAAACCAACCATGTAGAAACTAGCTGCAGACAGTAAGACAGAGTGCATGTAATGTGTGCGTCTCTTTGTGTTTGTCTCTGTGATTCATGTCTCTGCATGAGTGTAGTGTGTGACTCTATGTGAATGTTTCTGTATGGTTGATATGAAAACCAAATAAAGTTGTGTGTTATAAAGTTTAAGGGCCGTTTCACACTAGTACATCATAAGGCAAGGCAAGCACGGCTAGTGTGAAATGGCCCTCAACTGTGTAGTTTGAATGGGAGGGGGGGCTTACACTTTCCCTGCAGGGCTCCCCTTGAGTTTGGGAACCACTGCCTTAGAAGATACCCCTGAAAAAACTCTATGAAATGCAGAGAGTTAATAACAGTCCCAACCCTCTACGAATCTAGATAAGGGAGATTAATGGTGCTCAATATATAATAAGTAAACTTTACTGTCAGCTTCAATTTAGTTCCCTATCAAATTCTTAGAAGAAAGAATGTTTTGTAAAAATATAAATAAATAAACCATAAGGTACTTGCATCAGGAAATGATTTAAACGTAATATTCCTAGGTATGTTTGCATCACCTTGCAGTAAATATAATTCAGAAACAGATGTATTTGATGTTGAATGCCGTACATGATGAACTTCTTACCACTTATTAAATGGCAGGACAGTATGTGAATGGTCACCAAACACAGAACTATCTGAACCAGACACAATCTGAACAACTATCATACTAAAATGTTTTTTCTGCTTTAGAACCATGTGGAGCGACAGGACTACAACATCCAACGGCTCCTGAAAGTGGTGCAAGATCAGAATACGCAACTCGATCACCAGAATGAACAAATAAAAGACCTCGAGGAGAAGGTAACCACACATGCTCCTCACTGTCTGTGGGCATTTCTTTCTTGTGTGGGTGTAACATGCACTTCATTATAAACTCCCAATGGCTCTCGAGTAAATAGCATGTAAAGTCCCCCATACACTTTTCAAACACACTGTACAATTTTCCTCCCTGATAGAATACATAGTGATTGGAAGGTATATATCACTAATGTGTAGTGCCAGGTCCTCCCTGATAGAATACATAGTGATTGGAAGGTTAAGAAAGGTGTTAACATATTACATGTTTTTGGTAGAAGGAAAGTAGATTGTACAGAAATTGTATGGTAAGATTGGAAGGTGTATGGGGGGCTTGTGAGGCTGCATTTGACCTGCTTTGAGTTTTGTTAGGCTAAATTAGGCATTGTAACGTGCCTATAGCACCCCCCTTGTTTTGGCCGCTATTTGGGCTCTGTTTGGGGAGTCTAGGGCATGGTATGCGCCATATTGTAAATATCGCGGCCTATTAATTTAAATGAACAAACTGCACCCAGACACACGACATGACTGACATGTATCAGTGTGATGTCGACAGACCCACAACCTTCGGCGGGGCATTGTAAGCACATTGTGTTTAGCGCAACGTGTCTAAACGCAGGTAATGACATATCAGTGTAGACTGATAGACATGTATTCTCTAAAGGAAATCTAAAATCTAAGTATAATTTTATAATCTTCTCTTTTACAGCTTAACAATACCAACATCCATGAGACTGTCAAGAGTTCACCCCCTAGCCACACACTGGATTCACAAACGTCTTCATACACCAACAATTCGGAAGAGTTGATTCACAGGACAAATGGTATATAATCAGGGGTGCACATAACTTTTTTAGTGAGCTACTCAGATGAGTACCAGGTGATAGTGTTTGGTACTCACCACATATGTAGCATGGTTTTGTTGTTTTTCTCATATCTGTTCATTGAAAACTTTTACATAACAGAAAAGATTGCATTTACATTGGCATGAAAGCAAGAATCAAATAAAATTCATAGAAAAAAAAACTAAATATAACTAAGAAATCGCAACCATATAAGTAAATAAGGAAGGACAAAACGCATATAAGCATAAACACAAACACATCTCAAGAGGACCAGCCCACCCGAGTGAAGGGGTGCTTAAAGATTGCAACACACAGACATAACAGATGACTTGCAGAGCATTCATTATTCTTAAACCTTGTGAAATACACAAGAACCCCTTGACATTTGTTAAAAGATTACGTTGATGCTGTAATGATCTGCAAGATTTGAAAATGGTTTATTCAGTTCAGGGGTCTGTAACATGGGCATGTAGTACCAGCAGCCACCAGTAGGTGCTGCACTCGTAACATATTCCACAATCAGTGCTCGTCACAGCCGGTCTTCAGCAATCTGCCTGTACCAGACCCTGCCAAGACTCACAATTATTTGTCGGGAGCTGAGGGGTGTATCCATCCGTGGTGAGACAGCACGTGACAAATAGTCCTATTTCACCTGCTGCCTCCCATTCCAACCTCATAGGGATCACAGTGCTGGTGAGGTGGGGTAGCGAGTGGGTGGTGGTCACAATGGGGGACCTCAGAGCTTGGGCAAATGCCCACTATTAGCACTACTGCAGCTATGTATAGCTGTTTATCGTTCCACATGCGTAACTGCGGACCTCTTTTATGCACTCCTGATCCTCTTGGCTTACAATTTATCAGTAAGGAAATGAATTGTGCCAACCTCCATTCATTTAAATTGTCCTGCAATGGGCTACAATCTTTCAGACAAAAATAGACATTCTATACAGAGACAACGTTGGTGTGTTGGCGTTTTCAGCAATGTTATACACAGAATGTTTAAAGGCTAACGTCAAGGCAAAAAGCCTTGTAGGAGTCAACATATGGACCCCCCAGAAACCTCAATGACATAACTGTAAAAGCTCCACAAATCTTACTCTAATGTTACATTACAGATCCACCACGAGACTGCAGTGATGTTTACAATCAGGGTGAGAAGATGAGTGGAATCTATTCCATCCAACCCACCAATGGCACAGAATTCAGGGTTTACTGTGAAATGACCCCAGGTAAGTCTCATAAAGAGTATGTTATAGCAAGAGAAAGGTTAAACAAAGACAACTAAAAAAATTCACAAAGCACAAGCTCATGATTTTACAAAGAAAAAAAGTTATAAAGCCAAAGCCAGTGTTGGTTTTTAGTGCTGATAGTATGGCAGTCTGTCAGTGTAACCCAAAACTAAATGTTTGATTGGACAGAGTTCTCTAAAGTGTCCTGAACATCTAAAACAAAAGAGCCTTTTTAATGCACATACCTCACTGACTTTTCCCAAGACAGCCCTTAACCATGGTTCCACTCACCATCACACGCTTTTAAAAACACCCAATACTTTTTTTTCTTGGGGGGGGGGGGGTCACTACATTAGAGCCAAGTAGCAACAGGGCTACTCTTAAATTTATTAAGCAAGAATACAATTCTTCAATGAGGAGTACAATTGGGAACATAAGACACATAAAGAAGAAGTTAGCGGAGCAATTAACAAGTTGACAAGGACATTAATATGCATGTTTTAGGTAGAGAAGCTTATATCAAACACCTGGTGATCTATATATGTTGTGCATCCTTGTCTGACTATTTCACCCAAGGTTACACATAAATGATTCTTTATCTCTTTAAGACATGGCATGGACAGTGATCCAGAGAAGAGCAGATGGCTCCGTGGAGTTTAACCAGACTTGGGAAGATTACAGTAATGGTTTTGGTGACCTTGACGGTGAGTTTAATTTTATAATCCTCTCAAATACCTCCAAAACGGTTCTGCTAGTAAACCCATACCTACAATCCCTGCTCAAGTTGTACCAGCTACTAGATTCTCTCCATAAAATGTTTTAAACTTTATTACCTTTAACCAATTGTATAATTTGCTGTTATCAGGCACACAAATATATACTTCAATATTTCATATCTAATACACACATACAGACAGCAGGTTGTGAGTGCCAAGTATTATCAACAGTTTCCTGCAGCTTTTAGTTTATTACAATACAGAAAGTTTGGAGTTTAAGTGATCCCCCTTTATTGGCTAAATCAAGTCATTAGAGAAGCAAGCATTCGGGGTGTCTCAGATCCCTTTCCTCAGGCCTGAAAAAAAGATCTGAGACATCCCGAAAGCGTGCTTCTCTAACGACTTCAGTTCAATTCAGCTAATTAAAGGGACCACGTACACTGCAAACTTTCTGTATTCATCAATGACTAACATGGTACAACACTCTGCAATTTATTACAATGAAACAGTAGATACAAGCACACAATGCAACCTACAATCATTTTTAATTTTGTGTGTTTGGCACATGAAAGACTCACCCCATTGATTTCAATGGGCTACCACATGCCAATCACACAGTAGCATCACAGCCATGGTCATAGCAGGCATGATGCGAAGCATGTTCATTGACAATAAATGAACATGTAAAAGAAGTTACACGACTGTTGTTTATCAGGCACATTTTGTATTTGTCATGCCTGTAGAAGTAAAGGGGGCGAGTTCTCATCATGATAAAATAAAATTCTCCTTTATGCATCCTTAACATGGGCAAATGGTGTTTGTACCCCCCACTGGGTGCAATGGATGTGTAACGCTGGCAATGGCCCCCAGTGTAGACAAGCGCTTACTGTTTCAAGCATAAATAGTCATAGCACCATGCATGCAGGCATTTCACTTACTAGAAACCCTCACATGCTCGGGCAGTTAAAAGCTGTATTCAAAACATACATTATTAAGCGTATGCATAACAAAATTAATTGGTGTTTCATATTTGCCTGAAGTAAGTTTAAACATTTATGAGTAAAGTAGTATTGTTAAATCTCAATCACCGCCATCTGTTCTTATTGCATCATGCAGTCAATGTATGCCTTGCATTTATCTAAAAAGTTACACATTTTTAAAACTCATCATACAACCTCAGCTGGCCAATCAGAAAGAACGCTGCTAGGTCAGGCCAAAACGCCTTTGTTTGCCCTGGTTAATTAATCACTATTGCGAGTTCCGTAACCAACTCATACAAACCAGTGGGCAGTCATTGACACACTTTAGCAGTGGAACTTGACTCAAAAACTCAAGCAGCCCTTGTTGCATATAACCACTAAAAGAATCATTAGGACAAATAAAGTTACAAAAGGTGGAATTCCTTTATATCATTTATAGTGGCACATAGGTAAGACACATCTTTATGCTCCCCTAAAACAAGAGAAATAACCAATCTAAATGCCAAAGTGCAAAAATAAACAGGGACTTTACTAAAGCTTAACAGTTATCAGATGTGTTAGTTGCAATTTTATTTATCTTTTTATTTTTTGCATAATTTGCTTACAGTAGATATTTTGGAATGAAGAGAATGCTTCTTGATAAAAATATTGAAATATGCAACTTTGATTTGGCATCTTAAAAAGCACTAAAGCTACTGAATTAGCATTCTATATTCAGACCGCTTTCATTTTTTTCAAGGTCAGAGTTTTACTTGTGACAAAAAAAAAAAAAATCTGTAAAACAGGTCACCTTGATCTGACCCCATGCCTCATTCCTTCATCAACAGGTTCTCATTAATACCCTGCTTTCATTTTCTAGGTGAATTTTGGCTGGGACTAAAGAATATCTATTCCCTGAGCCAACAAGCGGATTATATTCTGCATATTGAGCTCCAGGACTGGAAGCACAACACTCGATATGTGGAGTACCTGTTTACTCTTGGGAACCAAGATACAAGCTACACAATACAAGTCTCCCAGATTCTAGGGAACATTCCCAGCGCTCTCCCTGAATACACGCCATTACCTTTCTCTACCAGCGATCACCACTCACTGCACCTCAAATGTCCCTCTGAAACATCAACAGGTAAGGTTCTCATTAATTCATTCATTGTAAAATAATTCAACACTTAGACCAGTCCTAGCACCAAGAGAACGGTGACATATACAGAGCTGCTAAAAACATGTACAAA
This sequence comes from Ptychadena robeensis, assembly GCA_036250615.1. Lineage (NCBI taxonomy): Eukaryota > Metazoa > Chordata > Amphibia > Anura > Ptychadenidae > Ptychadena > Ptychadena robeensis. The sequence continues at coordinate 26,728,798 of CM070038.1, read as the reverse complement.
CGATATGGTGGAAAGAGACAAACTTATTTTACCCTGGACCTTTTTCTTGGAAGGCCATTCTTAAAATCCTATCCTATTAATATGTATTGTAACTCTAAATGACTTTATTGAAACTATTTATTTGTGCTATGTTAAGCTTAGGTAAACTGTAGATAGCCTCCACTGGGCATTACAGACATATCAGTGTTTCACATCCATGAAGCCCAATGGGATGGAAGCATTGTGCTGTTGTTTAGGGCGCATTAATCTCCGCGTTTACTGTTAAAATGGTGATAGGGTGTCTCTTTATAACCTATGGGCAATTGCGTAAAAAAAACACGACCGAAAAACGGGGAAAAAAGGGGCACATAGTGTACGTGTCATTTGACATGTTGACTGACTTTAAACGGACATATAATTTGCACAACACAGGCTTTGGTGTATCTGTGGAGACCTGCGCACAGGCAACACGCAACGTCATGAATGTGTCATGTTGACATGTCTATAATGTCCAATGGAGACATGACCTTACTCTAAACTGCAAGATGCTCTGTGTAGACAGCATATGATGTGTAGACAGCATATGATCCCACTAATGTTAGTAGACAGTTTGAGACATGAGGATGTAAAAATTATTGGTATCAACAGACATGCTGCCAAAATTACCAAAAGCATAAAAGATGCTGCTCAATTTTGCCTGGGCCTCAATTATCTCTGATCACAAAGGGGATATAGCCCACATAACATACTGATTCACAGAAACTTCTATTCTTACAGGAGGATGGTGGAAAGCTACCTGCGGTGGAACCAATCTGAATGGAAAATACATGAAACCAAGGTCTAGAGTGAAAGCCGAGAAGAAAAGAGGACAAGGATTGTTCTGGAAACCGGATAAGGGCAGAATTTACTCTCTCAGGTCTACAAAGATGATGCTGTACCGCACCGACCTGGAGAACTTCGACTAGAAAAGAGGATCAGTGCATTTCCTGAACCTTTTTGTAGAACTTGAAACGTGAGAAGAGATTAAGATGAACATACAAAACTCACAGATATTCTCAGTCAAAAGGACCAAGTTTAGAGGAAGAACATCTTATGATCTAGTTATAAGAACAAGAACCAAGCAGTCATGGCGGGTCCTGACACTAACCTGGGTAACAGTTGGCAAGTATTTAAGGATACAGATTAACAACATACCACATCACACATACAAAAGCTTCTAGCCTCAAAAAACAGCTTTTTGTATGGTATTTGATGAGTAAAGCAAGCTAAAACTCTTACAAGGTTTCACCAACCATTCATCAAGTAAAGTGGAGTGCCAAGTCCATGTCAGAACAAACTGGACTCATGCCAAGCACAAGTCATACAACCATAGATTCCCTGAAATACCTGAAAAGTAGTCTCTTTCAGTACAGTACCACTGAAGTTTTGTAGTGGAATTGGCAGGTAAAGAATGACGTTACCTGTAATTGGAATGTTTAGGATGGCTCGTCCACTACTCAGGTGATAGAAAATATCACAAACCCAACAAATCCTAATTAATCAAGTCAAAGAAAGAAAATCCCAGCTTGGATGGGAAATTATATATATATATATATATATATATATATATATATATATATATATATATATATATATATATATATATATATTAATAAATTGATAGATTTACCTTCTTAAAAAAAGAGTAATTTTTTTTAAATGAATAAATACATTAATAAAAAGGATTTGGATAGTAAATATAAACAATCAATAGTAGACATGGTCAAACATGGCCTCTAGAAGGAGACCATCACATAATCTTCCTCTAGTCATTATCCCTACTTATTGCAGGGAACAGCCAGAGAGGAGGCAGAGCATCTTGGCACTGAGGTAACAAAGGGCCAGTAAAATGCAGTAAGCCTTTAAGTATTAGAAAGCAGTAGCCTCCCTTGTCTGTATAGAATTTATATTTTTTAATAGAAAGCTTCCCAAATCGCAATGAAAAGCTTTCAAATCTTAAATATTTTTTATACAGAAAAAAAATAAAAAAACTGATCCTGTAACTCAGAGTTCTGTAGACAAAGGCGAGCTGGTTAATATAGTTTATAATGAAAAGGATTACATGAATAAAGTTTGATATTAACCTGTCTCATCATACTGGAGAGGTTACAGCCACTGCTGTGATTTAATGTTTGTGCTTACTAAGAAAATACTGGATTAGAGTTTAAATAAATCAGAAACAAGTAAGCAGGGAAGTATTAAAAACAAATCTGACCTCAATTTCATCTGGAAAATGAAAGACTTTTAACCTAAAATATAAAAAACATAAAACAGGTGACTATGCTAGAACTGGTGTAAAGTAGAGGGAAACTTTACTTATTTAATTGTTACACACACTGTATTGTGATTTGATGTCGTTGCTTATGACCTTTCTTTTTCGTACAAACACTGCAACAGTATTCAGATTATTTTTCCAACTATGCTCATTGCCTTGGAGCCTAAGGCATGGAAATACACACCTAACAAAGTTGGTTTCTTAGTAAAAGACTAGATCTTTTCTGTTTAGTTCACTAGAGTTCCACTTTAAAGTTGCAGAAACAAAAATGTAAATTATTAGAATTATATCATATTAATTGTTTTATTTAACGATGGCCTTTCAGGCACCATTTCCATGTATTTCTAAGTCATATTGACTTCACTAACAAAATTCATTATCTAATTCCTTGAGCACATTCAGTGCTTGACACGTATAATGAATCTGTCTTATGTTTTATTTTAACACTTAACATTATTATTGTTATTATAACTACAATGTTATAATGCAGTGGTTCCCAAACTGGGGGGTGGGCCCCCCTGGGGGGCGCGAAGGTATTCCAGGGGGGCGCGGGCCCTCATTCTGAACCTGTGTTTGAATGGGAGGGGGGGCTTAAAAATTTTCCTTAATAGAAAAATGGGCCCTGCCAGTAAAGTTTGGAAACCACGGTCATAATGTAATATAAAATTGTGTGAGTGTTTTGATATTTTTTTTGTTACAACAGAGATGGCAATAAACTTTTCTACATTAAAATCTTAAGATTTCACAATTTATTATATTTTTCTTGTGGGGATCTCATAGAAGAAGGTTGGAGGTTGTAGCCCACAGTGGTCGACTTTTAGGGGTTCAATGTGGAATACTGTATACTATACTGTAACCAGGGTCGGCATCAGAGCTCCAGGAGCAGGGGAGCATGGGTATGTGACTGAGGGGCACGCCCAGGGCCACCGTCATTAAAGCTGTTGAGCGGGGGTTCGGGGTGTTATCAAAGAAATCCCACAACCCCTTTCCATTGGAAAAGTTGTTGGGAGGGGATGTTGGTTGGAGCCACCACCTCCATGCTTCTACAGTCAGTGTGCAGAGGCTGGCGTCAGTCCGCCTCTGCACGCTGCCTGTGGAAGACCATCCGTCAGCCCATGCCGCCAGTGCCCTCTTTCCCCCACTGACAGTGGCCCTGGGCACGCCTATGTCTCTCAGGGTCCCAATTGTGTGCAATCTCTGCATGCAACACTGTGGTTGCAATTTTCAGTGTGCCTGAAATGAATGCGAGAATGCAGTCTGATATACCCCAGTCTCAATAACTTAAAAAAACAAGAGCATGTCTTAACAGAGAGTGCAAGGCATCAACAAGTATACAAGTAATCATTTACAGTAGAAGCACTGGTGAAAGCTTAGCTCAGAGAGACTTAGGGCTTGTTTCCATTTTGTCAGGACCCCTCTGCTAAGCATATACGCTTAACGGGAGGTCCCGACGTAGCAGATAGCCTTACCTGCTCGGCGGAGGATCTGGCCTCACAGCGCCAACCCTCTCTGTCGATGTAAGGCTCAACGTAATTAAATACGTTGAGCCTCTGCACCGGCGGAAGTATTAATATGGGGTCCAGACATATAATGGAAACAACCCCTTACACTCCAACTTTTAAGCACTGCCCATTCACCCCGACGATGGTGAAGAGGCCAGTACATATGCACTCGGGAGGAGGAACAGTGCAAGTCTCCCAAATAAATACAGATATACAGCATGACAAAGGAGACAATACATTCACTAAATGTACAATTCTGTATTTTGATAGTAAATCAGCGTCAGCATATTCACACAATAAAAGGCATAAAAAGTTTACCCTGATTTAGGGAGCGGGGGGAACTTGTAGAGCGAGAAGTATGGTAATCAAAACCTAGCAGGGCTTCTAGACCCAATGTCACAGTACTATGCACATTAGTTGTGACTGAAAAGAAACTGAATTGTAGCAAAGGGAAAACAATCCAAAATTTCACTTTTCTAAATTCAGCTCTTTTCTGTTTTGCCAAAATCAACAACATGGTTCAGGCACGGTGACAAAGTGCACGATGACCAGAAGGTATCTAAGAATTATCATCCAGAGAGCTCACAAATCCCTTTATACATCAAGGTGAAATATTTATATAGTGGACTGGAAGAGGTGGTTAATCATTGGACAATTAGAAAGACTAGTCTCTCCCATTCAGGGTTTTGACCCAGGTCATATGATTGGAAGTTTGTTCAATAAGAAAAAGTCAAAGATGAACATGTTCTAACTCAAAAATCTTATGCTACACAGATGAGTCTGTGAGAGATAGGTGGACTGTCTGCTATATTACTGTATAATATAAGCTGGGACTGCAGAGCAAATAAAAACTAATCTCGGACGATGTAAAGTCCTTTTCATTTACATAAAATATGCTGGTCTTTTCAGGGAGACTTAGGCACATTTAACCATATCCAAACACATATAACAGTACAGGAATTACTGTAGCATGCCTGTTTAAAATTGTAGTTCTAATACCTGGCAGCATACACAGGGATGTTCAAGGACAGAAAGCAGATAGTTAAAGACAAAGTCACAAGGCCTGAAACGCAGGCCCAGTGCATCCTCCCAATTACCCCTTGTAGTATTTACCAGTAGCATTTCTGCACGCATAGACTATCTTCTCCAACTTAACCATAGAGGTAATAGTCTTAAGCCACTCCCTAACCCCAGGGGGCTCACCTCCTTTCCAGTGCATCAGTATAAGTTTGCGAGCTTGGAACAATACTAGTAATGGACAACGCTAGGCAGATATCCTCTGTCACCAGGGAAACAACACCAAGGATACACACCAAGAGGTCAAAGGGGATTGTAACCCATGAGACCGAGGACACATACTTCAGGACGGCTGTCCAATAGGGATGGAGTTTCGGGCACTTCCACAGCAAGTGAAGATGATCACCATGGTCTCTATCGCATTTGGGACAGACAGAGTCAGTAATGAGTCCCATCCCAAACAAACGCTAAGACGTGTAATGGACACGAAGAACTATATATAATTGGGAGAGGCGATGAGCGACGTTCAAGGACACCATCCAAGTGCCTTTCTACATGTCTGTCTGCATATGTGTGTATATGCGCCGTTATACATGTCGGTCTGCATATGTGTGTCTATGTGCCTTTCTACATGTCGGTCTGCATATGTGTGTCTATGTGCCTTTCAATATTTGTCTATCTCTGTGTATCTGTCTATGTGCCTTTCTACATGTCTGTTTGTCGATCTCCTAACTGTGCTACTGTGCTGTCAACCTGTTTTATGCTTTTAATGGAGACTACATTATGCAGGTATAGTCAACTTTAGTGACTATTGGCTGTGGTAAATGCCATGCAATCATTGTTTAGGTGTGTAAAAAGAAAAGAACAAAGAGGTGGAATGAAATGTAACAAAAGAATGGCACACCGAAAACAGAATTTCATAAATTAAAAATAAGAAAAACATGACAATTGTTCATGATATACCATGCTTTAGCAAACTAAATGTCATTCAGTTAGGGTTTACATTTACTTTTAAACACATCCTTAGGGAAGCCGTCTGAGTGAAAACAGACAAAAATAATTGCCAGGAATGCAAAAAATAAAGTTCTAATGATTAAATCTGTCTCCTCCCTAAATTGTTATGATTACATTTACCTTTTTCTCAACACCACCAAAATATTCACCAACTGTTTTTGTACTTTTATTGAAAGCGAGCCCATGATCTTTATTTAATGTGCTTCCTAGACAATCAGCGTGTTACTTGTAATGAAAGGAAACTCCTTTAAAAGTCTTTGTTTCCAGAAGGTAAGGCGTACTGTGAACACAATTGCAGAGGAAAATATGTTTCCTGACACATAATTCACGTCTCTAGGTGATCATCAGCCCTGGCTTCCTCTCCGCAGGGATGACTACATTAGGGGCGACAGTAATTAGCTTGTCATATTGATTATACTCTTGTATTTCTCTTAACCTTCAAAGAAAATGTCAACCTGTCTCTGGGGGTTTTGGCTGTGGGTCTACTGCAGATCAAGAAATTAGAGGTTGTTCAAAGGAGAGTAAGGGAATCTACAGTGACAACAAATGGATCTACACAGCGGACATTAGGATATGACACTTTCCATGGGGTCATAGAGAAACTTGCTGATGATCAGATATGGTGATGACGATAATGACAAAGCTTGTTGGGAATTTAGAACTGCACGAGCACTATTTTGTCAGTACAAACGAGACGTATGGGAGCTCAATGTATCTCAAAAGCACTTTTCTTTTTAGGGTTTGTGGAGAAATACACAAATGAAAGTACTTTATTTTGCCCTGCCATTAAATTTAAATAGTACTGAATGTGGAAAAGGGACTGCATCCTTTCTTTCACCATACTCCTGGTGATACCAATGCTTGGCTGCAATATAGACATAACCAACTATTTAAATTTACTAAATTGTTTAATATGAGTATATTTCACAAACTGATGCGTCCCTACCTACCTCATACCCCCTGTTTGTCTTTAGTGTTTTAGATCATGTATTGCAGTTATTTCTCTGTTCATTTTTGCTGTAAACTGTTGAAAAAAATCCCAATAAATTTTAAAAAAAGAAATATAGGCAAATCCAAGCTATAACAATTCTGGAAACAGAAAAGTAAATAGGCATCTGTCAGATTGTTGCCAGTAAGGTCTTAAAGAAGAATATATTGAGCCCTTCTGTGTATTAAAATGTACTCAGGAGCTTGACTAAGGAGTTGACTGAGATGTATAACACCAGTTTCTGATGTTTCCCCTTTAATACTCCCCCCCCCTCTACTGTTCGCCATCCCCAGTTATTTTTACTAAAGCTTTGTAAAGCTATGTATTATATTGACATGGTTTGTACCTAATCAGGCAACTCGCCTACTGTTGTCACAGAATACATATTGCTGCACCAATGAGCTTACTGACTTGATTGCATGTAGGATATGTTTATACTGATTCTTTTATTTGCTTGTACATACTGTACCAATTCATGTTTCACACCTTTATGTATGCTCAATAAAATTGTTATTGGTAAAAAAAAATTTACTCTGGCACTGCGCAACTCACAAGTACACAATTCCCATAGAAAACCTATCTACAATTTACGATCATTCAATGCGTTTTGAGCCCTTTCAAAACACACTACTGCATACATTTTGCTTGCATTTGCATTCCAATTAACTTATAAGCAAACACAAACACAGGCAAAAGCTGCATATTAAATTACAGTCCCTGTTCACTGGGAGTAAATGTCTGTTTTATTGGCAAGAATCCAGAAGGTTCCTACATGCCCACGGCTTCAGGAATGAGTGTGACCTCCCTCATAATGCTTGAAATTATTATCTATGCCTGCAGAGACGCTCGGAGGAAATATTTGAAGGTTTGGGGTACATGGGAGTCAGCCCTAAGCCTTAACTTGTGTTTCTGATTTCTTTACATTTCCTCTGCTCCTATTGCCCTTTGGTTAAGGATCTCCTGATACGCTCATTGAAGGGAGTGCAAAAATTTGCATTTTTCTCTATATGTTTACCTAACCCTTGTACTTTGACATTGTCCATCCTTTTTTCCTTCTCTAACTCTGCTGTATATTTTGGCAACTGTATACCTGTATAGTTTAAATATGTGCAAATTGTTCAATTAATAAAGAAACAACCGATAAATTAGTAGTGGTGATAAATATTTTTAACAAAAGTGGCTCCTACCAGTCTTCTTTCACGATGATCGTGGATCTGCTCATCTCTTACCTATACGTTGTGTTCGGGACATACACATCCCTTGCAGGGAATTCCAGAATGTCCCTCGTCGGCCGTACTCGTGTGTCAGGATACGGCTTTACTTGTAGCAGCTCGGGTGTCAAACAATAGTTTGGATTTTCAGGAGCTGGAGAAATATCAATCTTCAACTGAGCTATAAATGAAGAGAAATAAAATCTGTAAAATCATGTTGTCCATGTTAAAAAACAAACTGATATCCTAGAAAAAATAATTACTTAATAATGGACAAAGCTTAGTTTTAGGTAGAGAGACCCATGCTGAACTTTTCATTGTACAATCTCTTGGTCTTTTATGCAGAAAGAATATACACTGGTCTTGTTGTTGCTCATTTCAGACAAAAGCTTTAAGGACATGTGTTCATTGGGTTTTCATATAGAGTTGTCTGCAAATGCTGATCCCACTTAAAAAAAAAAAAAGACCATGCCCTAAAAGCAAACTAAAAAAGCTGGCCACACATCACAGAAGTGAACACCGATTCCTTTTTAGCTGAATTAAATCAATACATTCGGAAATAAAATCAATATAATCATGATCAGTTGGGATGGATAATGTTAGTCAATCATATAAGTTTATGGTGGGTGTTTAGGTACTTGGATCAATTTGTATCCAATCTGATTTTTATACGTGTGCACATCTTTATCTTCATAACTGTAAAGGAATTTAAGGAACAATTTTGCATTGATTACACCAGTGATTCCCAAAAATGTAGGCCCCCTGGGACGGCGTGGAGGTATTCCAGGGGAGTGCAGCTCAGGGGACAACCAGGGTGGCACTGAAGGCTCTCTGTGTGAGAAAGGTGAAGGGATAAAACTGCAGAACTCGGCTGCCTATTGGCTCTCCATACTGTCAGTTTTGTTGTTCTCCCTCTGAAGAGTAGGTAGAGTGTATGTAACGTGTGTCTTGGTGTGTTCGTCTCTATGTGAATGATTCATAGTTGCGCATGATTGTAATGTGTGTCTATGAAAATGATGAATGTTTCTTTTGTATTTTAAATAAGGAGGGCCATTTCACACTAGCCCCATGGTACTGCAATACAAACAAGGCTAGTGAATATTCCCCTTTATCAGAACCTGTGTAGTTTGAATGGGGTGAATGAGATCAATCAATGTTAGTCATGCAAAGTAGACGTATGTGTGTAATCTAACTCTATAAAATCAGTTATATAACTGCTAATAATTCTAAGGTGTAAACTACAATACAGCTTTTCTTTTCATTTAAACATCTAATATACATTATTCAATATAAAGGCACCTCATACACATGAAAGAAAACAGGAAAACAATGTAATCCCTTACCAGTGATGGGTCGCAGTCTTCTTAGAACAGAAGATGGTCTCCTCATGTCAGCCAGAAATTTATACAAATCCTCATCACTTAACCGATCACCTTCCTACAAGTTCAAAGGAAGAAATAATTATTTTCAAAAAGTGTAATAAACTTTTACTTCAGCTTTAACCCCAATGTTAAAGTTCCGGCTGCCAGAAGGATTTGTCAAGGCAAGAAGTCAGCAGGTTGTAGGATCGCTGCTAGAAGATTTTAGGTCCATTTCACAAAAGTTGCGCTGCAGCTGAAATACAGTACCGCAACACAGCGCGCCTGTTGTTAACACAAGAAAACCTGTGTACTGGCCCTATGTTTGCTGAACACAGCTTGTTACCACAAATGGCTTGCAGCCTGCATTTTTGCAGACCCAGCACAAGCGTTTTTAATGGGAGATGATGAGGTAACCCTGGGTTTTGGCGGTTCTAGTAACATTAATGGACACAATAGCTTTAGTGCACACCGCAGCCACAGTGCTGCAGGTGTGAAATGTCCCTTTAAGCAAAATAAACACATTAATTTTATACCTGTTTGAAGAAGTTGGTCACAGTCAGTGTTGCTGGTCGAAAGCTGGTCAGGCTGCAAGACTCATCTCCACTAGTGGTTCGTTCCAGAGATCGCCTACCAACGATGCTGGAATTCCGCCGTTCTGACCAAGATCCTTTCCGCTCTAAACCAAAGGGAAATTCAATAAAACACAAGCTGGCATCCTCTTCTACATCAAAATGAAGTGTTATGAATTCACTTCACACTGACAGTTTTACAGTCCGCATTAAAAAAAAGTCTGATAGACTTCAGAGAAGATCAACCAGCAACATCTAGCCATTTGCTACCAAGGTCAATCTCTTTATTTTTTCATTGGATTTCAGTAATTTTCATCATAGAGGTTCAGTATCATATCACAGCATCACAGGTTCAGTTTAAACTATGGTTGTCTGCATGCAAATGTGGGATATGTAGAAGTACTCACTCTTTTCCATGATTTTATTAGCTTTTTGGTTCCTTCAATCCTCTTAGCAATTCCATTTACTTTTAAAAAACATTCAGTATTTATTAAATACTTTATTTACACCCAATGATACTGAGGGAAGGGTTGGCAGATTTACAGCCTTAGTAGATTCTTATTCTTTATCCTGGAACCAAGCAGTGGGTGGCTCTTGGAATTTGAAATACAATAGCATATGATTGATAGTTTGTGTT
>CM070038.1:26704802-26718181 GCA_036250615.1 Ptychadena robeensis | reverse complement strand
GTAACAACATCAGGAGGGTTGAACACCAGCAACCTTCTCACACTGTTGTCAGAATAATGGCAATAGCAGCTCTCTGAACTTTCATAGAAGTACTTTAAAGCAGTGAACCTTTAAAGGACTTTGTGGACAGAAGTGAAAAACACCGCAATAAACTACATTAAGTTCAGTGAGACTTTACTGTATTCTTAATAATAGATGGTCTTCAAACAATTCCCACCTCCAACAACCTTTCCAACAGAAGTGTATAAAAATGCCACTGCAATACCTCCAGGTCCAATTTCTAACTCGTTGGAGTCTCGCTCTAAGCTGCCGGCGCTGCTCACAATGTTCATGAGATGAATTGCCGTCCATGCAAAGGGCATGCGATACCTTCCCAGTCTCTGGCAGAACTGCTCGCTCTGACCGCGCAGCTTTTCAAGCTTTTCCTTATTCTGCAAAACAGAATGTAGTCAGAGATGACATGGTGCACTACTAAGTACAAGTAGGGTGCTGGCACAGCTTACAGGAGAACCCAATCTGCTTCTGGCCTATTAGAGCAATACTCTCTATGTCATATCTCAGCCCCATCTCATGGCTCTGTTTATATTTACTATAGAGTTAGACAATTATGTAATTGAGATTTCAGAATATATCACTCTCCGAGATATTCAAATAGAGCCAATTTAAAACATAGAGCATGCCATTAGCTGGGCACAACAGTGTTCCACACCATCACCTGCATTTTATGTTGTAACATACATTCTGTTGTAACAATCTTTACAAAGATCTTTGTAAAGCAGTAACAGTATTCTTATTTCTTAACTTCCCTAGTGGTCAGCCCCTACTACGCTATTGTTTAAGGAACGGTACAGGCATTGGCCGCAGAGTACATAGTACTCTGATTAAATTTCCCACCTTCCCCTCATTGACGAGTTATGTGGGCTGGGAAAAATGGGAGGCCTATGGCGCAGGCAACCCCCCCCCCCCTTCAGTGGCACAGATGACACCAAGGGGACGGTTCCAGAACCTGTAAATGCTTTCCGGGGGTAAATCGGATTTCCCCAATCCCCGCTCCGTTGGGTGGTTGGGGCGAACCAATACAGAGGATGAACAGCATTTGTCTCAACCACTAGGGAGGTTAAAATGAAAATGTATAATTGTTGTGAGAAGTGGAGAATACTTTTGATGATTGCCAGCTAGCAGTGGTGTGCCCATTGTTTCACTGTATAATTATTACCCACATGAAAGCCATACATGGGTCCATACCCACTTGATCGATCAAGCGGAAGTAGTGCCATCATTGTGACATCACCACGCTGCCCTCAAGTGTCCGTCGATAGAACGGCGAATCGATGCACAGCACTTTGCACAATTGAATCCCGTTCGATACTTTGGATGGGGACCCTGGTCCGAACAATGGATCAATGTGAGCGCGCACGTTGAGCGATTGTTCAAGAAAAATTAACCCGTGTATGAGGGCCTTTACTATAGGAAAAGTGGGGATCTGCTGTTCCCATTGCAAACTGAGTTGCCCACATTTTTAACGTTACAGTGTGAATGCATGAACAAGACAGTGTAGAAGGCTGACAAAATTACTATGCATTTCTGGAAGAAAAAAGATTTTTCATTTAGAGCACCAGTAAAAATGGGCAGAAAAGGATTAAACATATACCCAAATACTGTACAGGCGTATGATGTGAATAACAGAAAGCATCAGAATCATTTTTAGAGACCCTGGTAAACAAAATCTGTATTACTCACCTTAGCCGCATCTGCCTCCTTATAGATCATATATGGCTCTGCACATTCTCCAATGTCACCCTGCTGCAATACTTTTTCCAGCTTAAAAAAAAAAACCCACACACAACTGTTATATGAGAGATTTCCAGTAAGCCATTAGTAAACTAAAAGCTCCACAACACAGTTCACTTTCACATTTAAAACACAGGTTAATGTTACCCCAAAAAAACAACCTGTGCATTACGTCAGAGGTTTGGAGTTGAGGCGATACCTTTATTGGTTTTATGAAGTCATTAAAGAAGCAAGCTTTTGGGATGTCTCTGACCCCTTCTTTAGGCTTATTACAATTTAGATTTTTGAAACAAACATCTATGCACAAAGTTACAAGCATAGACACTAGTAAACAAAAGTAAATGATATAGTGGATATAGAGATCAGAGTTATGAAGAGTTATAGAGGTAATTGACCAACAAATAAGTGTCACCTCCTTTGGAGTCCATAGAAAAGGGAAGGAAATAAATACTACTATTACAGGTATTTTTAGATAAACCTAGATAGCAATATGCATTGTAAATAATGACAGATTGCGCATGCTGGGCCGCCAATTGTCTTAAATAAAAGTAGACCAGGCACATTTGTTCAGTGATGAGGAGTTCTTTCAGAGGTTTAATTTTAAGTGGTCAGAAGTTCAATTGAAGTCATTGTGGCACATGAAGTCCTTGTCCCTGTGTAAGCCACACACCAGAGTTTTGAATTTGTGTATTAATTTGCATTTCCAATACCATGTACCATAATTGAAAGACATGCAAACTAAAGTGTATTTTTAAATGGTTATCTTTACCTGGCACTGTCTCTTGTAGTACTTATTAATTTACACCAAAAGATGTCAACCCAATATGTTAAATAACACAAAAAAATATCCTTCACAAACCCCCATGAAGATGTGATCAATCACCCTAGGCTCAGTGTATTGTAGCACTGGATGGGGTTCACAGACTTTGTGGTTGTAAGGACTACTCCCTAGCCGGAAAAGAAGAAAGGGCCATACCAGCCAAAGGCTCTTGGAAAGCTTTACACGAACAATTTATTTTATGTGTGTTAATGTATGTGGATTGGGAAATAGCAGTATATTGATAATAGTTATTACGTAATATCTACGTCTCCCCTCTACGTTGTGTGTGTGTGTGTGTGTGAGGAAACTGCCAGCGTGAGTGCAGCTTTCCCCATACACACTCTGCATAGGTTAGACCAGCGGGGCTCTGCAAATGTAACCAATACAGCTCAAATGGGAGATCTGGCTGTGTGCAGATCTGCCATCTGGCGGGGAGTCAAGTTGCGCATTTGACCGCGGGTGGTCGCACATTTAGACCATAAGAAGAAGGGGGTCTTATAGTCCAAAAAATACGGTACTTTTTTTTCTCAAGACTTTTGGATGTATACACAACAATCGGTTTTCCAAGTTAAAAATATGCATACAGCACAATATTATATATACAAAGTACATAAATACACATGAATTAAACAAAACTGAAATTATGAACACCCACTTTTATAACCAGGAAGACATCTTGTGATGGATATGTAATAGAGAAGATGGCAGATCGCGCCAAAGTGGTAATGGCTGCTGGAGTGACATAGGGACGGAGCATTCCTTTTATTTGCTCTGAGTTTAGATCAAAGTAGAAGTTTTCTGAAATCTTAAAAAAAGAAATATTAATTATCTGTTTACTAAGCAAGAACACTAAAAACATACATTAAAAATGTACATATTCAGTGAAATCAATAAGATAAAGCTCTGTCAATCAACACAATATGTTTAGCTCTGTATCACCCAAGTAATTTTAATAGTGTCCTGCCATTGTCAGTCCTAGCAGCGTTGTACCTCACATTTATCCTACCTGCCCAAACACATGTTCCAAGGGAAAGAAGGTATAATTAACAACATATTTATGCCTTCCTAACGGGCCTTATAAGGCCTTATAGGGAAAAGATAGAAATATGGCAGCTGACCTCCAAATAATGCTTTTACTTGCTTTTCTGTTCAGAAATAGAGTACAGTCTTAACCTCTTTGGCGTTATGCCCGAAGCCAGTACAGGCGCAGTTTGATCGTGAATCAAACTGCGCCCATGCCAGGATCGGGCACAACCGCCGGCTTTCTGTGTGCCTGCACTACTTCTACAGAGCTGCAGACACACAGAGCCTTTCCGGCCTTCGTAACATGGAACTTATTTGACTAGCACCACCGCTTTTCTCTCCACCATGCTCCGCGACGTCTATTTGACACAGTGGTTTGTGTAATGGCCGGACGGAAACGGCTTTTTCGTGCATAGAATGGGGGTTCATGTAACCATCACCCTGAATCATCATCTGATTCCTGAACGCAGCATGCCACTCAGGTGACATGCACATGCTAGTGGTTAGAAAAAATTATTGGAGGCGTGCAAAGACTGACCGTCTTGTCAAAAACCCCAAATTTAGACTTAGCCTTAGGGTGTGCATACACACCCCGTGACAGGCGCCTAATAGTTGACCGCCGTTGGAGCGCATAGTTTTACGTCAGTTCCGGCGCCCCATGGATGGAACGGGAATCAAGGCTCAACCACTTTAGGTGACGTAATGGCGCCCCCCCCACTTCTAGAAACCACTGGTGTATTGACACCTTTACACTGCTGAAGCCTCTTACCTTATCATTTACTTCAAAATCACAATGTTGTAGTTGCTTGAGAGTTTAATGAGCAAATGTTTCCTATTACCTACAACAGTATGTTCTTCAAAGTTGTGGCATACAAAGAAGATATTTCCATTCTTTTCTAAAGGTACTAAAATGTCTAAAAAATTTTTATGGAGGTTTGCATTATTAAGAAGTACTGTTACAACAGGCTAAACACAAGAACCAGGAAACCGGCAGTTTCAGAACCCATAATCCTAATAATAATAATAATCAGCACAAGTTTATCTGTTTAGATTTAATGAATGCTTAGCTCATCCTCAAGTGTCAATGCAATTCCACAAGATAAATACTGTTATTACTAACCTTTTTCTTTTCCTTGGCATCATACAACGCGAGGCTTGCAAATATTGGTTCAATTTCTATTTCAAATCTACGAGAAAGAATTTATTTTCATCAGGACTAGTCACTCAGGTAGCCAACAACAAGTCCCCCTGAGTACTCGACCTGACCTAACCTCCAATCCTACAGTATATAGATTAGGACTGGAGGAAGCGGTTTTGTCCTTGGGTGACAATTCGACATTTTATTGCACAAGGAAAGTGTTTTACTGGCAGAATTTACAGGTAAAAAAAATAAAAGTCTGAAAAATGTAATGTACTGCTGCTACCATCCAAAAAATTATAAGATGTATTTGTATACACATATATTTTTGGGTTTAGAGTTACTGATAGAATAGCTCACACTCGTATTATGGAATAGTTTGATGTATATGATGGGGCCTGTAAAATAAATAACACTGAAGCAGCAGCATACATAGCAGAAGCAGCACACAGTGCCCTCTTGTGATAAAAACATGGTGCTGCAATATCTCAAGAATATCTTCTTAAGAATTCACATTAAAAACAGAAAGTGAAACACAAACTTTTTTAATACGAAAGTTTTTATACCACTATATAACATCTTGAGATCTGTTTCCCTAAAAAAGCTGAATAAAACAACATTTCCAGACTCCACTGCGTACTGCTGCGTCTTCTACCAGCCCCTATATCACTACACTACTTGTTGACTTGGCTTCTTTTACTCTCTGACCCCAGACTTACTGTGTTTCAAACTACAAGACGCACTTTTCCCCCATTAAAATCATTTGGAAAATTTCTGTGCGTCTTATGGTCCAAATATGGAAAAGTAAATATACAGAGATTTTTTTCCCTTTAATCTCAAACATCCTGGGAGCAATAGCTTTGCATACCAGGAGACAGGAATCCTATAAACCCATCCTCTGAACACACTGACCAACCAGCTGGATGAATTGAGTTTTCAATAACTTCTGCATTGCAATATAAAAAAATATGTGACACAGACTCACCCCTCCTCCCATATGTAAATAGCTGCTAATTGGTAAATTTTTTGTGCCATATGTGTGTCTCCAGTTTAAGTCCTGCACATTCTGTTGGTACTAAGCTCTGCCTTCTGGCACGGTTTGTGTTACCAGCATCTGTCATCCACTTCGGTGCGCTGTATGGACGGTTTGAGGGTGCGCACACAGAGACTGAGGGTCTTTGGTGTGCCTGGCAGCACATTATCTTGAGAAGGGAGAGGATGTCCATTGAGGACTTTTGCAGACTGATCCACAGGCTGCTCAGAGACTATCACCTTATGGACTCCTTTGGCGGATGGAAGAGAAGTCTGAAAGGTTCTCACACCCACCCTGCCCTGACTTTGTGTTCGATTTGGCATAAAGAAAAGCTGCAGGCCTGTAACCAAGATGTAGTGCTTTGCGTGCGTTTCAGTCTAGGTTGGAAGTGTCCCCTCTGATTGATGTTGTTGTCATAAATGATATACTTTCAAGAAAGCCTTCTGGCACTGGCCTTTTTGGCTTGGCTGGAGGAATATAGGGTGAATACTGCATGGACCAGACCTGTATACTGTGCTGGAACATGCTGAATATTAACATTATATGTGGATGGCTGTGTCTGACACAATTTATTTTTTAGTTTTTTCTCCAAAACGATGGCGTGTGTCCTTTAGTGCGGAAAATACAGTAGTCTGCCTAAACAGATTAATTTTAGAAGTTAGCCCCCATTGGGCTTTGACAGGGCTGGCCCCACAGCCCGTCAGAGGCTGGGATCCGCTGGCCCCTCCTTCTTCAGACTATTACCCATGCAGCCCATCTGCGTCCATAGTAACGTGACGGAGGCGCATAGTGGAGCCTGGGGCTTACTCGGCAAAGCAAATGATAGTCGCCAGAAACACAGGTTACCACTGGAAGATTGTAAAATGCAGTCATAAAAATAATGAATAGTAAATGGCAACTTGCAATACTAAATGAATTGGAAATTATGAAAGAAGATGGCAGCTGCTCAGTTAAATATAAAACTTACAAATAGTGCAATAAGTTGAAGACAAAAGATCGATAAAATGAGCAATTTCCAAAAATTTTGTGAGGGTCCCTGAACTTACTTGAGGGTCAGGCATTTCACCAGCAGCCTCTGACCAAAATGTTCTTTTGGTACTTCGGGAACACTGAGGCGCTCAATAGGCTCATCCTAGAAATTAAATAGGTTCATGTTTACATGACTTATCACAGACATATTACTAAAAAAACAAAAACCAATGCTCAGAGAATAAGCCTTGTCAAACAAGTTTAAACATATATAACCTCCCTGGTTCACAAACCTATCACCAGTAAAACTGCGGTGATTCTGGATATGGGCAGACTCACTGATCACTACCGGCCCCACTTCTTTGGTATCATCGATGTAAACGTAGAGGCGTGCCATTTATCTCCATGTTAAGGAGACAGCGTCAGTTTTCTGTCCCACATGTGTAAAGGGGAGTATGGGGGGTGGGTTAACACAGCAGAGCACTATGTACTCTGCTTTGCTTGCCCATATCGTTTTTAAAGCCGCCGCCAGGGGGGTTAATACCCCTGCATTAAATTTACATTTCTGCAGCTTTAACCTTTAACAGTACTGCAAGGACACAAAAATATTCATCCTGTTGGAAATCTACTGATAACGCCCTGTAATGACAACTCTACCCCACATGCATTGTTATTAGTATGGTCAGCCCTGTCTGAGCTATCCCCTACGTAACTACACAACAATTCATTTGTTTATTAGTTCTTATTTTGCCCAAACACACTTTTTGGTTATGTCTAGCTATCTTAATTATTAATGTCATATTTAAAAGTATATTTCTTAAATTGTAAGGCAAACTTTTTAAGTACAAATACCAAGAATATATCCTCAATTTCTGCAGGAAATGTTATGCCTGCATTTTAGTATTTATTGTTCCTGAACAAACACAACACAAAACACAGGACATTTTCTAAGCCCCTTAATGCTGGTAATCTCTAAAAATAAAAAACTTAAAAGCATTCAGACAATACATGTACGGGCAAGTAGATGGAGAAGCTTAAGGGGGAAACTACAAACCTCATCCTGAGCTGGATGTAGTGCAAAGACTTCTTTGTGTCGGTTTGACTTCCTTTGGTGTTCGTTTTGGTGGTCAATCTCTTCGTTGGGTGTGCGGTCAAGCAGGTTTGAAAGCAAGGCGTCGGGAAGGGAGTTTTTGAGGTCAAAGATACTGCAGGCCCAGCTCCCTCGTGGTGTGTCATCCATGGACATCGAGCGTCTCTTCAGATCATCCTTTGCAAAGAAAGTGATTGATATTTTTAGCTGTCCTATCCTACATTTATATGTAATGGCATCTTTTACGTATCCAAGCGGTATTTTTAGATCTATTCAACGTATGCCTGTGTGACAAATCTGTGTAAGGTAAAATGAAAATATAACCTCAGTGAATATGGTTGTGGTTTGTCTGCTAAATATTGAGTGTTTGGGGAAGATTCAATATTGATCTTAAGCCCTGTGATACACAAGTAACGTCCCCATAATGAGCTTGTACTGCTTAGCTAGTAGACCTTGAGATATATAGTGCAACAGAAGTGTAAAGATATGAATTCCCCATACCAAATCAGTTTTCATATTTCGGTTTTGTCGGCTTTATAATGGGCAGGAGAATATTTACCTGTTGAGCTACTGGGGTTCCTGAACTGCTTGTATGATTGATGTTCTCAGATCAGCTCACTGCATACCATCTAACCAAGGCTTTGACTCCACTATGACGCAGAGCTCCGCATCGAAATCAACGCAACGGAGTCTTGACCGATGGCGCATGCATTGACAATCAATGAACGCTTCATAATGACGTACAGCCAACACACCCCAACACGTTAGTTATATGTCAGCCCATTCATGTAGAGGGGCGCGTTATCAGATGCGCTATGTAGCACGATGGATAATGTGGCCATAACAGAGTAAAAAGGGGTATTTGTGTTCGTTGGATGCACTGACGTCAGTGAATGCAAGTGCAAAGTGGAGCCCTAGCCTAATAGAGTTATCAATAAAGAACTGAAAGGCTTACTCCATTCAGTCTCAATAGAAACCATTAAATATAACAGCACCTATATATTTGCAAAGCCCAACATGCTCATCTGAACTGTGGCACCGTCCAGGATAAAGCAGAGCTGTAAATAAGTAGGTCAGTCTGTGGCTGCATATTAATAGGGTATAACACTCTACCTGCTCATCCTGATAGCTGCTGCTCTCTGGGGAATCATCAGACTCAAAGACCTGTTTGGGTAAACCTTTCTGCCTTTCCTTCTGCTTGTCCAGGGTGTTAGGATTGAAGCCAGTCCCTAGTTTGTGGTATCTGTAAGACAAAATGTTTGGATTAGGAAAAACATTCAACAAGCGGTATACTTGTTGATATATGTTCCTATTGAGTACATTGACAAGAGGTACAGTACCGGAGATAAGTAGCAAAAATAAGCAAATGTAAGAACGAGGGCTCGTTTACACGACCAAACGATCAATTAACACAACTGCCCAACGATCAATTAACACAACTGCCCAACGTGACATGAGGCATTCGTTGGTCAGTTTTCGGGCTTTCGCCCCATTGACCTGTCACAGGGGTGATAGGTAAAGTGCCCCCCCCCCCTTAGTTTTCTGGGCTGTTGCCTACTAAATCTAGCCAGTTCGACTTGCACGATTGATCTTAGATTCCATCGACTTGTTAGATTTAAATATCGATCTTCAGTCTAAGCTCAATCGATTGTAACACCACACAGTGCTCCAGATACTTGTACGATCTACTGAAATTAACCAATATGTCCGACCACTTTTTGATCGATTTTATGTTTCATTTCCATCACTTTTGGTCGAGGTGCCAGGTGTGCAGAAATCAATCAAAATTTGATCAACTAAAAACAACTTATCGTTTTACCATATTTTTCGAACTATAAGATGCACCAGACCATAAGACGCACCCAGTTTTTAAAGTAGGAAAAAAATATTTGATATATAAAAGTGTTCACATCAATTGGGTTAATGCAATTAATTTAAAGAATGCAATATCAGATTCAACCAGTAGATGTCACTAGCAGCAGTACATACACACACAGCACATGACGTCACCTCTTCACTTATCAGGAGGGGGGCAGGAGGCCCCTCTCCTCTCTGGCTGGCTGTGTCTTTGTGAGCTGCAGAGTGATTGCAGTTTCCACAGACAAACAGAGAGAGGGATAGATGGGAGTTTATGTATCTCTCTCTCCATTCATTATGCCAGCAGGGCTCTGGGCTCTGTTGGCATACGCAATTATACAATTCAGATGGGAGATCCAGCCGTTGGAGGATCTCACATCTTACAGCTTGCCGGCTAATCTCCTTGTTGGGAGAGCTGGGGGCCGCGGGGTTCTCGCATTCGGACCATAAAACGCAGGCACTTTTTCCCCCCGATTTTGGTCTTATGGTCCGAAAAGTACGGTTAGTAGATCCAAGGGAAATATGGAGCTGTGTATGGCCAGACTTGGTGAAAACGGATTGTGGAAAAAAACATAAAGTGAGGGCCGCATCACAGCGATTACATTTGTTAAACAATACAAAACTCACTTCCTATTGACAATTGCCCAGTCCTCAGTGTAACTTCGTATGCAATCTTTGACATGGGGGTCCATTTCACTGCAAAAAGGAAAAACACATTGGAATCAACTTCAAAAAGTAAAAATTCAGCGCTTCAAATAAATGTTTTTACCACCTACAAATAGTAAATATATTTACATTATGCATCTAATACAATAACGTCTAAAAGCATGTTCACAGGGTTTTAAATTATGAAAATCTAAAGTCTACTATAACAAAAACCAGTGGCTTCACTGTCTGTCATCTTGTTCTAATGGTCTGTATTAAAATGAAATTGCAAGTATTCAAATACACCCAATAAACAGAGACACCATTACCTTTCTTCGGGCACAGATGAAACCACTGTCCTGCAATCCCTGGGGGTGTACACAACCTCAATATCATCTGCGGGGAATTCATACAGATCCCTTAATGGACCTGAATCGACAGCCATAGGATGACTAAGGAGATATTCTTCAAAATCGACAGGATCCACCACTTCTGTCAGAGGTACCTGAAGACACATAACATGACATTTTAATACCAAATATACTTGAGTATAAACTGACCCAAATATAAGCAGAAGTACCTAATTTAAAAAACCTGAATGACTTTAGTATAAGACTAATATTTTCCAATTCACTCACAAAGTCCACTCACAAAATGCAATGATTTTAAAGCAAGTATAAGAAATGTAAATGAGCACATTTCATGTTCTGAAACATTTTGCTTATAGTTGAGTATATACGGTAATTTTAGGTACTGCATTAGTGTATTCAAAATATAAAAATGCTGATGAATTTTTAAAGCTGTGTGAACTGTTCATTTGCAAGTAAGCATTGACTTGTATTAACCTCCCTGGCAGTTTATCCGAACCAAGTTTGGGCAGAGTTTATGTACAACACAAACTCACCCCGAGCTGGGATTGGGCATATTTACCTACAAATTGCAGTGGACCGGTTGATCGCTTCCAGCACCTCCTCTGGTGATGGATAAGATGCGGGCAGGAGGTGCTGTCCCACAATGTGTAGAGAGGATGGGAAAACCAGCAGAGTGCTGTCTTTGATTGTTTTACCACCAGGAAGGTTAAAGCCATTCTGCAGGCAAGTCTGATTTTTTAACTCTAAAGCAGGGCACACACATGCATATATGGGCCAGATCAATGGTCACTTTGAGCAGCATGCATGCTCACAGCTATCTATCTGGGCCATATCATATGCGGCCATCCCTGTTTCGAGCGGGCTGATGTCCGTTGCTTTGCATGGAAACTGCGGATCTTCATGCAATGCATCGGCTGAGCTGGAGAGAGACAGAGCTGTCTCTCCAGCCCCTCCGATATCTGACAGCAGTGTGATGACATTATCATGCTGCTGCAGGGAACATCGGACGGCTCCAATATCGAGCCGTCTATTCCCGTCTTAAGCCCCCCTAGAAAACCTGTACTGTGTAAAGTTTGGTGATTCTACTAATCACCTGCTGCCTTTGAAACCAAGAACTTGGAAGATAGGTATAAAAATGATGGAGTGTGTGAGAAACCTAGAAAAACATTTGCATAGACGTTTTTGTAGATGGTCCAGAAGTAAATTACAGACACACATTCTATACAAGTATGCAATCTCCTTAAATACCGACCACAGAAAATGTTATGTTAGTGTTGCTCTACAAACTCACCGAAGCATGATGAGACCCCCCACCTCCTACGCTTAAGTTTTTGTACAGTTGAGGGGAGCCATATTGTCCTGAGATTTGCTTGCGTACCTCTGCAGCCACAGTCCTGTAATAAACAAAAGAGGCCCGAATAAGTAAATTCAGCATAGAAAATGTCAGCAAAAAAATTGGTGAAAGACTAAATCATTTCACGTATTCTTACCAGAATGTGATTCAAACACAAGTACACAAATATGCAGCTTAGATTATAATGTCTGCATTGGGTGTTTTTTCTCCTTTTAGTCCTATATTATGATCCAAACAGTAACACACAACCTGCTAGACATTAGATTTGTCACCAAGTCTCACTGCTGCTTGCCATTTAAGGCTAGCATCCCTAGAGGCAGGTTTTGTTCTACTCCCTCCAGCCAAGCCAAATGAGAAAGGGACTTCACCGATATGTAAATACATGTGTAATAGCTAGGTAAGTTGCTATTCAGATATCCATTTACATTCTGCATTGCAGTGAATATATTATACTGCCTCCCTAAAATACAAGACCTATTCTGAAAGTATGACCTATAAGTAATATTAGGTCATAGAAGTTATTTCTTCATCTGCAAACAGCTGAGAGCTGCCGTATTTAGCCCAGGAGAGCAGTATTGCTGTACATGAGAAATCTGGGCCATTCATTCAAACGGAATTTGAGCCCAAAGAAATCCAGGAAGAAATTGTAGGTTCAGATATGGAGAATTATGAGGATATTGTAGAAGAAGATGACATGATTGTATTTGAATAAATGTAGAAGCAGTTTACATATGCCGCTATGTAGAACATGAATACCATAGATGTTGTTTTGATTGTTGAATAGATGTAAATGCACCAGTACTTATTACAGTGTTATTGCTAACGGGGAATCAATGTACTTTACTTTTCTTAACTTAAATAAAAATAAGACCTACTCAAAAATTATCCATAGAGCATTTTTTGGACCGAAAATAATATATATAAGACCGTGTCTTATCTTCAGGAAAACACTGGTATGCTAGATTCCACCTTCCACCAATAGCTGCTCATGGGTAATTTACCAGTTCCCACTTGTAAAATGTGACTATGTCTCTATGGGAAGGTAGCCTCTACTGCTAGTAAATAGACATATTATTGTTCACTGGCTTGGCTGTAGGCAGTGGAACAAAGCTCTACCTCCTGGAGCTGCACTTTTAGCTATGTCGGAGGAATATAGGGCGAATACTACATGGTCCAGTCTAGAGATGTAAAATTTCCGGAAATTTTGAAGCTCGGAAAAGAAAAAAAAGAAAATTTTCGGAAAAATTTAAAAAAATGCTCCATTCAACACTTCTTTTTCTTTTCCAGA
>CM070038.1:26671750-26684643 GCA_036250615.1 Ptychadena robeensis | reverse complement strand
TTTAGATATCCCATACTTTGAGTTAAGTCTATGTTTCTTCTCTCAGTAGTTGTCCCAAGAGAGAGAGAAATCACTCCCAGCCAATGTAACCTCAGGAAGAGGTTTGCGGTTTCTCTGACCTGTAGGTGTCAGCAGCCGCACAGCGCCCCCAGTGGCCTATAAAGTAAGAGCTCCCGGTCGCTGCTCCGCCTCTAGGAAGTGCACGGAGGCTGCAGCCTGGGGAAGACTGACAACATCCGGCCGCTGTGAGGGGCAGCAGTCACTTGTCGCTGGCTGATACCGAGAACCCTGCATGGTAATGGGGGAACAGAGTGACACGTAGGGCTCCATATTGGCCGAGCTGGGTCTTACTGTGGTTAATTCGTTTGTGCCAAACACGGATAACAATACATTCTAGTGATTATGAGAACTGCCTGAGAGAAGTAACACCCGCACTAGGTCAGCGTCAGTAATACAAAAGGCATTTATGAATTCGCTGTCTGTAGTGCGGCGCCCTCTGCCTGCTTTGGTATACAATGCAATGTATCACAATGTATCAGCTCTATAGTGTGGCTGTGTTATTGAAGGAGAGCGCCCCCTGGCGTCTGTCACATACTACTACCACTATATGTAGTCACTCCGCCTGACAGCACTACAGTTCCCAGCATTCATCTGATTCCAGGGGCATCATGGGTTTGTAGTGTGAGAGATCACCCTTCTGGGTAATCAGCTCTCAGTGGGAAGTTGCAGGCGGTGAGTCATGTGTTCCTTCTCTTCTATGTAGTATGTGTACAGCTGGTCACTGCAGCTACAATGGGGTTCTGTTCTAGGTAGCTGGTGGTATAGGAAGTGACTTCCTATATCAGGATGGGACTATGATGGGGACAAGTCTGATCAGTTTATAGATTTCTATAGAAGTATTGGTGCATGGTGTGGTGTGGTAGATCTGCACCTCTTGCTGAAGCTTGTAAACATTCGTATATTGCTCTTGTAGCTTCTGTTACATAATCCTGACCCCAGGGTGATCTTCTGGTGTGATTGTTTGTAGTTCGCTTTTGTTGTGTCTGGATTTTCATTTTATAATCAATAATGTCCCAGTGTTGACTCTCCTATAGTATTACAGTCAGGACTTTCCCTTATTTAAAATCAAATATCTGTTTCATATGAGTTTACTTCCTCTCCCTTTCTCTTTTGGCCTTGGCCCCCCACATTGTGAATTGTAAAGCTAGGCATACAAGGTTCGATTTTAGCACAATCAATCTTTGATTTGATTTTAGATCTTGATCTTTTCATCGAACACCGATTGTAATCAAATCCATATTAGTACCACATGGAAGGTTCGATTACAATATGACTAGAATCTATGATTTTATTTTCGATTAAAAAAACACAGGAAAGTGTCATATACAAATGTGTTCATGGAATACAATCGACTTGACCAACAAACAAACAAAATGCTACGATTTTAGTTTAATCGTTTTACACTAGACGTACATTTTTCAACATGTCCGATCACTTTTCGATCGATCACTATCAAACAATTTCCGTCAACCGAACCATGTGTGCAGTATATGATTTGAGTTCGATCGATGTAAACTTTGATCGTTTTATGTCGATCGAATGCTAAAATCGAGCCGTGTATGTCTAGTAGAGATGGTCGATTTTTTTGGAAAAAATTCAAGGATTTCGAGTTAATTGCAAAGCCCCTGAACATGGTATCATCACCAAACTTACTGGAGAAGTACAGAAGGGTTGGGGGTATACTACAAAAAGAAAGTATGTCTCTAATTTCAAAAATTGGAATTGCGACTTTCATTTTGAACTTGAGGCTTTGCAATCAGCTCAAAAAATCAGCAAGTCAAAAAATTCGCCCATCTCTAATGCCTAGCTGAAGTCGAATGATCAGATCATGTTCCCAGGATTGTGCAAGAACTGGCTTGTTCAGTTCCTCAATGTGCAAAATGACACCCGGCAGTAAGGAACTCCCTTAGCAGCTCCTAGTTTGTGCTGACCGATATCATCTCCTGTCTGACCTCGCTCGCCGAACTCCGATTCCACCGCAATAGCGAAAATAACTTCCTATTTACACAGTGACATTGTTTGTGTAAACCAAAATAATAAACCTCTAATGATACTTTCAGTTACATGAGGAATTCACTACGGCAATGCGAAAGGGACTTTCTGCCTTGTGACTGTGGAATTTGTGCGCTAGTTAGACCCTTCAAGCTGACAAAACAATCTGAAGTTTCCCAAATGATTGTTATGTCTGTTGATGAATCTCAGAACTGTAGAAGGTTGTTATAATTTTGTTTCTATTACACTTTGCTTTTATTGTTGGACAAAACTTGCCACTTTCACCTTTGTGTGCACATATATTACCTGCGTACTTGCATAACATAAGGCAGTGGTGGGCAACTGAGTTGATATAGAGGGCCACAAGTGCGGCCCTCGGCATCACTTAAGGGCCGCACATAACATTGATCCAGACCCTCCCCTATCTCAGCAGGTGGTGGACCAGACCCCAACAGGCAGCCAAAAGCTGCCAGCACTACCCCCCCCCCCCGGCCCTTGTTGAAGCGGTCATATGTAGACTTGGTTTCCCTGATAAAATTGTTAATTTTACTGATGTAGAAGTGCCAAAGTTGATTAAAAAAGCTGGGCCAGCGTGTCAACCACTACATAGATGAGTTGCTATACACTATGCATTAATAGTTTAATTAATTAAAAAGGTTTTGGGGGCCACATGTGGAGGACCAAGGGGGGCCGCCAAACAATGCCCAAAGGGCCACATGTGGCCCCTGGGCCGCAGGTTGGGCACCTAGGACATAAGGCATTACAGATCACAATAGGTTTCGCCACCGCGGTACATTACCACTGTGTGTTAGTGATCCAACATATTAGTCCTCTTTGGTCATTGGGTGGCCACCAATCATACTCCTGTGCATATGATTAGGACTGAGATGCATCTTAAGCCCTCCATACACCTTAAGGTCCCCACACATGTAACAAATGGGGGCCAACAGATGATCCTGTAGAGAGCAACATGATGACATCATCACCCTGCTCTCCATCGCTCACCATATCGGTGGGCACCCTTTGTGTGCTGGCCGTTAGTTTGAACGGCGACACCGGTCCCCATTCAAAC
Organism: Ptychadena robeensis; assembly: GCA_036250615.1. Taxonomy (NCBI): domain Eukaryota; kingdom Metazoa; phylum Chordata; class Amphibia; order Anura; family Ptychadenidae; genus Ptychadena; species Ptychadena robeensis. The sequence goes on along the minus strand of CM070038.1, from coordinate 26,681,519 downwards.
TTATGGCATTGGCCAGAGATTTAAGGACATGTCCGTTCTCTGGCTGCCCGAGCTTTAAGGGCGACAGAGATCTGTTGCCCCATGTGGGCACCCGCGATTGATTTTGTCGCCGATAGCTGTGAGTGCGCACACACATTGGTCAGCGACAAAATAGTCCGCGGCTCGTTACGTGTGTGGGGACCTTTACAATCTTACCATACACTTTCTGTACAATCAACTTTTGTTCTACCAAAACCATGTTATATGAGGAGCTTTCTAAACCTTCCAATCACTATGTATTCCAGTGGTGGGCAACTGAGTTGGAAGACAACAAGTGTGGTCCTCGGCATCACTAAAGGGCTTGTTTTTAATTTTTAAATAACAAAACTGGTCTTAAATGATACTTCAAGCATCAGGGAACACTGTACTGTGGTAATGCACAATTTGTTTCATATATATCATCAAAGGTTATGTGCTTTTAAGATATCATCAAAGTCTGTGCCCCTATTCCAGGGATGGCAAACCTATGACATGGGTGTCAGAGGTGGCACTCGGAGCCCTCTTTGTTGGCACGCAAGATGTCAGCCAACACAGAGGAAAGAACTGCAGCCTATTGGCTCTCAATGCTGTCAGTTCTCTTGCCCTATCTTATGATTGCACACAGTGCCCCATACCCTCTCCTATTCTACTATATAAGAAAGTAGAGTGTGTGTGTTTACATGTTTTGTGTGTAAATGAGTTGTGTGTGTATAATTCAGGTTATATCGCCATGTCCGTGCTTTGAGATAAATAATTGGAGTTTGGGTTTCAGTCTGGGCACTTGGCCTCTTAAAGGCTTGCCATCACTGGCCTATTCTGTTCCTCCCCTTCCTGCTGTAAGACGGTCCTGGGTGTAGATGCATCAGCAGGCATTGGTGGACAGGCGAGTTCCTATGCATTAACTGTTAGGTTTTGGGGTGTGCAAATGGAGGACTGGGAGGGGGGCACTGAAGAACGCAGAAAGGGCACCTGGGATGTATTCCATCAGAAAAGCCACTATACTACATAGTTGTTGGTAGATCTAAAAGAAATTGAACAGAGTGATTTATAGGTGTATGGGGGGCTTTATTCTGTACCCAGTCAATGCATTACAAATGTGCTATAGACTGTGCACTTTAAAACTTGCTATGTAAAACAGGTTATTAAGCCTAAGAAGTTAAGCCCCCTCATACATGCATAGATCCCGGCGTGATCGCGAGCGGCTGATCACAGCGTAATGACATCATCACGCTGCAGCCGATTGTTTAGAGAATCGAAACACACCATTTGTGTGTTCTATTCACCGGCAGATACTTGGGATGGAGACCAGAGTGATGCGATCGACCAGTAATGCGATCGGCCTGAAAAGAACTAACAAGTCAGATCGTTCTGCCACCGACAAGGTGTGATCCTGGCTGATTGCTCCAGGTGACCAGGTTTGTTTTGGGGACCATATATCACTATCGATCGTCCGCGGATCTATACAAGTATGGGGGCTTAAGAGTTCCTAATTAGATGTGGTGTCTGCATTTGTTTTTATTTGAGGTTTTGCTATAATGCAGACAGTGATACACACCTGCTTTTGGTGCTTTCCCTGCACTAAAATATGGCACCGTTGTAATCCTATGCAGAGTGAAGTTTTAGATGGGCTTTGTATATTTGACCATAAGGGGCTAAATTTTCTTAAAGAGCATCTAAACTTGGAAAACAATTTTTTTTATTAATTAATGTTTACTTGCCTTTGAGCTGTCACTAAGGTTCAAAGTTGTTCCAAAAGTAATATATATACCTGCTTTGCTGTGGAAGTTACCTTGTTCATTCCTTTGTATTTTCCAGTCTTTTAGGGATAAATAGCAGCAGTAACATGCATCACCCAGGGGGTTTCAATGGGAAAAAGCTAAAGTGCATAGAAGTTATAATGGGACCCCTTTAGGACTCTTGACTGACATTTTGATTAGCGCTGCGGTGGTGCAGTAATCGAGCGAATGCCAGGAGGGACATCAGGTAAGTTTGGCTGCCACATATGAAAGTTAAACAGTTAAAACCATTTTTGGTTTTCATTTAGAGATAAAGGCTTTAAAAAAGAATAGAAAAAACGTTTCATTGTGAAATCAGACTGCATCATATATGACAATTTTGTTTAGTTATGCTCATCATTACTTAAGGGGGCATGCTAACCAGGTGTCTGGAAACGCTCCATTTCAAGCACCTGGACACTTGAAAAGCACCGCAGCCTGGAAGATGCAACAGGCACCTGGGCTGTAGATGCTGGGCTGTAGACCCATGTTCACCAGCCCAGAAATCTGCCATGTAAATGGTGCCTTAAGCTAGCCATACACTGATCAATTCTTTGTAATCGCTTTTAGATTTGATTGTCTTATGTGACGTCATAATCGATCACAAGTCTAACATTGATCGATTGTACCATCACACAGTGTGATCACATTTTAACATGCTTGATTCAGGATTGTACTATGGTGCGCATACTCCATAGTAGTTCCATAGGTATGATTGTAAACAAAGGTGACCCGTGTATGGCTAGCTTTAGTCATCATGTTGTATATTGTGCCTAAACTGTAGATTCAATTCTGATTTTGTTTTCTTTAGGTATTTGCTTCACTGAACTCGGCAGAGCATGGGTCTATTTTCAAGTGGTAAATATGGAAGCCAGTGCCCCAGATGATAAACTGAAGTCTAGGCTCTTATCTGCATGGCGTAATGTCAAATATAGTAAGTTCACTTCATTCTAAACCAGATCTATTTTATTCTTCTATTACGAAAACATGAACATTTTACATAAGAATGGGAGGAACTAGAAGATTATGTGCGTGTTCTTTGAACCCCTAGACAGGAATTAAGGAGGTTCCTAATGGGACCTTGTTACAATCTTCTAATGTCTTTAAAGAGCCATGTCAAAGAGTGAATCATAATCTCTTTCAGTTCAGGGACCAGTCACAAGGATCGGAACAATGTGTGATGTGCTATTGGGAATTTCAGTTCTGGGATTCCTAAGGCAGCTGATCTTGTGAAGGAAAGATTCACAAGAAGGGTAAATCATATTCTCCCTCCAGTTTTGGGCTGGGTCATTGGTTCTGGGTGATAGTTTATGGGAGAGCCCTCTAGCAGGGTGACAATGGGCTGCAATAATAGCCAAATGGGCCATATCTGGCCCCTGAGCCTAAATTTGCCCTTGTCCATTTTAGGAGCTTTACCAGACCATTTTTTACCTCATGAACAATAGTTTTTCATTTTCTCTAGGCAGACATTGGTAACTTTCAAGAGCTTTCTTGAGTCTTTCAGCATACAGCTACATTATTTTTCCCCTCAGAATGGCTAGAGTTTCCTCATCTGTTTTATAGCCTTCATGATGAGCCAAGCTCGCCCAGAGTTTGAAAAACAAACTCTGGGCGAGCTGGGTTCCCATGAACGCTGCATAGAAATACTGCTGCACTTTACTCTGCGGCCGCAGCAGTTTTGCACAACATCGTTGATCGTGACATGGTGGCGAGGAAGGGGGTGTTAGCAGCTGCTCCATAGACCTTCATGTTAATGGAGGGGTGTCTGCTTTCCAGCCCGCACACCCAGCGTCATTTAGGACACCAGTGATGTGGACAGAGGCGGGGGGAGGGCAGGAATTGTATGCAGTGTACTTTGTACACTGCCCGATTGCCCATAGTGCACCTTTTAAAATGGCATGCTACTGGCAGAATGCTAGGGAGGTTATATTATTTACTAGGTTGAGTGGCCCTATATCCCTGATTGTAATCTAGCAACAATTTTACTGTTCTTTTTTAACCTTTTCTGTAAGCTGCTTCTGTGTTTTTGGAGGAAATTTTACTTCGGAATTGTTGGTCATCTTAAGCTGGCCATACACCTAGATCTGTGTCAGATTTCCTTTAGATCTCCTTTTGCTTTTTCAAAACCATGTAATATGAGGGACTTTCTAAACCATTAAGTCTACCTGTGTTTAATCGCAGAGGACCCAGCACTACATAGTTGTTGGAAGACCTAAGGATATCTGACAGAGATCTTAAGGTGTATGGCCAGCTTTACTATGGACTGAGTTCTCCCCCTTTAGGCTTTTGCATTTTGTTGTAGGTTTTGGAATCATATAAGTGAATTGTCTGGTAGGTCTCTTGTTAAAGAAATTCAGCTAATTATCTGCCACATATGAAAGTTTAAACCGTTAAAACCATTTTTGGTTTTCATTCAGAGATGAAGGCTTTAAAAAAGAAAAGAAAACCTTTTAATTGTGAAGTCAGACTGCAAATAGTTTATCTTGCTAAATATGGTTTTATTTTCTTATGCTATGTGTCCAGATGCAGACAGGACACTTGCCATTCTAATGACGGGGGCAGAGCCCACTTCTGCATTGTGAAACTGGCTGTTGCAGGCAATGATCCCACAGGGGAAAAAATGCAGCGGGCACGTGCCCTAACCTGAACATTCTGCCATATCTTGATAGTGTCTGTAAGCAGGAAGGGTAGTCCTCAACTTTTTTCATTACTGATCCAGGGTTCTTCAGACTCAAGACATATCCCACTAGCTTTCTAGTAGAGCGCTATTTCTAGCAGTAGTAGAACTTATTTATGGATTCCTTTTTGTCTGTATTAATAGATTCATAAGTTGGCCATGAAGATTAAGATTTATATGTATTTATGTCTTTTTGTCTTTTTCTTGTCTCTCTGTTTTTTAAGGCTGGGTCCTCAAGACTAAAACTTATTTTAGGCGGAATTCACCAGTGTTTTTGCTTGGAAAATGTTACCATTTTAAACTAGATGGTAAGTCTCAAATGCTCCTGTAAAATGCTAAGCTTTATTAAAGGCAAAATAGCATGTGCCTGAAATAGCTGGTCAATTATTATTCTGCACAAACGAAGTCCCTTGTGTTGGGTAAATAGTTTTAATGATAACCATACACAGTTAGATTTTTTGGTCGATCAAACGGAAATATCAATCTTTTGAACGAGAATAGACCCCCCCCCCCCCCCATGGTACGATCCACCAACAGTGATTGAAATTGAACATAAAATAGACTGAGCAGTGATTAGACATGTTTGTTAATTACAATAGAATCCAGGTGGCCAACCTGCGGCCCTTTTGGGCGTTGTTTGGTGGCCCCCGAAAACAGTTAATGGATAGGGAATAGGAACTCACCGGTCCGCTGATCCCACACCTACGTGTCCTTGCCCAGGATCTTCTTAAAGCAGAAAGAGGAGAGGTGAAGGACTTGCTCACTCTCCTGAGAATGCTTATTGGAGTATGTGTAAGCCACATAACACAAAATGTGCATTACCATACTACAGTCATCCCTAATGTAAAATAGAAATTAAAACAAGTTATTATTGTTATTTAAAAATGAAAAATAATGTCTTCTAGCTCTGCCTGCTGTCATTTCTTCAGTATAGATTGAAAATGTTATGTGCGGCCCTTTAGTGATGCCAGGGGCCCCACTCGTGGCCCCTCATATCAACTCCGTTGCCCATCACTGCATTAGATCATACAAGTATCTGGTGAATTTTATAGGTATTTTGATTGAATTGTATGTGATCGTGCTATGGAGCATGCACACAGATTCGATCGGAATACGACTAAAATCACAGATTTTTGTTTCGATCCAAAAACACAGAAAAAGAGTCATATATAAATGTGTTCATCTAATACAATCCACCCAACCAACTAATGCTACGATTTTAGTTTGATTGGTGTACAATCGTCAAAAAATTTCCAAGATGTCCGATCACTTTGCAATTGATGTTTTGATCGGTATTGAACTATTGTGTGCAGTATACGATTTTAAGTTCAATTGATGTAAACGTTTATAGTTTAACGTTCATAGTTTAAAGTCGATCGAACACTAAAATTGAACCGTGTATGCCTAGCTGATAGATATTTAAATCATACCAGAGGAGTGAATCAAAGATCATTCGTGCAAAATTTGACCCGTTTATGGCCAACTTGGGTTTTACCTGTTTTGACAGTAGTCCTAGCCTGGAGATTTTAACACAGCGCTATATATACGAGCAGCTCCCAAAGACACTTGTATGCTCCATCTATATTTATTAAAAACTGTCTGGAGAATTCTTTCCAATTGTCATTGTGTTTTATTTTTTTACAGACTCTGGTGAGGCCTTTCCTGATGATGAAGAGGTCAAGACTGTGGCTAATGGAGATGCTTTTGGTACTGTGGAGGATTTCCGAAAGGACTTCATCTCTAGGGTATGGCTGACATACAGAGAGGAGTTCCCCCAGTTAGAGGGGTCATCGTGGACGACGGACTGTGGATGGGGCTGCACTTTGCGGACTGGACAGATGCTTCTGGCTCAGGGACTATTAGTTCATTTCATTGGAAGAGGTAGGTGTACCGGTCACTCTTCTGTTTTGCAGGTGATGTCCTATAGCTAGGGTTGTACTACATTAGAATTTACAATAGACGAAAACACAAATCCTTCCAAAATGCCTTCAGCCCACCATACACGCTTAGATTTCCACCTGTATTTTTGGCTGATCGGCGACGACCAACCGCCGTGCGCACGGAGGTCGGTCTAAAAATCGAGTGCCAATCTAAAGCTTAAAGGGCCGAAATCGGCTGACAAATCAATCTTGGCCATCACGGACCTGTTCGTAATTCTTAGATCAGTCTAATACTTTAGACGGGGATAAGTGTGCTACTTTTTTTTTTTTTTAAATGTAACTTTTTTCAAGAACTATTTAGTGGTGGTTTTTATTATACCTAAGAATAAATGTTGCAATTGAAATTCTGAAATCAAAATCCGATACTGGACTTGAAAACATTCATTGTTAGCATGGTAAGCCAGCCATACACACATAGATCTGTGGGTGATCAGCCGCAAAATCGCCTGCCAATCGCAGCTGGCCAAAATCTTGATCAGCCAGAGAACGAACATGTGTCTTTTTCTCTGGCTGATCGCATTACTTTGGATGGGGGCTAGGTTCCCCATCAAAAGTATCGGCCGGCACACAAAGGGTGGGTTCAGATTCTCTGAACAACCGGCTTCTAGAGGATTGCGCAGCTTTAGTCATGGTCTATGTTGACATTTACATTTTGAGTATTCACCATTTCTTCTCCTAAATGCTTACAATGCATTATAATCACTTGCAAAGATAGATAAATGTTTAGATAAATCTAAACAAAAGATATTTTACTATTTATTTATTGTATTGGTGGATATATTAACATTTATTGGGTGTTTTTTTCCCACCCTTATTCTTTCAAGATTGGCTGTGGCCCAAAGCCCTGGACATTTACACCTCGGAGGCAGACTTCACTTTGGGTAACATTACAAGGAAGCTAGCTCCACTTGAAGCCGCATATGTTGACCATTTGAACTATGGGACCACCTCTAGCGATCTATTACCTAATAAAGACTATGATGAGAAAAACCAAACTGAGCACTACCATAGAAAGATAATCTCTTGGTTTGCGGACCACCCCTTGGCTGATTTCGGTATACACCAGCTGATTAAGCTTGGCAAGCATTCTGGCAAGGTTGCTGGTGACTGGTATGGCCCAGCTATTGTGTCTCATCTCTTGAGGTAAGATTTGAGTATTACTTGCAAAAACGAACAAATTGTTCAGGTAAATTCCTATCTCTGCATTACTCCAATAATATCTCTGAAATTGAGTTATCAGCAATAAAATCAATGTAAGGGCCTTTTCACACTATATGCGTTTTTTTTAATGTTTTGATCAGAGGTGAAGTATTGCTGATGGGGAGCGGCGCAAATATGCTCAGTAATGCTCCGATGGTTAAGATATTTCCCCCCTATCTTGGGTGGAAGAAAGTGCATCTTATGGAGCGAAAAATACTTGACTTTACGAGGGTAGCAGTGAAGCCCAAGTCCAATCTGGGATCTCTCATATTCCCCTTGCTATGCAGGTGCTCTGCAAGTTAGAAGTAACTTTTTAAATGACTTCATAGTAACTTGTGCCACAGAAATAAGTGAGGGCTTGTGTTATTGGGTTTTCTATTGCTTAATACTATGTTAATATTTTAAGTGTCCATTAAATGCTAATGCATCATGAATTGAAAGCCTTTTTGGCAGAGCAGGTAATAAACAGTATTATGAAGTGTAAACATTAAGCGATCTTTAAAGAAAGGAATTGGTAGATTTATGTACCCACACAAGTTAAAGCCTCAACTTATGTCTTCAAGTGACCCCTCAAATAATAAAACAAAAGCTTTAGGAGAGTATACATTTTGGGTGCCTGTTGTGCCCATCTATACCTTACACAGTGCACCATCCTTATTTTACCTATCTGATGCACAATTGCAGTTATATTGCTCAAAGGCAACATGTGGTAACACTGAAATAACATTTTCCATTTTCTTTTTTTTCCTAGAAAAGCAATTGAAGAGTCTGTAGACCCAGAACTGCAAGGGATTATTATTTATGTTGCTCAGGACTGTACAAGTAAGTCAGGTTTTTCCCCTTAACCTCCTGGGCGTTCTTCCTGAGTTAACTCGGGTTGAGTTTCTCAGCTGATTAAACTCGCCTAGAGTTAACTCACCTATCCAATGCTTAAGTGCCCGCCTCAATTATGCCACTGGTTTCGGGGGGGGGGGGGGGGGGGGGGGGGGGGGGGGCTGGGCTGTGTCATTGACCTCCATGTAATGGTGGAGGCGTCGCTTTTTTACTTACTTTTTTTTTTTTTGGCGTCACATTTTACTTTTCTTTGTGCATTGGGGCACAGTGATTCTGAAGTGAAAAAGAGTGTTCAATATATTGTTCCCACAAAGTTTGGTACATGCATTTGTCCAGAATTCCTTAGTATGCATTATGATCCTTCTATGGCTCCCAAGCATCATCAGTCTGCCAGATAGAAGTGCTTTGCATTGCTTCCATTCTGCTTTTTTATCATAGAATTCATTCAATGAAGCTCTTAACACAAGTTTTTGTTATTAGGTTAATGCTAGAGAAAGATTGGATTTTCTTAAGCATATATTTCATAGCACAGTGGTTCTCGTTCTGTTCACACAGTCAGCCTGCTTGTGGCAAAGATTCTGTTCTTGAACCCTACAATTACTTAAAGCGGTTTTAAACACAACCGCACACAGTACTTTTAAACACAGTACTTACCTGTCGCCAACTTACCTTCCTCATGTTCATTCCTGATGCCAGCATCTTAGATCTTGGAGAACTGAAGCCACTTCTGCCCCTCATCACTGCCCTCCACCTCCACTTCACCTACGGACTAGGCTCCGTGGGGTGGGGGGGCATATTCAGCTACCGTGATGAGATGTGTCTCTGGATGGGAGAGAAATGTCTCTCATCACTGCTAATCACTCTTGTCTCGCAGATGTGATGATGACGTCACAATCCTGAGACTTCACACAGCTGCAAGGGGAACATGGGACAGATGTCGGCTGTATGATGTCGTGCTGAGGTGCTACGTCAGACAGTGGGAGGGGCGCGTACGGAAAAAACCCCCCTCCTGCTGCCGACAATACTTCTGAGTGACCTATGAGGTGGTAGGTCTACTGTAAAGTGTTGGGGAAATATCAAACCGATGTAAATATGGGAGTTGTATTGTGGTAACGCTGTGTTTTGTTTAATGGTAATGTGGGCATTAGCGTAAGGCTCACACACTGTGATCACCACAACAGAGCTTAGTAGGAAAGGGCCTGAAGTACTGAGCACACCTTGTAGCCTATAAAGGTAGTTGTTGATGTTAAACCTTAAAGAACAGTACATACAGGGAGTGCAGGATTATTAGGCAAGTGGTATTTTTGAGGAATAATTTTATTATT
>CM070038.1:26646787-26671650 GCA_036250615.1 Ptychadena robeensis | reverse complement strand
AGAGGATGATGTGGTCAAAATACTCATTTGCCTAATAATTCTGCACTCCCTGTATAGAATTTCTTTCCTGGGCTCTACCACATTTTCTGTCTTGAATGAACTATTTGTAAAATCCCTTTTTCTCATGCAGTTTACAGCAAAGATGTGTATGACCAACAGAACAAGTTGGACTGTGAAAAATCTGTCCTGATTCTGGTGCCGGCCAGACTTGGCGGAGAAAGGACCAACATGGAGTATCTTGAGTTTGTAAAGGTGGGAGATGCAGCAAAGGTTTCCTGTATTTGAACTTGAACTATCAAAGTGCTGGCCAGGCAATCTATTTAGACGAATAAAGATGGTACTTTTTAAATGTTATGACACTAATGTATGGAGGATTTGGACTTTGCTTCTGGAATAGGAAAAGTTAAAATTAGGGGACACACAATGGAAATAATTTGTCATGGTATAAAGGCATTTTTAAGTGCCTTTTATTCACGTTAATGTATTTAATTCTGATTTACGTTGCCTCAACTATAAGATTCACTTTGGATTAAGGTATGGAGGTGTTTAAACCTGGCTAGGGCTGAGACCCCTTTAAAAATAAAATGTAACACTTAACACAAAAAGGTGTGTGTATTTGTGTATACTGGCACCACATTACCCATGTTGGGGCACATAACGCAGGTGTTGGTGTCAGGTAGGTTATCGTTATGTGCTCATTAAAATAAATAGGGAACAGTACTGCAAACATTGTGAATACCACGTCCTAAAATCACCAAAACTGTGCAAAAAAAGTGGACAAACTGCAGGTGGGCGTAATTGAAACTTGAGGCCTGCGCGTCCATAACATCTGACCGCTTATAAGTGTAGGACCAGCCTTACATTTTTTTTTCAGACTCGCTAAATAGGTGAAAGAACGGAACCAAAATTTCTCCAGGCTGTCATGGATAGGGGACAGGAAAATAGAGTGTACACAAATTGTAACTAGGTTTTGAAGTCCAATTTCTATATTGGGTTCAAGTAGTAAAATAAATTCTAGCGTTCTTTAAATAAAAAAATAAAAAAAATGGCAAAAAGCTGAGAATGCCTTACTTGCATGTTCTGCATATGGAATCGCTGGTCTTTGCAGAGGACAGACATGTCTTCAAGGTCACAGCTACAGTGTTCCAGTCTACTAGGTGTAGGAGCTTTGCATATTTAAAACACTTTAGATTTCTACTAGAAATCATCAGGGCACTTGTTGGACCTCTGCAGAGAGACCACTATTTTTACACTTGGAGCAAGAGCCCTTTTCTGCAGTAGGACAAGACTTTCTGGTAGTGGACTAGATTTTCTTCTGGGGCTGTAGCTGATTTATGACAAAAACATAAACTTACACTGTTTTAAGGCAGCTGGAATGTATTTAAACTGAAGCACACTGAAAGCCTTAAGCCCCCCATACACCTTCAGATCACTCCATGCGATTTCCTTTAGATCTACCAACAACTATGTAGTGCTGGGTTCTCCCTGATAGAATACATAGTGATTGGAAGGATTAGAAAGGTCCTCATATTACATGGTTTTGGTAGAATAAAATTTGATTGTACAGAAATTGTATGGTAAGATTGTAAGGTTGGGCGCACAATGGATGACCCATTCGAGTGCTGATGTCACGCCATGTGTACTCACCGATTGTGCGGCCACCCCTGTCTTCAAGCGGGATCAGAAGAGGTCAATTGAACAGGTAACTGACATGTCCTTAAATCCAGGGTCACAATCCAAGGGATTGAACACCTAAAATAGTTTTCCTTGATTCTCGTCCAATCAGCGGGCAAGGTGATATCATCGTGATGAATCATCAATCGTGCGTCCATCTGTATGTTTATGGGCACCTGTTTAGTTTGAAGAACTACAGCCTGGGTGGAAGAATTGCTTTGTTTGCACTTGTACAGTAGCCATTACACCTTTTTTATTTAGTTAAAAATGTTTCTGATGCACAGTATTTATTTTTTCCTTTTCAGGGGATCCTAAGCTTGGAATATTGCTTGGGAATAATTGGTGGTCGGCCAAAACAATCCTATTTCTTTGTAGGATTCCAAGGTGGGTGATTTAATCACCTGTTTTGTTGAATAATATGTGTTTTCTGATTCAGCCCCACCCTCAAAAGGGAGAAAAAAACAACCCTCCAGCACATTTGTAAATGACCATTCTCACACAGAATAATTACCATAGCGCTGAGTGTCCTCTATTAATTCATCAGTACCTACCAACGTCCACTCATTTGTCATTTGGCCGCCATTGTAATTGGTTTCTGCAAAGCTCCTGTTTTTTAATTCCTCGCTCTGCATAAACAAGGCATATTTTAAACTGCGACTAATGAAAGTTTAAGAGCCTTTCTCTGCTTCCCTTTGGCAGATTTTTATTTACATATTTACATTTGTGCCGTTTAAGCAGGGCAAGTTGACGTTAGGATGACAAGCAATATGTCCTGCTTGTCGGAGCCTCTCTGGCGCTTCATTTTTCACGGCGATATAATTGTGTGTTTGTGAAAGTAATTTCATCACCAAAAATTAAGTGACAGACTCATCGCCTCACAGAAAAACCTGCTTATACAAGCATATTTGATGAGACCAGAGTTAATCTGTCCCGTGTATTAAAACGGAATAAAAAAAAAAATTCGGCATCCGTCAGCCAGTGTGGCTTTGGCAAGCGGGCATTGTCCTGCCGGCTTTTCTTTCCTGCATGGAAATTGGATTGTGAGGCAGCCTATAATAGAGTGTATTTTGAATTACTTGTCTTTTGTTTTGTCCTTGCAGATGACAGTTTGATATACATGGATCCTCATTACTGCCAATCTTTTGTAGATGTCAGCAAAAAGGATTTCCCTCTCGAGGTGAGAACGCCGTAGCGGTGGGCTGGCACCATTGTTCAGATTCTGATTTACACGCTAATTATGAGCTGAAATTATGCAATGTTCTTTATGCGCCTTGTACAGATCTCAGATTATAGAGACTGTCGCAAAGAGTAGAGCCGTTAGAAATGCGGCCAGTCTTTGGAGGCTTGGTGTCCAGATTGTGAAACTTCACCTAGGTGTAGCTATGCTGAATGTACAGCTTCTAGGATGTGGCCGAGTTAAGGCAAGTAGCGTGTTCTTCGCTGTAGAAGACACACCAGACCATAAGACGCACCCCCATAGAAAATGATTACTGCTAATGCAGCCAAGATCTCCTTCTTGGCAGTTTGGCTTGGTTGCAGGGAAGGAACAAATTTCAGTATCCTGTGATACAGAGCTATTACTCCCTGGATGATTGGGAGCAAAAAATAAATCTAATATCCCACCCTTGTAAAGTTTTCCTCTTGAATTCTGTTCCATAACAGAAAGTAAAAATGGGTGTTATGCTTGTGGTGCCATTCAGGCAGCACATCTCCAAAGCACATTTACTGCGGCAATAATTATTGCCAAATTGGTACAAGTTTGCACCTTGTGGTGCCTTATCATGCCATTTATCTAATAAACTGCATTGCATGGAAAATATGCATGTTTGCAATAGAAAATGGGCCTTTACTGTGAAGAGAAGAGAATTTCGGCTTGGGGTATATATGTGTTGAAGGGGTGGATTTTTTAGTAATGGGTTAGGGAATGTGATCATTTTTAATTTGTAAAGCTGGGAATAGACAGTAAAATTTACTGTCGATTCCCAATCCGATTTCGGCACTAGGAGCGGGCGTGATGACGTCATCGCGCCCGCCCACTAGTGCCGAGAATCGGACGGCACTCTTTATGTGCAGCTCACTGAGCTAATGGGATCGGGCTAAAATTTACCATCCTGCCGGATAACTGTGCGATCCGACAGGACGGCTGATTTTAGCCCAATCCTTGTTGGTTGCTGCATCCAATTCATGCACGACCGGATCCTTTAAGGGATGCAGGAGAGCGCGCACGGCATCCGATCGGAGTTCGGATCGTGCAGGAATCGGAACGTCTATGCCCAACTTTCCATGTTAGGTTAATGATTTTAGATGAGTGTAAAGCGAAACTGAAGGTGAGTACAGTTGATTTTAAATGGTGAACTTCTGTTAAATATGAGTCTTTTGAAGGTAAATTCAAGGGCAAGGACAAAAACAGATCTGCAGGGGGTACTGCATACTGGTTGCACCTGAACTTTACTGCCCTATATATTTGGCTTGCCCATTCTAGAAATAACAACATATCCTTTATCAGGTAAAACATGGTCTCAGTATGTGAGTATGTAAACTCTTGACTAGTTGTGTAATTTATTTATTTACAGGGTTGTTAATTTGTTAATATTTGTCCATATTTTACTGCAAATATTGGTGGTGCTATTAATAAATTCTGTAAATAGTATAATTAGGGGGATTATACTGGTGACATGCAGTTGATCGTCACCAGTATAATCCCCCTAATTATACTATTTACAGAAGTCAGTTGTATGAACTCAGTATTGGTCCGAACTGGCTGTCTTGCATGACTAGGCTAAGAAGGCTACGATCAACTGAAAGACTAGGGATATACATCGTTAGATCACTGCAATAAATTTTTTTTAGATCTACCAACAACTATGTAGTGACGGGTCCTCCCTGATAGAATACATAGTGATTGGAAGGTTTAGAAAGGTTCTCATATTACATGGTTTTGGTAAAAGAAAAGTTGCACATTGATTTCCGTTCAATTGATCCGCAATCACAGCATGTTAGGATGCTGATGCACTTCAAATTCAGGTGATGCAGAGGTGCATTTGCCACATTAGGGACTGTCAATGTTTTCTGTGGATTTAAATGGACACGATCCATACAGCTCAGATAACCCGTAAACCTTCATGTAGTTCCCTATGAATGTTAATAAAGCTTTCTTCTCCATTCACTCGTTGGCCCTTTCAATCCTGGTCCTTTTTTAATTTTATACATTCAACCTCCTTTGCATAAACCTTGGCGCTACGATTCTAGAAGCATCAAGACAATCCCTGACATTGACAGATTGAACCCAGCGGAGTCGTGTACATTTCACTACAGCTCCAAGTCTACGCACTTAGATTTGCAAATCTAATTAGGTAAAATCACACACATTATCCCATTTAAACATTGCTTTCCAGACGATATTATGCAGGGTAAGGAGTTTAAATGAAATTATTTTCTTTAATCTGCGGGAGGGTGTAGAGGAGTTAAGAAATTTGTCTCAGACAACACTTTGAAATATGACTTGTGCAAATGTGAGCATTACACAAAATAAACCATTTGCAGGATTTACTGGGGACACCTATCGGCTTCTTCTAGTCACTTAACAGTGGAAGGTAAAAGATTAGAGATTCTAAACCCAGGAACAACAAATTGAAACATCACAGCTTGCCAATGAATATGGGGCAATATTGGTTGTTTTTTTTCTGTTGTGCCAATTGGTAGAGCCCCCCCATACACCTTTGGGTATACCAACATCTATGTAGTGCCGGCTCCTCCCTGACAGAATACATAGTGATTGGAACGTTTTGAAAAGGTCTTCCTATTATGTGGTTTTGGTAGACGAAAAGTTGATCGTACAGAAATTGTATGTTAAGATTGTAAGGTGTATGGGCTTTAGGCTGAATGCAAAGGGTTGGTTTCAGGGTGGCTGACAGATGTCTAAAATCGCAGCCCTGCTGTAGCGTGCGGGCCACCAAGTAATCTTTATAGCCAGCCACCTAAAAAGTGACTAGGAAATGCCAAACATTCCCAAATGAGCTGCAATTTTTTTTGAAGGTCAATAGTTGTTAACAATTTTGACTGGCTGACATCTGAATAACAGACAACAGGACCGTATTTTTTGGACTATAAGACACACTTTTTCACCCCCAAAATCGGAGGGAAAAGGTGCCTGCGTCTTATGGTCCGAATGCCTTGGTCCCTTGCCAGCTCTCCTGGCAAGGAGATTAGCCCAGGAGCTGGAGGATAAAGAGGTCCACTCACGGCCGAATCTCACATCTGAACTGTGGAATTGCTTATGCCAGCAGAGCTCAGAGCCCTGCTGGTATAAGCAATGAACAGAGAGATGAACTGCCATCTATCCCTCTCTCCATGTCCGTGGAAACTGCAATCACTCTGCAGCTTCCACAGAAACAGGCACAGCCAGAGAGGGAGAGGAGAGAAAAAATCGCCCCCATTAAAAATAAATCTCCTCCGACCTTTATAGAGAATGAATGGGCGAAAGGTCAAGAATCGTGTCCATGTCTATGGGCGCATTGAGGGCAGAAAAATCACGACCAACTGCCAGAATTGCAGTTTCAACTTCGCCCGCACCTGATCGCTGCCTTTAATTGAAGTGGAGACATTCAACTAAATGGAAGCTAGTGCACAATTAAAATAGTGTCCACCCCGTGGCTGATCGTGTAAGTGGGAACTTTCCCCACTGCCTTCTGTCCTCTATGGGGTGAGGACACGGCAGCTTGCCCCTTATTTGTCCTCCCTTTGCCATGAAACAGTTTAACCGTCACTGGGAACAGTCCTGAATGACTTTTCTCTGTAATGATTATTTGTCGTGCGTACATAGCTTAGGTTTAAATCCAGCGGAATTATTTCACATTTAGTTACAGTATTGTAATGAAAAGAAATGATGCACTTTTAGGTTTTGGGCAAGCTGTTTAAATGTTCTATAAGCATCTAACATGGTCACAAACGATAGGTACCCCCCCCCCCCTCTCTGGGCTTCACGTAGCTGAACTTCACTATAAATTTCTTTATAATATTATTTCCATGTGTTCCCATCCCTTGCTGGATCTTCTGCAGCTATTTTCCTGTCCATGCACTTGGTGGTGACCAAACAAGGTGGACCACATGTCCATAAACACCAGTCATGTCTCCATTAGTGGCTTGTGTGACAGAGGTGATCATTTCACTCTAGAACAGAAAGTGCTTGAAGTAGTCCCTTTCTGGCAGGATCACCAGGTTGATATTTATGAAAACACCAGTTTCCATTGTCTTATGAAGTATCTATTTACTTGTGTGTATGCTCTGTGAACTGGGCCTGTAGCATACAAAATCTCTTCTGTGCTAAAGGACCTAACTTCTTTCAAATGTTTTGTTTCCCTTTCATCAACTTTTTAAAAATAAGTTTGTATTTCTATGTCTTTCCTTGAATCTTATATTTTGCTGTAGTTTTGATGTTGCATTTTTTGTTTGTTCTTGCAGTCATTCCACTGCCCCTCACCCAAGAAAATGCCCTTTAGAAAAATGGATCCAAGTTGCACAATTGGATTTTATTGCAGAAACTTGCAGGACTTTCAGAGGGTGGAGGAAGAGCTCGCAAAGGTACAAATAATTATGTTGCCAATTACAAAATCTTCTTAAATTCCCAGCTATGTCTGCAGAATGAAAAGGTTAGTCACAGCGTATCTCCTGTCTGTGGGGGGTTTTGCTGTCTCTGGATTTCTACCTTTGCCTACTTGGTTACATTTTCTCAATTGGACTCACATGTGGGCTCTAGAGTTGATGTCCTACAAATGTATTCTACTTAGGAATGCCATTTCTTCCAGTCAGTACACCCATTAACCCCCCTAGCGTTCCTGATGGGACCATCTAGTCCAGTGCTGTCCGGTCATTACTGTTCTGGGCGAAATGGTGCCGTCTGGTGAAGATCAGAGCCCCGGCAGCTCAAAATCACCATTCTGTGCTGTTCTGGTGGCTCCGATCATCTGAACTGGCTTCTGCAATGATGTCACATTGGGGCGGCGGTGGGGATTCAAAAGTAAATTGCATGAAAACCGTTTTCTATGCAGAAAACTGTGCTCAGTGTGATTGCCCAGATGTGCCATTTTTGAGTTAACACTCTCTCCCCTGCTGTGTTCATCACACCAGAGGAGAGAAGGTGCCAAAGGGAATTGTGCTGGATACAGTGATAACTGTATCCAATAAAATTTTTAAAGTAAAAAAACAAACAAAAAACACCTAATTAAATTACAATTTTATTATAAACAAATAAATATATATATATATCTATATATATATCTATATAATCTTAAACTCGATCATGCAATCAAACATTATTATATTTAGGATGTCTACTTGACCCTTGTACGGACATATTTTGGGAAGTTACAGATCTATAAAATAAAAAAAAATTCCATTTAAGTCTATGGTGCGCTTTTGGTAAAGAAATCTGGACCTCCGCAGTATGCTAGGGAGGTTAATGCTGTATGATATTTGCACTTGAGAGGATCACTGAGACAGGGTAGTGTTTTGAGAAAACTATGTATAGAGTCCTGCTACCCTCTCCCACCAGCCATGATCCAGCTGCATTCCACAGAAATTCAAAAAGATCCAATGCTGTCCTTGGATTGGGAGTAATGTATGTACACGGTCATTATAATGTTAATATAGGAGGCAACTAAAATATTAAACACAAACAAGCATAGAGTTTTACATATCATTTAGGGGGATTAAAGCTATAGAAGGGGACTATGAATGGTGCCCTGGATATTCAAAAGTTTGTTTTTAAACGTTTCCTTTTTCCAAAAAGGAAGCATTATCTTAACATTAAAATCCTAATTAAAATTAGGAAATGTATGAGCAAATCAAAAGCGTATAAACTGGTGCTATATAGACTAAAGCTAGCCATACACGGTTCAATTGACTGTTCAATCGATTAAATTCGACCAATTATTTTAGTCGGTCGATTGAATCATGTCCACATTGAACGATAGTTTCAATTCAATTAAAATTTTCAATTTGCTCGAACAAAATTTGATTGGACCAGTTGGAAAATTTTAATTGATTGCTACCACATTGAGTGCAAATTAAATACTATTCCTTGTCCCAACCAATTGTGATTAGATCCAATCAATTAGCATACTGGTACATTCGGGGGAGGGCTTTCTATCTACTGGTAGACAGAATAGGATGTTTGTGTGTATGTTATATATATAGATTTTTTTTTGTTTTTAACATGACAGGATATAAGCTATAGGTTATATAAACCAATTTTCAGTAATGTAAATAGTTTTCTGCAGGAAAAACTCATTTGGACATAAGTGGGATTTTGTTTCAATGTGATTGTACTAAACGTACCATGTAGTGAAGGTGCGTAGAGATAATATACAAGCCCGCCAAATTCAAATGCCCTGCTCCATTCAGTCGCCATTTAGACTGTAGTCAGACCACTATGATTACTATGCATAGGTTAGGTTCTCTTGAGGCTGCTGTTGCAGTAATGGGAATGTTTACCCATGGAAAAAAAGTTGTCATAATAGGTAGTGTGCTTGAATGTGAACGTAGTGAAAGTATGATGCAGTGTAGACTGCATAGAGAGACTACATACTCCCGCCCGAGTAATAAACCCTGATCCGTTCAGTCGCCACTTTGACTGTAGTCAGACCACTATGATTACTATGTAATGGAAATGTTTAAGATCGAACACTTCATGTGGTGTGTCATTCAATTCAATTACAATCGATATACGATTGAATGGTCGAATACTTCAATCAAATTGTTGATCAATTTGTTGCAAATTGAACAGTCTATGCCTACCTCTAAATAAACCATAAAAAAAAAAAAAACTGGCTGGTTTTTAAGCTGCTAAAAGTTGAATTTATAAACTTGGATTTCTAATACCAGTAGGTGGCGCCATCGATATGGGGAATTGTTCCATGTATACACTATACTCTAAATTCACCCCCTTTATTACATTGATGTTCCAGTCACCATTCTTTTATTATAGTAAACATTTAAATGGATGGAAAAGTTTGAATACTGAAACATATAAAGAATATCAAGATTACAAGTGTTACAGCAAAGGTAGCAGTAAAAGAATTAACTAGCAGATTGGCGTACGCTTGCTTAGGGTTATTGCTGTGGGTGAGGAGCCTAAAATTATCTAGCGTTCTGCTTTTAAACCTTCTATAAAATATTACCAGTACAGGTACTGTGATCTGGACTGGCCCTATACCAGTGGATGAATGCAGGTTTAAGTTGCATCACAAAGCATAGTTCAGGAAGATGTGCCAATTTTATGATGATAAAGTGTGTTTAACTGTCAAACATATTGTGCCTGAAAGAGGCTGAGATGTTACATTTCAATTGGGATTTATGTATTAATTTTAGCGGTTTTGGCCATAGTGGAAAAATATGTAAAATAGTCTTCATTTTTAAATTTATCTCTCCATGAGAGAGATTTCCTCACTTGCTGCCTCGATGACGATGAGCAAACAAGGTGAGACAGGCTAGTGATGACTAGAACCCCACTTTTACTGTATATCTGCCTCAAACCAAACGCCAGATAGCAGAACCTCCTATATGGATATGTACCTTAATTAAAGTATTTGAAAACTGAGTCACAGTCTTGCAAATAAGAAATAAGAGGTGTTGGGAATCTTAACCACAGACTTGCCAGAGTGTATTTTTGTTCGGAAAAATGAAAAGGACATGTCTTACTACTGTGCAAGTTGATTTGGTCCAGAATTTCACCTCCAGACATACCTGAAAGAGGGGTATCTCATGTGCTCCTCCAAAACATTGTGCCTTTTTGTGATAAGAGATTTATTTTGGGACACTAGTGTTGCCTTACTGCACACTATTTTGTTAAACAGAGCCATCCACTACTTTGCTGTTGGCATACTATTGCTACAGTATAAACTCTACACCTATACCAGACGTGGACAAACTAAGGCTCTGGGGTCAAAACTGGTCCTTTGGTCTTTTAATTTGGCCCCTTGTGACCTTGGTGTCAAGATGCCATGGCTACCCTAAATGCCTGCAATAAATGAAGATAACATCTAGTGGATGATTGTTTGGATTGTTTCCTAGAGGCCATAGTTTGCTGCAATAGAACATTTAATCGTCCCTATCAAAGCTTCAATTTATACAAATATAAAATATTTTTTTCCAAATATCCTGTCCTTTCTACTAGGACTTAGACCCCTATGCCTGGCGGCCCTTGCAGGCTCTTGGTCCAGCTCCTATGTCACATTTAAAAACCCATTGTGGGCCACAAGTCAAAAAGTTTGCCTACCCCTGACCTATGCTGTATATTGTATGTCTATCCTTCTGTAATGTATAATAGATGAATATCGGCATGTATGTGAATTTGTAACATGTAAACTCTGTGTGCATAGTACTGTAATGACTACCAACCAGCCAGGATTTTAAGGTTGCTATCCTTCCATCAATAAAATGATGGCTTTGCTTTTCATGTCCACAAATCTTGTATTTGCCTAAAATATAAGTTACTTCAAAAGGTTTTTCTTTTATTCTGGAAAACCTAAATTCCTTTTTTATTATTGATGCCCTACATAGTGACTTTTTCATTATTCCCTTTTTACAAATATAGACTCAAATTGCACCTAATGGATTTAATCAACCATTTGTGGTGCAGAGGAACTTTGGCGGCAAGAATGGTCAATTACATTACATGTAATGTAATGCATCAAAGACTGAATAAAACTGTAATGTATGCTGTTATGCAAATAGCTGATCAATAAATAACCATTCTTGCCATTAAAGTCCCTCTGTACCACAAATGGTTTGTCAGATTTCTTAGGTGCAATTCGAGTCTATATTTTGTATACATTAATTCTTGGGATGTTGACAAGTTAAACTTTTCATACAGTGACCCCATGTTATATCAGGTAAGTAAAGTTTTTCATTATTTACCTCTTTCTTGATGATCTTTGAAACTGACCACATCTAGTGATGTGTTAATGTGAGTTTTGGTACTCCTCTGCAGCCAGATTTGACATAGATGGGTAGGTCTCCTTCTAAACTTGGTGCATCTTAACACTCTGCTGCTGTCAAAAGCAAATTCAAGCTGTCGTGTGGGTTTGCATCTGGTAGATGTAAACTTGCAGACCCGGATGAGAATTTTGAATGTGCGATTGTATCACATCCCACACCCACATGCGTTATAGGAATGGTCTCAATTATTAGCCTTGATGGGTAGGCCAAACCACTGCATTGTTATGCTTGGATTACAAAAACTGTAAAGCTCTGGCATTTTTTATGACTTTTGATTGTTGTGAATCCTACTCTTGTTAATGGTACTTCCATTGCCCTGCTTGGCATCCATGTTCACAGGACCAATGCAGCTCAGAGCCCCAGTGATTGTCATGAACCCTTCCATCAAGCATTTCTTATAACATGTACACTTTTTTTTTTTTTTTTTCAGGTGCTAAAGTCTTCCAGCAAACAGAACTATCCATTATTTACCTTTGTCGACGGACACGCTCAAGACTTTGATTTTGCTTGCTCGCCGCTGTTCGAGCAGCCTGACCTTTTCACAGATGAGGATGAGAAGAGATTAAATAGCTACAGCGCTGAGGAGTTTGTCTTGCTGTAAAGTTTTCTTCACTCCTCATCCTGGCGTTCTTCTATCGTTCAACTGCACATCCTAAAACACTAGACTGTTATTGCGTCTTGTTTTTACAATCTGTTTTTTAAATTAAAATTTTAATGTTTTTAGCCCTCTACAAAAGGAAATGTCTATTTTATGAATTTTGTAAGGTGGTTACACCATGCGCATGTACTGTAGAAGGCTTCTGCTACCTTCGAATCACTGTATCTTAAATAGTCAGAAATACAGCTTCATTGTAACCTGTGGTATGTGTAATTTATAAATTATTAGCTGCAGAAAAAGGTGGTGGGTTTACATGTGAGGATTTATATATATATTTAGAATTCCATTTTCTATATTGCTGTATAGTTGATGGCTTATTGTGATTCATGGAAATGCTATGACTTTTTGGCCCAGTACAGTTGAGGCCAAAATGATTAGCCCCGTTGACCATTAAATGACCATTAACAAGTGTTATTTTGGTAAAAAATACACTAGAAAAAGTGATGTCCACTAAGTGTATATCAATAAAATATCCTGATTACAGAGTGGACACAAGAAAGGGCAAACATCAGACATCCAAAATTATTAGCCCGTAATAGTCAATAGTGTACCCTTTCTGTGCAAATTGTTTCCTTCATTGCAAATTGTTCTAGCTGGTCCAAATTGCATGGTTTCCGAGCATGGATATTCACTTCAAGCACTTGCCACAGGTTCTCAATAGGATTGAGGTCTGGGCTCTGTGCGGGGCACTCCAGGATCTTGGTTTTGGTATCCTTGAGGAACTGTTGGACTAATTTCGATGTATATTTGGGTAATTTTGTTGAAAGACCCATTGAGGACAACAGCTTGTCAGTTGTAGCTCAAAGGGTGCACTATTGACTATTAATGGCTAGGGGCTAATAATTTGGGATATCTCATGTTTGTCCTTTCTGTCAACTTCTTTATCAACTATCCTATCCAAAATCCTATCCAAAATATCCTAATTAAACTAAAAAGACATTGTGATTTTGCAAGCATATACACTATAGGCAACAACATTTTGTTGTTAATGGTCATTTTCATGGAGAAATCAAGAGTGTTGTCCAATTTCAGGGGGGGGGGGGGGGGGGGGGGGGAGTTATTAATTTTGGCCTCAAGTGTACTTGCGGAGTGGAATCTTCAGTTCCAATTGAGTTGCGGTAGCTCTCAACATACATACCTTAATATGGTGAAAGAAAAATTGTGTAAAAAATTGTGAACCAACCACACAGAAGAAAAAATGTACATATTTTGTTTTACACAAAATAAGTGTCCTGTATAGTAAGTCGCTCCCTTTTTAATGTGTGGGGGTTCTGCCCCTTACTCAACCAAAAAAAAAGCAGAACAAAAAAAATTTCATTCTGCAAATCTATTTCCTTTATTAAAAAGAAAACTTAGTCCCAAGTAATGGGCCCTTTTGAGACATTTCCTGTTATGGAGTCATGGGCATACCCTTGCTATGCCTTTGAAGTCTTCACCGGGGGGGGGGGGGGGGGGGGGGGGGGGGGGGGTTGCGGTGACCCATACTATACAGCCAAGGTCTAGGCTTATCGCTGTTATGGAGCTGGTTCAAAGCACTCATGTCCAAGTGATGCTGTAATTAGTACATATAGACCAGAAGTGGGTACAAGAGCCTGTAGGTGATCAGAAGTTGCATGGGTAAAGGGGAGTAAACCATGGCAATTGTTTGATAACATGGTATTTCACCAAACTAAATGTCATCTTGTAAGTCTACAGCAATTTCCAAACTCCTTTCATATTTAGCCGTGTCCATTTGAACTACATCACATGTTGAAAAACAAAATTCTTGGCCCTGAGCAAGGCGGGAGATGGTTAATGTAAATGAATGTCTATTTTACAAGACTTCACAGTGTTCTAAGACTTGTGTTTATGCAAATGCAAATTCTTTGGCTGATATTAAGCCTGGCTTTTGCCTTCCCCTCATATGGGGAAAAAATTGCCTTTTTCTTGCTGATCAACAAAGAACAGAAGAATCGATTCAGTGTCTTCAGAAGCGAATGAAGCAACAGTGGAATTATTTTAATTATAACCAAATAGCGTTTGCACTGTGAAAGATGTTTTGTGTTCTTGTTTTTTGGGAGTACAGAAGGAATGACAAATTGTAATCGCCATGGCATGCTCACATTTTGTCAGGGGTACATGAAAGGGCTGTTTGTCCTGGGATGCCTGGCTTGGACGGCGCCTGCTGTTTGTAGCAAGTTGGCCCAACATGAAGTTTGTGCCCTAAAACTTCCATAGCTCTGATCTTTCTAAAGTAAACCTGTCTCATTAATGATGATCAACATAAGATCGCTAAAATCTCTCATAAGTTTTAATATTGTAATATCCTTTTTAGCATTTTAAGAACTCTGTTTTTAATTCTATCTGAGCTATCTGAGATCTGATGCTTCTGCCGATTAGGATGGTTGTGCCAGTGCATACACTTATAGGGTGACACTATTCTGTCCCTGTCTCACCCTACTGTGTGTTGTCACACCGGTTTCCACTAAAGAACTATAGTAGGCAATTGAGCATATTTTGTGTGGTAATGGCCTAGTGTTGTGTTGTGCGCTGAGGAAGGCCATGTTCTTGTACCTAAAATACATGTAGATAGAAAGTGGCTTCAAAGCTGCTGCATAACATTTTTTTCTGATACAGCATTGATAGAAGCTACACCATATGCCATTTGGGTACTGGTTATGTAACGGTACACCTAAAATCTAGATACATGCGTAATATTAGGATCAGTGTTGGATTGTTATACTTTCAATACATTACCAACAAATCCAAACAAACATGGAGGCCATGAATGAGGCTTCTCCCTCTGACGTGTTTTCCTTGAGATGGTCTTAAGGCCCCCATACACGGGTCGGATTCCGACCGGATTCTGGCATGATCGATTCCGGGCGCGTGCACGCGAATCGATCGTGCCGGAATCGTGTGCAGCCCACCTTGTCCGATCGATCGCATCCGATTGATCAGGGGCTCAGAATCGGATCCAACAGAGAACCAACATGTTTGTCTTTTTGATCCGATTCTGCACAGATCAGGGGGAGTTGCCATTTGTGAGGTGGAGTCGGAGATGGAATCGGACACGGAATCGTCCCGGAATCCGTTGGACAAGGTGGTATGCTGTGATCGGATTCTCTTAATTGGCCGATCGATCACACCTCCGATTCCCGGCAGAATCGTCGGAATCGATCGGATGGGTGATCGAGCGGCCGTGGAATCCGACTGTGTATGGCTGGCCTTAGACACCATGTATAATGTTTACTAGGACTATATCCGGTGTAGGCAAACTATGTTTTACAGGCCATATGCGGCCCGTTTAGTCTTTTAATCCAGCCTTTTGTCACCTTCGTGTCAAGGGGCACTGGGTTGCCTTCTGCTTGCTCCCTCCAATAAGTGCAGATCATGCCTAGAGAGTGATTGTAATGGTCTCCTTCTAAAGTATTTTTTAAATTTTTGGCCAAATATAAAAACCCCAAGTCAAATGTCAAAAAGGTTGCCCACCTCTGGCCTATGTACTGCCATAGTAATGTTTTCTCATCTCAAGATGTAATTAAAGGGAATACAGCTAACTAGCAATGAATCATAATGATCTAGAAAACGGCCTAAGAGGACAATTTGTCCCATAACTTAATGGGCTTTAAAGGCACTGAATATCAATGAAAATGACATGCTTATTAATTAAAAGGTCACAAGTAAATGTTTAGGACCAAGATGTAAACCTAACGCAATCTATATAATAGATAAAAGTATAATCAATCAGTACATACATGTCTGTTCACAACTGGACTATATCAACAGATTACAAGCTTATGTCCAAGTATTAATATCAACTTTAACTTTTCTAATATTAACTTTTTGTCAAACAAAATTGATGGACTGAATTAATTGAGGCACACATACATGTGAGATGGTCATTTAACCAGTCACTGGTCAGCCATTTTCTGCATGGGACCTCACTTGGTTTCCTATAAATATTCCTAGGGAATATTTAAAACCTCTAAAACACCCATACACCTTTAGATCTACCAACTACTATGTAGGGCTGGGTCCTCCCTGATAGAATACATAGTGATTGAAAGGTTTAGGAAGGTTCCTCATACTACATCGTTTTGGTAGAAGAAAAGTTGATTGTACAAAAATTGTATGAGTGTAAGAGTGGATGGTGACCTTAAGTCTAGGTGTATTCAACATCAGAGTATACCCGCTTCTTGGGAATTTTGCACTGGTTGATCCATCGGAAAGGATTATATTTCTCACCACGCTGCAGAGCAATATATGAGCCGTTGTTAGGTGAATACTCATCCTCCTCCGATCCAGTGCTTATCCCACAATCAAAATCAAAATATTACACACTAAAGCTGGCCTTAGACGGTTAGATTTGTGGCCGACTTTGCCGTACATGGACCACCGTGCAACGTCCACATCCAAAGTAAATGCCGACACACAGGGCACAAATCATGGAGCCCCATACTGACAAATTTTTCGGGCCCCCTAGCAGAAGTAAGTTGTTAACAGGGGGAGGGCGTGCTAGCAGAAGTAATGAAGCAGTTGTTTCCCGGACAACTTGTACACAGTGGCTGCCGACAGTACGGAAGAAAACACAGTGAGCAGAGGCTGCCGTACCGATTGGGCAGCCTCTGGGGGCCTCTACTTGCTGACTGTCGGGCCCCCTTAGCTGCTCCGGCCCGGAACTGTCCCCCCCCCTGCTGACAAACAAAGGGTGTGTTGCCGATTCCTGGCATGGCTGGCCGTGCGTGATGACATCATCACACACAGTCAATCTGCCAGCATATCGAAGAAAAACTAAACGTCTATGGCCGGCTTAAGATATATTGCAAATAACAGCTGATTGTTCACTTATCCTTTCCCTGAGGAAGCCCTGATTGAGCGAAATGTGTCAGAGGGACTATTCTTTTGTAATATGTTAACCACCCTAGAGGTCAGCCCCTAACTACATGGTACTCTGCTGGAATTTTCCTCCCCTGCCCCTGTCCACGTCAGCAGCGTCATCAATGACGCCGGCAACGTGGGCTGGGAAACCAGCGCCCCTCCATTTATAACGGAGGTCTATGGCGCAATACAGAATCAGTTAAGCTTTCTGGGGGGGGGGGGGGGGGGGGTCGGGTTTTTACCATCTTGTTTCATCTCAACCGCCAGGGTTATATAGTAATATTGTAAACAGTATGTACAGATTTTTTTCATCTATTTTATACATTGTGTTTTGTTTTTGGTCTTAAATATTTAAAAAAGACATTTTAAATAATAAACGTGTTTCCATTAACATTCAGTTTTTTTAATCTATATATTATTGTGGCACTCTCCTGGATTTTTGGCAGAGTTTATATAGTAACCAAACCAGTTTAGTTTAGTAAGTACATAGCAATGAATCATCCTATTGATCCACCAATTGTAACCATTACACTGACAACTTTATGCATATCAGTAGATGTACAATTGGCATACAGTGTTAGGATTCACAGTGCTGGAAAATATTGTCCCTTACATGAAGCTCATATTACCAGCAAACCATTCCTGTGGCAGCTCACAAAAAATAAATGCGTGTCCAGCTAACCTAATATACAAATCTGCTGGAGGTTTTCATTCTGACCTCTCTTCTGCTTTCCCAGAATCCCTTTACAAAGGCTAACGCAGCTGCCCATCGTGCTACCGCAGGCCTTTCGTGGCCTTATATATTCCGCAAAGGGAATTCCTCGCTTAAGAGTGGATCAGAGAGGCATTATTCAGTTATCTGTGTTAAGCTCTTGCTAGATCAATTTACAAAGTCTGGTTTGTAAAGATTTTTTCCCTATGGAAACAAGACATGCCGTGCAGGCTGTGAGAGCCGCACTGACAGAGCAGAGGCTCCCAGTGTGTTGGCCATTCTTCTCTCCGACTCAGGATGTGAATGGGATCAGTGTTTGGCCACTGCTAGGGACAATATTTCCCTGTTTGGTGTATTTATAGTTTCTGGTTTTGGAATGATTCACGACTATTGTTCTTTAGTAGGCTTGGTGAGGATTAATGGGAATTGCAGGGTAAAATACAGGCGAAGCGCAAATATATACTGTAAATAATTATATTAATATACATTAAGGTTCCTTTCACACTATATGCATTTTTTTATTTTAGGTATGTGTTTTTTAAAAGTATGCGTTTCTGCCCTATATACATAGAGGAACAAACATGAAGGTAATGGTAAGAAAGGATTAAAGGAATGGAAAAGCATACAACTCAAGCACTGCATAGCACAGTTGTAAGAAGGCTTGACTGTGCTAGGCATATATACAAAAACGCATGTGTTTTGCACATACACATTTGCATTTTTGAACAAAGCATAAAAATGCATGCAGCAGGGCATTATAAAAAAAATGCTATGCATGCCATGGGAATGGTAACATTGGTTGTCTTTGAGAAAACGCAGTACTGTAAAAACGCATGCCTTTATAAAAACACATCACATATAGTGTGAAAGGGCCCTAAACCATTCTCCTGTGTTTTAGGTTCTTCCACTTCATCTTACAGGGTGATACTCGTCTCAAACTTGTGATGGTGAACTTTTGGTGAAGACTTCAATCCGCAATGCCAACACACATTTAACATGAATTGTTTATCATTGTGTCTAGTAGGAAGTTGGTCCAGAGTAGTGTGCAGCTGGAGAAAGTAAAGAGAAAGGGAATGAATGAGAGTTTTTCAAGGACTCTGTAAATAGTCCTTAGGAAATGTGCCCAGAGCTATGTAAAATGTTAATCTGAACGCCCAAAAAACCACAGCCACCTGTTAAACATGGCATTAGAATATCCCCCAGTAGATTTTCAATTGATCACCCATGAGGTTACTACTTGATAAGTGCCCACATACTGTTGCGGGCAGGCAATTTTAGGCCGAAAGCCCTGAAGCACACATGTAAATATAGCCTAGGGCAATGCGTTTTGGGAGTTGCAAACATAACCTTTCCTCTGGCCTACTAAGAACAAAGTCTCAAATGCATGCGTAGTATGGTCGTTATTCTGATGATAAATACAATCAAAATACCTAGAAAACCATCAGATATTTGTACAATCTAGCTAAATTTACCAACATGTCCAATAACTTTTTAACCGATTTTTTGTTCTATTTTGATCACTTTTGGACAATCGTACCAGGTGTATGGGAATCGATGTACATATGATCTATGTTGACCGAACATGGGCGGTCCTAGACAGATCAGTGCCCTGGGCAAGCTCCCACCACTGCCGGAGTGCTCTCCCGAGAAGGGATTCTGCTGGTGAGTCACAGGCTTACGAACTCTGTGACTTGCCAATACTTCTCCAGAGACTGTTTTCTCTCTCCCCCTGGGTTTATCAAGCTGGTGGAGGGGCATCTGAGCAGCCCCAGCATGATGCTACTCTGGGCAACCGCCCATATTGCCCCTATGTAAAACCACCACTGCGAACGGAAATATCTAAATATCAAACCGTGTATGGCTAGCTTCAGCTCTCGGGACAGCTATCTGTTACAATGCTGGTGCATCACGACAAACTCAAAGAACTTTTGCATTCAGGTCTGATAAATGCCAACTACCCTTTTCCTTCACAAAGCCACTGCTCTCTGTTTTTTTTTTTTTTGTCTCCTTTTATTGTTGCTTCAAAGATATGATTGGGAAATCCCACCTATAAAGGCCGTACCCCCTATATTTGTGTGCCAGAATTTGTATTGCATACATTTAGGTAATATGTTCATCAGAGAAATTTCATATCATGATGTAAATTTAAACTGTTTTATGTCCTCTTCACCATTGATGTGTTTTTAATTTTTTTTCTTGTAACCTGAAAAGAGTTGTGAGAATATTCTCACAAAACCATTTTAATAATCCCTTACTCAAACAAAAAGCTTGGTTGTTTTATACTTGCTTTGAACCAACTCAATAGAGATCTGTGGGGGGAAAGTCATAGGGGTTACGGGGTTAATGACCCAATTATTTGACTATTCTCTTAGTGGCGGAATAAATATCTTCCCATCCAGATAAGATTCCTCCTCCCTACAAGAAAACTCTCTGTTTGCAAAGGACAAGGGTTGAAACGTTGTTGTTTTTTTTTTACTTTTCAAATTCAAATGTATCTTTATGGATTTATTCTTGTGGACAATTCATCTGATTTCTTCACTGCATAAGAACATTGGAGAGGAAGCAGAAATACATTTAATGTGCGGTGATGTGTTTTTTAAAGGAGCAAATTAAAGGCCCCCAAACATGTTACAATCTTTTCATACAATTTCTGTACAATCAAATTTTGTTCTACCAAAACCATGTAATATGAGCACCTTTCTAATCCTTCCAATTACTATGTATTCTATCAGGGAGGCCACTATACTACATAGTTGTTAGACTAGGTAGATCTAATGGAGATTGTATGGATCGATCTTAAGGTGTATGAGGGGCTTTATAGAGCACAACAAAGAAACTCTTTGCAAGCCCAAAAGTCCAGAACCCAGTGGAAGACTCTGCTGCAGTCATTGAGGTATCTGTACTCAAAGCCATGGGATTACTCTGGATACATCCTATACATCCTAGGTGCCCAACCTGCGGCCCTTTGGGCATTCTTTAGTGGCCCTCCTCAGTCCTCCACTTGTGGCCCCCAAAACCTTACTGTTCATGCATAGGAACTCATATTGCGTCACATAACCTCTGAATCAAAACGTGCATTACCATACTACAATATTACCCAATGCTTGAAGTATCATTTAAAATACGTGTTATTTAAAAATGAAAAATAATGTTTTCTAGCTCTGCCTGCTGTCATTTCCACATTAAAAATGCTTATACAAGTCAGTATAGATTAAAAATGTTATGTGTGGCCCTTTAGTGATGCTGAGGGCCGCTCTTGTGGCCCTTCATATCAACTCAGTTGCCCACCACTGCAATATATCTTTGACATGTATATAAGGGGTTCTCTTATCTTTTGCTCTTCTGATTAGGGTGGAAAACACCCACGCACCACATACCTACCCCCTATATACACCCCTTTACTTTACTGACATGTATATAAGGGGTTCTCTTATCTTTTACTACTCTGGATACACAATATGACCTAAAACAATTAAAGGGAACTGAGTATTGGTTGTGTGTAGCAAAGCTCAGTGTAGCTGAAAGAAATTAGTAGAGATGATCAAATATTATAAAAACAAAATTAAAATAATAATCTTTTTAATAAGTGAGTTAATTGCAAAGCTCCTGAACATGGTACCTTCACCAAAATAGCTGGAGATGTAGTAAAGGGTTGTGGGAACGTCACAAAAAAAAGTACTCTTCTATCACATACAGTTGTTGCGTAAATTAAGTTCAAAGTCGAATTTTTTCCAGTCAATATTTTGGTATAAATTTTACATTAAATTTAACTATTTGATGATACTTTATACTGGGGCTATGCAAATAACTTGAGTATAAGCCGACATATGCAAGAGCTTTTTTATTTTTTTCAAATGTTTCCACAACCCTTCTCTACATCTCCAGCAATTTTAGTGATGATAGCATGTTCAGGGGTTTTGCAATTCACTAAAAAGTTCCACCTACAAAATGCCGGGATTTCCATTTCTTGACCTGAATATAAGCTAAATTAAAATTTTAAACTTCAGGTGCTGACAAATTTGACTTGTATTCGAGTATATACGGTAGTCAAAATTTCATGACCATCTCCAGTGATCAGTGGCAAAGACCCAAAAGCCTTGACTCATGATGGTGTATGTTTTCTCCATATTTGGGAGGTATGCTTCATTGATGAGGTACTCTTATTCAGAGTACTCCCTTCTTAACCTCCCTAGCGATATGCCCGAACCCAGTTCGGGCAAAGGGACGCAGCAACAATCGATACGCCCGAACTGGGTTCGGGCACAGCGTGGGAGCTCACCTGGTCCGGCTGCCATTGCGATCCTTCTCCTCGCCGGCTTCTTCCGGGTCCCCGAGTGACGTGTGACGTCACAGAGGCGGGACCCGGTCTTAAAGAAAAAAAATCTTTTTTTTTTCGTTTTTTAAATCTTTTTTTTTTTTTACTTTTGGACTGGATCAGAGAAATGTCTTTCTATAATCCAGTTCAAAAGTAGATCCAACTAGCATTTCTACAGAGCTGCAGGCAAACAGAGCCTTTCCGCCCCAATCGGCTTCATAGGTGTTGCCGATGGGGGCGGAAAGGCAAAACACTGTATCACTTTTGGTACAGAAATCTGGACCTCAGTGACCCGCCAGGGAGGTTAAATACTGTATGCCAATCCCTTGGCAATTTATGGTATAAAATGTTTCTCTGGATGCCTCTCGCTGTGCCCTGGCAAGGAGGGCATCATACCCCTTCCACCCAAATCTCTGAGAATGTTGAGTAGCACGAATCTGCTTTACATCATCTTTTCGAATTTGTGCGGCTACGTTTTCTGTTTTTTTTGCTGTTTGTCATCAGAAGGATGACGTTAATAATGGCTCTTTGGAAGGCAAGGAAGTATGAAAATGTTCTCTACCCTACCTAGAAAATGTACTACGCTGTACCACATGCCAAATAACAATACAGGAAAGAGGGTGTTAAGGGTTCCAAAAGTGTGACTACTTAGATCACATATACAATTTATCACAATGTTATTAGACATTTCCAAACAAAACTACATACACCAGAGATATAATGAAAAAAAAAACCAGATGGCTGCAAGTTGGTTGCAAACAGTAATATAGGGCATTGGTTCACAACCTGGGATCCATCCCCCCGGATGGGTGCTAGAGATCACATGCAGTGCGCACCAGAGTGGCATCAGAGGGAGGGTGACACCCTGTATCCTGCAGCCTCTGACAGAGAGAGGTTGCAAGCTCAGATCTGTGCTCCCTTTACTCCCCTCTGTAAGCTGAGTCCTGCAAGTTAATTACAAAGCCTTTGAACATGGTATCATCCCCACAATTTATGGAGGTATAAAGAAGGATTATGTGCATGCAAGTTATGAGGGAGGGGGCGTTACCCCAGGGTGGGTGCGTTGTGACGTCACTTCTGGGAAAATTTATTGTATGCTTGAAAAGAGTTGGAGTTGGGGAGCTGGACAGTCTTTCCACAAGGTAAAAAGGTTGGAAACCACTGGGGACTATATGAATATGATCACATACAGCTTGCATACCCTAGATAATAACCATATTGATGTGTTTCACCTGTTATACACTTCATCAGGATATGTGCTTTAAAATCTAAAACAAAAGCACCTTAATAGCAAATATAAAAAATCTTTATACATAATACAGTTTACCAAGTTACTTACAAAAACATATATGTATAGACATATAGATAGAGACAGTCCTGAAACTAGTTTATTTGAGAGTTAATTTCAAAGCCCCTGAACACTGTATGATCACCAAAATGGCTGCAGATGTAGATAAAGATTGTGGATTTAAAATAAATTAAGTTTGATTTTTTTGCAAAAACTGTAGTGTCGTGGAGGTGCATTGTAGTACCTTACACAACCAGATTCTGTTGAAGGATGTCTTCTGCTCAGCACATCACCACAAAGCTCACACACCAAGAATGGAAGGTCCAAATAGCAGAGTAGGGGGATATTTACAGCTTTACTAGTAGGATTGATATATACAGCTTCATCACCATTGGCAGGGATGAGGCATCAAACTTGGGAGCTACAGTTCCAAACAAGCTGCACCTACTGGCTGCTGGGTACCTTAGGACAGCTGAAAGCCCTCTC
The DNA here is from genome assembly GCA_036250615.1 of Ptychadena robeensis. Lineage (NCBI taxonomy): Eukaryota > Metazoa > Chordata > Amphibia > Anura > Ptychadenidae > Ptychadena > Ptychadena robeensis. Next base: position 26,647,661 of record CM070038.1, on the reverse strand, counting down.
ACCAGGAAAGAGGATAGGTAGTCCTTGCCAAGAAGTCACACTGCATCAGTGGATAATTCACCTAGGAATCCTGCGTCTGGGGACACGTCTAGAGCAGGTGTAGGCAAAGTGTGGCTCGGGAGCCACATGTGGCTCTTTAGCCCCTTTAGTCCGGCTCAGTGGCCTAGGGACTTGTCCTTTCTGCTACCTGTTATGTATTATTTTTCATTCATGTCGGCCCATCCCACTACTAACAGCAAAACCCACCGTCATCACCAACAACCCCTAAATATGCCTATAAGGCGGGGCTTTCTGATTACCTGTAAGGGGGAGCTCTGTGGATACTAATAAATGGGGGCTTTCTGTTTACCATTAAGGGAGGGGCTCTATGGCTATCTACTGGGGGCTTTTTGGCTACCTACAAGGGGGGGGGGGGGTCTGACTACCAAATAAGCGGGGGCACTCTGTCTACCATCAAGAGAGGAGCTCTGTGGCTTCCTGAGGGGCTTTTTGGCTATTTTTCAGAGGGGATCTAGCTACCTACAAAGGGCTCTCTGTCTACCTATATTGAGGGGGCTTTGTGGCTACAAATAACTGGTGGCTCTGGGCCTACTATCAAGGGAGGGGCTCTATGGTTACCGTTAAGGAGGGCTTTGTGACTAAAATAACATGCAAACCTGACTAGCCCAAAATTTCCAAGGAGATGCAAAACCATTGTTCACAGGGGTTGTCAGTGATTGTTGTCACAGTATATTGTAATAAATTTTGAAGATAATAATAATATTGTTATTAACCTCCCTAGCAGTTGAGACGAGTCCAGCTCGTCCAGTGCTGACGTGCAGAAAGTACACTGGACGAGCTGGACTCGTCCAACACTGATCGGAGCCCCGCGGCG
>CM070038.1:26611406-26646687 GCA_036250615.1 Ptychadena robeensis | reverse complement strand
ATAAGTTAAATAAAGGGAATTGTACTGGGCACAGTGATTACTGTACCCAGTACAATTTAAGTAAAAAACACAACACAAATTTACATTTAAATACATTGTTTATTATATACAACAAACTAAATTAAAATCATACTTTAAATAACTTTTTTTTTTACAAAAAAAAAAAATTCCATTAAAAGTCTATTGTGCGCTTTTGGTACAGAAATCTGCAGTGCGCTAGGGAGGTTAAGTATGATATAGCGTTTTAAGCCTAACTAAGACTTAATAGGTTTATTAGGTTCATTTATAAGGTTTTTAGGGAAAGAAGACGTTAATTAAATTTTGACAGCACAAACCCCCTCTGGCTCTCCACATGTATTTCAAGCGCTACACCATTGCGATTTGGCTCTTTGGTCGAATAAGTTTGCCTACCAATGGTCTGGAGGATCTATCTTGTATCAGGCCAGCAACATCAGAAAAGCCCAGAATCTTCTCAGGAGCTAACATTTATCCACTCCCAGAGGGGTTGGCTTAAGGCCAGTAGTAAGGCAGATTAGCAGAGAGTGGGGAAAAAGTTGTCTAGACACTTACCTAACCTCATGTAGGCAGCAGGTGCACAACCTCTAAAGGGACAGGCACCAAACAAATATATATACAGTAAATACATAGGTGCAGTGCACAGGGCAGATATATATACAATAAACTTATACACATGAAGTGAATAAGCTAGGGAAAACCCATGAATATACAAGCATTTATAACAATGCATTAAAATGTGCAATAAGTTCAATTTACTGGTCACTACAAAACTATATGTGCTAGAGTCATACTTAACCCAAAACCCCTATCTACATCTGCAATTTTGGTGATGATACCATGTTCAGGGGATAAATAAACCCACAACTTCTGCTTGTTGAAATGACATGAAATGTTTTTAACCAACTTTACATATATTAAGGAAATTAGCTTATTATATACAGTAGCTGACAGTGTATTATCTTCTTTTATGCAGTGTTCAAAGAAAGGGTTGCAGTGCACATGGAATGGGTGTACTCTGATGTGTAAGGTCTACTTTAATGAATCAGGGCAAACTTTATAAAGGTTATATCAGACATTATACTGCTTATATGTAAAAATGCCACACCCGGCCTTATCTACTGCTTTCTACGGCCTCTTGTAAGACTTGTTTCTGTAGAGTTCTTCTTTTAGAATGGCAATTGACTGCAATTCTTAATACCAGCCCAGAGAATAAATAACATTATGCAGATGCCTGAAATTGTGTATATAGAAGATTCTATACATGTGTAATGCATATTAAATGTAACATAAGTCTGGATATTATTGTGCCGGTGACAGGTACATACAGATGAAATGCCCAGCTGAGCTGATTTTGCCCGGGTACCGTTCATGATAGATGGGAAGAGTGTCTCCATGTTTGTTGTGTCTGCGGTTGTTGTTGGTTCCGGGCTGTTTCTGTTCCGCTCTGGGGCCTCTAACGGCTTCTATGCATTGCTGCGGGCGGATAATGAAGTTGCTATACCACTGTGGTAATTAAGGAAGATCTGGCAGTAATTGCAACAGTGAATCAATGTAACTATTACCGCTTTAACGAGAGCTGGTTTAATGCTCTCATCTAACCCTGTTCTCCTGATAAAACACACACTGGGTCTATTTGCCGTGCTGTTGAGTGGGATTATGTTACACTGTAAATATTTATACATATTTACACATAAATGGGAAGAGCAGAATCCATTTTATGCGGAGGAGATGGCTCAGTTCAAGCTAATGCTCATTTTCTTCTTTCTTATGAGAATGAAGGCAGACAGAATGCAAAATGTTCTTATTAACCTTTTTGTGCACTTGGACGAACCTTTTCACACTCTGTAACAAGAGCTGTTTAATGCCTTTCCTGCCAGGAAGGCTCTTTAAAAGAGGATGTGATAAGGCGAATGCTTAGTTTTAATTCATGATCTCATCTGGCAATGAATGTCAATGTCATGCCAGGGATGAATAGGGAGTTCTGGCAGTGATTTGATTCTGACAAGTGTCAGTAGAATGTAAACAGGAAAGAGGGATCTCTGGCAGCAACATTTTAAATGTTGGCTTTACTATGCTGCATTGCATTGCACTTGAAGTGCACTCATTGAGCTGTCAAATAGGAAAATCTGATTGTATGTTGCATGATAAGACGCTCGCCAATGTGTGTGAGGTTTTGTTTCTGTTGTGTGAATCTCCCTCTGACACTTTCCTGGCCTCAGCCTCCCGGAACTCCAACTCGGCTGGACCCTTAGTGCTTGGCCCACTGGCTTAACAGGTTGCCGACCACACTATCTGGCCTCCTGGAACTTCTTATTGGCCACGGGGGGTTGTGCCTTCGCGCAATAAGTCACAGAGATTTACCCTCCAATTTTGAGCATCTTATGGAGCAATAAATATGGGAATCTAATTCTACATAGCTCCATTGACAGGAAATGTATTTCAGTGGATTCCTATTGGCCAGGGTAATGCATTTAATCATGGGGTATGTACTGCAGTGATTAAAAAACAATTTGACTTAGAATTGATTCAGAAAATGAGTAAAATGACTAAAGAAACCTTCAGCAAGTCAAGTTGGTTTGACTTACTACAACACATATACCATGACCTAGATGACTAAGGACTTTTACATGTTTAAATCATGTGGCTTCTTAATCAAATTATGATGGGTCTCTTCCTGACTATCAAACAATTATTGTGGTCGGCATTTTAGTCATGGTCTCTTTATTTATTGCTACCTGCCTTTCATTTTTTTCTTCATCTTGTACCAAGTCCTTTCCTGTGCCTGATTGATGCCAATTGGTGCACATAAAATTTTTTGTGAGCTACTCAGATAAGTACCAAGAGATGGTGTTTGGTACAGAGCTGTAGCTTCCTGCATGGTAGATTCTGCTGCACATGGGCCTCCCTGTTCTTGATTGAGACTCCGATTAACTGTCTCTATCATCAGGTCAACAGGTGGCTTTCAGTCAAATGCAACCGTCAGAGCACAACACCGTTTGAACCCCCAGATCTCATACCTCAGTAGTGCAACTTTTCTATTGTCCGATTTTACCCTTACATATGCCTACTCTGACTTTCAACCCCCAGATCTCCACGCCCTTTGCATTGGATTAATAATTTCACACTCCTAACTGAACACAACTAACATTAACTGTTCATACAATTTAACAGTAGTGTATACATGATAAAGTGAAGTTGTTTGTACACATTTTTTAAGTTTTCAAGTTTTATTTTAATTGAAAAAATATAACTCTGCAATACCAACTTCAGCCACAAGATTTCCCCAATGAACACTTGCCATCATTGTACAGATCACGGCAGCGACTTGTTACCAAAACATCAGGGAAGGAGGGGGTGAAGTGGGGGGGGGGGCTGCATGCTGTATCTCACTCCTTTATGGCTGACAGCGGCCGCTCGCACCCATAATACCTCCTTATTGTTAGTACACAGATGCATGTAGTAATAATAATCCAGATATACATTGCTAGTTTTTGGTCCTCATTTGCACCTGCATACCACTTATGTACAGCCCTGTATATATATACATATATATACTCATGACATCTCCACCTACTTTGGTGACGGTGATTATGGTCTTTATGGTATCTTGATTATGGTCTTTGCTATTAACTCATGTGAAGTAAAAAAATTCCACAATTTCTAGTAAGGAGAACAGAAATATTTTTTTATGATAATGGCCAAGGAGCCCCAGGAAGATGTGTGGGGCTGGATAAGTGGTAGTTCAGTAAACTTTTTCAATGGTCCAATAGTTGCTATGTGGACTACTATGGCAATTTATTTACTGGCATTGATAACAACAAGGCTATTAGAATGTGAGCCCAGTATATACATAGGAGGCATCTGAATCTATATAAACAGTATATATAATGAAATTGCCAAAAAATGTCTTCCGTTTGCTATCCTGTCCTATAAAATGACATGTCCCATTTGATTGGTTGCTACAGACAGCACGATACTCCAACATAAATGACCAGGGATCATGACACACTACCTCTTTTCTGTCCCGTCTTCAGAATTTTAAAGCTCAGACATCAATATCCGCTATCTATAGCTCTTCCTCTATTTCCATTGTCAGATCTACATTAAACTGGAACGTAAAGGTGATCCTAACTTATTGAAATATTATCCCAAGGCTGCGCCGGAGACCAAAACCTGTCATTCACAGTCCCATTATTTTCTCTTCGCAGGAGGAAATGGTAACAAATCACGGACCTTTTTAGTCGTGACTAAATTCTGCTCCAGCGGACTGGCAGAAAAGTCATTCTTCACTCTCCCAAATTTCTTGGGATCATCAGCTCGGTAATTTACAAAACCTCTCGCTTATTCAAAAATAATGTTTCATTTAAAGAGGAATGAGCGCCAGAAAGAGATATTTTTTATAAAAAAAAACCTCAAAGAATCGCACACCACTGAAAGTAAAGGCGAATTGTGTAACGGTTAAAATATTAAGGCATAGGGCATTTAACCTCTACTTTGTCTAGTCTGGTTATATTTTTAGCAAGCCACTCCCTTAGAAAAAAGGACCACCCATAAGGTTTAGATGAAAACTAAAACCATATGCATTACTAAATTGTATTGGTAGGGCAGAGATAAAAGGACAGGTAAACAATCACAAGTTCCTTTTCAAGCCTTCTATCTCTAGATGTCAATCTTATTATGTTCATTATATTGGTTCTGTTCTCTGCATCAGGGAGGACCCTGTACATCACATGACCAGGCCAAAGGGGAAAGAGTATAAAAAATGTATAAACTCCTTTAAGAAAAAAAAGAGGATAAAACCCTATTAGGTTGTTTTTTTTCACCTTTTTCGTTTTTCTGTGTAGTTTTTTCTTGAACCCCGTCTTAAAGATACATCACACAATAAAATGATATTTTCTCTCCTTGGAAATTAAGGATTTCCACTCAAGAAGTAAAAGAAGTATTGAGCCCTCATGAACCTCCCACAATTAAGGATTGCCACTTATGGTTTGTCTCATTGTCAGCAACCACTACCGTGTTTGACCGAAAACAGGACAGTGTCTTATATAAATTTTTCCTCCCAAAGATTCCCCTATGTCTTATTTTCGGGGGATGTCTTAATTTTCCATGAAAAAGAGTATGGCACTGGAGTATTAGGGTGGGGGGATAACTTAAAATGACACAGGTGGGATCAGAGCCCCACTCTGATCCCCTCTGTGTCATTTTAAGTGATTCCCCAACCCTGATACCCCAGATCAAAATGGCACAGGAGACTCAGAGGGGGATTACCATTTTAGTAACCCCTTCTGATCCTCCTGTGTTATTTTGATCCCCCCTGTCCAGAGTTACAGTTCTGTATCTTCTAGGTGCCTTATTTTGTGTGGTCGGGGATGCGTTATATTTCAGGGAACCAGGGTAGAACAAGTAAAAGCCATTTCCCCCACTGGGAATGCAGACATCGATAACTTCTTTTTTCTCTTGACATGCATTTTAAAACAAATAAAATTTCATGCTATAATCTTACAAATAGTGATGAGCAGCACAGGCAATATTTGTATTCGCTAAATATCGTTTCACCTAATATTGATCTTGATCTCGTTATTTTTACCTTTATTGCAAAAAAATTGCCACTTGTACACATGCATAATGCGAACGCAAAACGTGAAATAGCAGCTGCAGTGTAATCACCACATGAAACAACACTCAAAATTATTCATTGCAAAAATTGTCTCTTGCGATATATGCGTAAATTGCAAACGCAATGCATGGTACTTTCCTTAGAATCTCAAATATTCACGTTTACGAAGATATAGCACTATATTGGAGATCTTCGCAAATTCTCAAAGTGATGATATTCACAATAAAATTTTGAGATTCGCCAACACTACTTACAAATATATGGTTCATAGAGCTGCTCTATGGTGCATAGAGACTTTAGGATCATGTCATTAATGATGATGTCACTCGGGGAGTTCCCAAAGTCCAACTCTTCCTCCAATTAGCAGGCTTGCAGGCACGCTGCGCATCTCCAGCGGGAGCAAGTGACAACACAACTGCTTTACAAAGAAGTGGGTAAGCTTTGTTACCTTCAAAACCAGAAAGTGACAGGTCTGCAAAGTTAGATAAAAAAAATACCATGCAAATTTTTCGGCATAAGCTGTTTACCGTAGCTTTGTGGTTTATATACTGTACACTTTCATTTACTTCATGACTTCTACAGCAATTATTTTTAAGATTTTATTTAATTTAAATTGTGACCCTTTTGAAGAGATGGGTAATTGATGGTATATTTAGGAAACAATAGTCAATGAGACGAGTTAAGGGTGAAGGAGAATGATTTAAGAAATATATGACTACTAACATGAAGGAAATAATGAAAATTTGATAACGAGTGTTGATGTTAAGAAGGTATGAATGAAGTAATTGATGTATTGTGGAAAATTTTATTTTATAAAGAAATTTTGTCAAAACAAATCGTTTCCCTTCTGATTTCATAATTTTTTTTTTATTGTTTATTAAACATACGCGGCCACGACAGGGATGACTACAAGTAACGGAAACACAATTATGTTCCCAGTTCATCTTTTAGCATTAAATGCAACATTAATTACTACTGATGACAGTTGCCCAGGGAACAGTATTTTAACCTCTTTGCTCCCCAGAGAACCATTGGCAAATAACAAGAGTAACACCCCTCTAAGACAGAGCAGTTTATTATGTGAAATTGGATGTAATCTGTCCAGTGCCGGGAGGCAGGGCCCAGCAATGTGTTCCAGGGAACATTACAGCTGAAGTGCCTACGAGAAATATGGGCTTTGCTGGAGGCCAAAAAAAAAAAGAAGAATAGACTGGATTGCAGCGTTAAATCCCCTAACTGAAAGACATCAACGGAAGGGAAAACAAAAATGTATTTCAGACATAACGCAACTAACCCCCTGCTAAAAAGGAAACAATAATAAAAAAAATCTCAGAACAATAAAAAGAAAAAAAAGATAAACAGCAAAGAAAAAAAAAAGAGAGCTAATTTAATCCACATGCAGGGAAATATCTACTTTATGATTCCTAGTGACCAATACAAGTATCACTTGTGATAATATGATGGTCTAACTTGCGGTGGAATTAGTGTTGATTGTGAATATTCTCAATTGGAATTTTTATTGCAAATATCGCCACTTTGAGAATTTGCAAGAATTTTGAATATAGTGCTATATATACTAGGGATTGGCGCCGGAAGATGAGAAGGACTCCTCAATCCGGATCCAAAGAAATTTCCCCTGGAAAACCAAGGGAAAGGGGACTTTAAAGGCTCAGAAAGAGGTGTAAATCAAGATTGCAGGTGTATATACAAACAGTATACTTTTATTACAGGCAGGTGGACCAAAGGCCCTAAAAACAACAACAACAAAAGAATACTCTTTAACTGGTAACATGCAACTATGAAAAATAAACAAACAAGAGTGGTTATGGTCCTAGTGGTTGGTGGGTGACAATACTCCCAACCCGACGAGCGTTTCGTTAAAACTTCATCAGGGATGAGGAGGATTCAACATAGGACCAATGTAGGCCTGAAAAGGCCAGCGTTGCCAAGACCACCAGATAAGAGCCAGCTCCTGCCCCGGAACGGGGGGCCAAGGGAACATCAGATACCCAGCCAAAGAGTATGTTATTGGGTTAGTGGTAACAGGTAATCTTTCAAGGGTATGAGGTATACTGATTAAACCAGTGACGTAGGCAGGTGGAGGGTTCTGTATTTCCTGGGGTTAAGGCTGGGATTTTGAGAATTTGCAAGAATTTCGAATATAGTTCTATATGTTCATAATCCCAAGATTTTTTATATCAGTACCCAGAACTAGCGTGCATTGTGTTTGCAATATGCGCATGTACAAGTGCCGATTCCTTCAATTAGGTTATAATGACAGGAGATCACAAAATCTTGAATTTATGAAAAATTTTCGATATTTTGCGAAAGCGAGTATTGCCTATGATCAATAACACATTGCTCCTTCATATATCCAACCACTCAAAATTGTACCCAAAAAATATGTGATATCTTAATTTCAAACGTTTATTTTGTAGCGACTACAGCGGGGAATACATGAAAGTGTTAATCCAAGGTTAAGACCCTTCTAAAGGCACGTCTAAGGCTGAGTCTACACTACGTGCTTGCCTTAACGCATCAAAAATTCGTTTTTGTCATGTTAATGTGCATTTTGGGTGCGTTTTCAGTGCATTTTCAATGCAGTGATTTTTATGCATTTCTTAGAGTATTTAAATTTCTTAGAAGTAAACGAAAAAAAAGATAAAAAAATGTGAGGCAGCACATCAGGTGTGCTACAAAACACCCACCTTAGCATTAAAAAAAAAAGAAAAAAAATCATGTACACCAGATTTGGGCAAACTATGGCCCATTTAGTCGTTTAATCTGGCCCTTTTTTCACCTTGGTGTCAAGACGCTTCGTCTCCCCTCCGCTTGTTCCCTGCAATAAGTAAAGATAATGCCTGGAAGATGAATGTTATGGCCTCCTTCTAGAGGTTGTAGTTTTCTTATGTCTGCAATAGATTGTTTAAGTTTACTATATATATATATTTATAATTTTTTTTCTTATTTTAACCACCCAGGCAGTATGATTATTACTTTCTTAAAGAGGTATGGAACATTTTATCAATTTATCAGTGTAATCTGTTTTAATTTCTCACCAAGGCTGGGGGCCCTTACAGATTATTTGTCCAGGCCTTCTGTCAAATTTAAAAACTCATTGTGGCCCACAAATAAAAAAAAAAATTGCCCCTGATGTAGACAGTCCCTTTAAATGAATGGGATGTGTCTCCGATCCCACAATTATAGGCGCAGTATAGACAACATTGTTTTTGTTTAGAGAACAGTAAAGACAAAACTGGATTTATTGTTTCTCTCAACTTAAAGTGGAACTCCAAATATTTTTAGGTTTAGATCTAAGTCAGGGGTGTCAAACTCCAGAACTGGCCCTGAGTGTAATGATATTTGGCCTGTGAGATTGATTTTAAATTTTATTTAAGAAATGAATGAACCTATTATGTAATATCTGATGTCACATATGTTATAGTATAACCGCATTTTTGGGACCATAAGACGCATTGTTTCACCCCCAAAAGTGCCTACATCTTATAGTCCGAATGTGAGACTCCGACAGCTCTCCTGGCAAGGAGATGGATCTCCCATCTGAACTGTATAAATGCTTATGCCAACAGAGCCAAGAGCCCTGCTGGCATAAGCAATGAAGAGAGAGATAGATGAACTGCCATCTATCCCTCTCTCCATGTCCGTGGGAACTGCAATCACTGCAGCTTCCATGGACACAGGCACAGCCAGAGAGAAGAGGGAGAGCAGAGTAGAGAAGACTGGGCAGCCTCCTGATCAGTGAAGAGGTCATGTGCTGTGTGTGTGTGTACTGCTGCTGACATCTACTGATTGAATTTGATATTGCATTAATTTAATCTATTGCATTAACCCAATTGATGTGAACACTTTTATATATCAAATATTTTTTACCTGGTTTTCCTGAAAAATACAGTATACTTTGCTTTTCCAGATTTATTTGTTTAAGCAAAAAAAGTTTATAAAAATGTTTATCCTTACATTTGATGAGACGGAAAAACTATTTTTTTAATAAATACTAAGGCCAACCCATGACTTTGTCCAAGTGTTAAATTTTGACTCACTCTGTGTTTGAGTTTATCAACTCTGGTCATAGCATTGCATAAGCATTTTATATACCTGATCACTTCACCCTGGCAGCTCCTTCTCTGTTAGAGCATTCCCTGACTAAACCTCTAAAAAGCAATTATGCTATTCTCCCCCATGCCAAGTTTATAACTTTTTAAATATATAGAAAAGTTTGTATACAGTTGTTTTTGTTCTCAACAGTCTGTAATGGTTCCTGAGTTCAGGTACACTTTAAAATTCCATAAAAACAGACCATGAAATCTGAATGATATTGCTAATGTAATACAACTGACAATAATATGGCTTCAATTTGAATCCCGTGCATTCGGCCAGCGAGCGATACAGGGCGGTGACAAGTGATGGCTGAACTTGTCCGAACTGTCCGCGAACATGGATGTTCGTTTTTCTTTCCAGTCGGCGAGCAGTAAGGGTGTTCGACCCGCTCAGTTCACCGGCGAGAAAGTGCTTGTTATCCTTCCACTGGCAGGATCAGGAGCAGTAAGATCCCACCGGAGGAAGAATCTTTACACTAGAGACAGGGTAGAGAACCTGGTGTTCTGTGGAAAAATTGGCCCCGAAAACTGGAAGTGACGTCAGTGATGACACATCCCGCAATAGGAACCAGGAACTATGCATTCCAGATACCGGAGGAGACGTCACTTCCGGTTTTCCAGATTGAACAGGTGGGGAATTTGAATCTCCCCACAAACAGGGGGACCTCGATCTGCCTGTTTGACCGAAGTTCGGCAATCACAAGTGGTGATGTCATTACACTGCTTTCGGTAATCTGCTGAACATATGGGAAACTCACACATCGATTCCAATAAGATACTTTGGAAGGGGACCCCCAAAGTATAGAGATCGACGCCAGATGGGCACCTCCGTTTTGTGGACGATCAACCTTGAGCGAATGCTGCGAATGCACACAGTGGTCGATCGGCCACAAGATTGGCAGCATGGTCAGTTTCTTATTCTTGTATAACTGTAGCACAACCCATCTAGTAAGTAATAATAAGATATTGTCCTATATGTACATTTCTATGAAAGTATTTATATACATCTTTCTGTCTTATTTAAACATATTTAAATAAACTTGTTATATGTGAACATATTTACACCCCGGAAGTGATTCCACACTTTGCTTCAGCTACTATTAAAGTAAAGCACACGACATGTTTAGGTGGCCTGATGTACTTATGATTGCCCTAGAACTGTATTGAGTTTTTAGACTGTACACGTTGCAAAAAAAATTTTAAGCTGTCCAATGAACTTACCATGAAGAGGATGTTGTAAATTGTAGAAGACTGAAAAAAATAATGCTGCAGACACCCGACCGTGGACATTAATTTCATCCCGAAAGATGTCACTGAGTTTGTCCTCGCTGTTCATACGGATGCGGAAAAGGTCAGCGTTGTCTGAAAATAAATGTAACAGCGTTTTTCCATACCTTAATTAAATGCCAAAATTTATCTATATTAACTGCAAAACTGTGAAATTTATTGATCCACCCCGACTCAAGCCATTTGACAAATGGCCGAAGCAATTTCCATAACGCAATACACATGTTAAAGTTTGTCACGGGAAGAATAGTCTGTTAACATTAAATTTGAAATGAAAGGAATATTTTGTAATAGCAACTGATGCCCTGAAGCAATGTATTTGGGTGCATTTTTTATCCTCCCCCCCCCGTCCGTTCCTCTGTGTGGCTTGCCTGTCTTCAAACTGTCTGCTTCTACAGATGGGGTCTCTGACAGTTCAGCAGCTGTTCCTCTAATTGACCATTAAGTGTTCAATTGATTTCTTGATTCACAATACATGTGTCTTTCAAACAACTCTGTGGTGTCAAGCTCTATCCAAATACTTGGTGGTATGACAACTCAAAAGCCTAAAAGGTAGTTTGAGCTTACATTTTTAGAAAAAAAAAGCTTAGAAAAAACTTTTGAGCAGTATTTTTAAAACAATAAATGATCTTCTGATACAGTTCTTTTGTTCTACTTTAACTGTTAGCGGTTGACCCCTCTTCTGGACTGAATTACACTAAACATCATGACTGAACACTTCTGATGAGCATTGGGCATCAATGACCTACCTCTTGGCCTGTGTGGGTATGTGTGGCCCTGGCCCTGAATTCTGGAGACAACAGTATATGTCATTCCTTGACCATATTCTTTGCAGCATTCTGAATCCTCCCAAGGACAGGGGCAGAAGAAGGATCCCATGTATCACATAACTGGGGAAAAAAAAAACGTTTTCATTACGTGCATTACTTTGCCTTTATTTTTGACAACTCATACATTCTGAAAACAACTTTATTCACAATAAGTAGACATTAAGCATGTAACAATCTAGGTTCAGACTCATAGTCCAGTAGCTGAAAACAGTAACTCAGATGCAGGCCAGAACAATGCACAAACAGGGGTAGTTGAGAGCCAGCAAGCGGAAGAGTAGTCAGGAACAAGCGTTGGTCAATAGCCAATGGTGTCAGGTAAGTAATGGAGCAAGAGCAAGCGTGGTTGGATAATACAAGCCACGGTTCGGTACACGAATGATAATATGTATAACAAGAAACAGCAAGGAGCAAGATATTAGCAGAGTGCACAATATTCTGGCAATGAGGCAGAGCAAGGACACGGCTTGTAAAGGAAGTACATAGAAGGAGCCAGGAGTTCAGGGCTCAACAAGGAACTGGGAAGCAATGTGTCTTAGTGTAAGAGATTCAACAAGATACCAAATTAGGTGTGCAGGTGGCTCAGCAGGCAAAGCTACTGCCAGACACTGAAGCATCACTGGGTTTTAATCCTGACACACGTTTTCCCCAAATTTTACTACAACAAAACTTTACTATAAAAATGTTAGTGAGGTCCCATTCTCCTCATATCTGTCTAGCCCATGCCCCCATGCATTACCAGCATGCTTCCCACCCTGTTGTTGTCATGAATGCACGGTAACAAGAGAGGGGCCTTTAAGGTACAATTGCAGACCAATTAGAGAGTTGCATTCAGGGGTCAAGGGATCACATGTCAGGCCACAATATCAACAAAAAATTGTCCATCCTTTTTGTCTGATGTAATATCTTATGGATGTATGGATTTGTTGATGTATAAAAATGCATAAAGTTTTAAACTAACTCTCATATGACACTCTCATCTTAGAATTATTGAGTTTGCTATTTAAAAAAAATATTGTTTAAAGCTAAATTTTGATATTATAAAGTACTTGTGGGTTTAACCTACCAATTTTGGTGTATAATTCTCATTATCTACATGACTGGGGGTGTGTCATTGATCTTCATACTTTGCGCTTAAACAGTTGTTCTGAAAGTTTCTTGAGCGACTCTTTAGCATTGTTTCTATTGTTTGTGGACCCATTTAAATGAACTACAATTAACTGTTGACTACTACCAAAATTTTTTAGACAAACATTATTTATACAGAAAATGGCAAATCAAATACAAAGTCAATGGGATAGGGTGTATCTTAGGTTAACCAAATTGGATTCCCCCATGTGGCAAATCTCACCGCTTCACAGTACCCCTGAAACCACTGTGTGGTCCCCTTGGGGATGACAGAGCCTAGTCACAGAAACATTGTGCTAGTAACTGTTTCTCATTCTTATCTCAGTTAAGAAGTATTCTTATCTACACTACAGTGAGATTTTTGGTCCGCCTTTGGAATCTTGTTTCAAAGTTTTTTGATTTCTCTTCATTCTCTTTTGGTTGATCAATTTCCGTTCAATCGACTTAAAAATCAATGTTAAGTTGATAAAATGGAAATATCCCACTGTGTATGTGTCACGGCGGGTGACACCGGAGCAGCGGTGACACCGGTGGATCTCGGGTGTGGACCCACTGGACCAACTTGCACGATTGGCAAGGGTGCAATCTGGGGTGCGGAGTCTAAAGGACTACCCGGTATTCACCAGAGCTCCCCGCAAAGGGAGTTGGATTTTGCTGCGGGTAATCCCCAGGTCGCAGTCCCCAGAAGCACCCGTGCAAGCTGGCTAGCTGAATAGGTATGAGGTATCAATACGGAAGTCTATATACACTTGCCAAGGTCGGTAGCCGGGAGGTCAGACAGGATGCGGGTTTGCAGTACCGAAGGTTGAGGCGAAAGGATTGTCCAAGAAACGAGCAAGAGGTCAGGAGCCGGGAAGTCAAACAGGAATCACAATGAATACACATAGGAGCACAAAGTCCAGGCATCTTCCTGTCAGCTGATCCTGCTAGATAAACATCCGGAGGGAGGAGCGACTGAGAAGGCGTGCAGGACCAGAATGTCCAGCAGAGGGAGCTCCAGAGAGGCTGGAAGATTAACCCAAGGTGTCCCGGATATCAGAGCTGGAAGCAGACACAGATCCACCATTCCTGTTAGGATCTGTGACAGTATGGCCAACTTAAAGTGGACCTACAACAGGAAATCTATGTTTTTATGAATCGCACTAGAAGTGCCAATAATAGGGAGAAATGCAGTAAAAAAAAACCTCAAAAACTTACCTGTAATGAGCAATTTAACAAGATTACCACACAGCTCCCCTCACTTCCTGGCTTGCTGAGGACAACACATGGAACTGGGGGTGCAATATCGCGGGTGGCCACTGGGAGGCATTCAGTGATCTTCTATGGGAATTTTCAAAGCAGATCACTGCTTCCTGTGATGTGCTGCCTATTTCTGCCTACAATGAACCAGGAAGTGAGAAGAGCTGCCGAATTATCTTCTTAAATTGCTCATTACAGGTACGTTTTTTTTTTTTTTTACTGCATTCCTTCCTATTATTGGACTTCTAGTGCCATTCATGAAAACATAGATTCCTGGTGGTAGGTCCGCTTTAAATCCAGGGAAAATTAACTGTAGACAGTCTCTGAAGTTTTTTCCAGAAGATTTGGGATCTTCAGTTTTACCACAATGCATTAGTCAGGTCAAATGACCATCACAAGCACCTAAATAAAATAGTTTTTTTTTAATTATTATTAAGAAGGCTAAAGGATAAGAACAACCTTACATTTTCTATTTAAAAAGTATATTTGCTTTGTTTTAAAAAGGTGTTGCTGCTGAAACCAGGCCATCCAGCACTGACCTGTTACCACTGGATGGCCTGGGGCCATATGGCGGAGATGGGAGCCCCAGCAGCGCAAACTTACCAATCTGCGTTGTTCCAGTGGCTCCAAACGAATGAACTGGCTTCTGCGCAGATTCTTCGCCCCATGTGATGATGTCACATGGGGGGGGTCTTCTGTAGATTTTAAAATAAATCGCATTACAACAATTTTCTGTGGAGATACTTAATTTTAGTGGGATTCCCTAGATGTGCCTCTTTGAAGTTAACCCTCTCTCCACTGGTGTGATGTTACCAGGTCCATCACACCAGGGGAGAGAGGGTGCCAAAGGGAATACAGTGATAACTGTATCCAATACAATTCAAAGTAAAAAAAACAAAAGAACACAAAACACATTTCCAATTGAAAAAAATTTGATTATAAACAAATTATAAATACATAGTGTTTTTAAATCTATCATACAAAATAAGTATTTTAGAGATTTTATCATTCAAATGATACCTTTTATTATTATCTTTTTACATGTAATTTTTTTTTACATAATTGTGTGTTTCAAACATTATTTTCCGGATGTCTACTAGACCCTTGAACGGACATATTGTGTGAAGTTACAGACCTACAACATAAAAAAAATGTCATTCAATTTAAGTCTATGGTGCGGTTTTGGTGCAGAAATCTGAACCTCAGAAGAGCGCCAGGGAGATTAAATGCTGATTCTATGTAAAAAATAAAATCAGCACCATGGACAGAGCCGTTCCCTGCAGGTTTGGTTGAACAAGGATCATTGATAAAGATCTTTTGCAATCAGCGATTCCATTTATAATACATACTTAAAAATAATATGTCCATATGTCCGCTTGGCTCCGATGTTCTACAGGGGCAAGAAAGTCTGGATAAGGTTTGGTTTAGTCTGTAAACTTCTTGAGTGAATGAATGCAGATGGTGTTACTTAGAGATTTGCTTAATTCCTTGCTGAAGATTGCACCTGGTTGATAAGGGCCCCGAGCTTACATCACTGTCTGATAACGGGTAATTAGGCTCTTCAGCCTTCTGCAGACCTCTCTGTCTGCTCCTTCACTGCTTGCCTAACCCCCTTTGCACCTGACATCCACAGACATGTTTTTATCCGAAGAGCATGTTTGCGATTAATATTTTTTAAGTCAGATCATCTGCAATTCCGTATTATGCCACTCAGTGATTAAAGATCATCTTGTTTTAATCTGGGCCTGGGTAGATAAGATGCATACCTTGCAAGGCTCATAAATCTTTGCAGATACAGGCATCGCATAAAACCGTAAACGTTATTTTCTTCTTTCTTTCTCTGGATAAGATTTATGAGATAGAAATCTTCACAACTGTGCTTTTGTCATTTGTCACAGAACAGTGACGGGCAAGACCTCGCAAAGTGTTCTGGGAGACAGCGCGCCATTGGTGATAAAAGTAGATATAGGGCAAAGTCAAGATTGGAAAAGAATATCATTGATGATTCTTTTTATCAAGCTAGGATTTTTGTACTCTTAATAATTGCAATGCCTCTCTGATGTCAGGCAAGAGGGTCACATCCTGTTTTGCAACATTCCTTTCATATTTGGAATTTCAAGAGGCGATGTATGCTGCTTTGAAGATTAACAATTATAACTGTTAAGGTCCCCATACATGGGTCGATACCCGCTTGATCGATGATCGCTCGAGCGCAGCGTGGTGATGTCACGATGAGATCACCACCTTGCGCTCAATTGTTTCTCAATTGAACAACAGATCGATGAGCATCTCTTTGCACAATTGATCCCGTTTTGGATGGGGACCGAATAATGGCAATCGAACAGGGATTTACAAACATTTGTTTCCTGTCCGATAGAGCTTTCAATTGATCCCGCTTGAAGAAAGGGTGGCTGCATTCGAATCGCAAACAATCGATCAACTCACACAGTGATCGATTGTTTGAGAATTAAGCAAAAAATCAGCCCCTTTAGTTTCAGTCAAAGTCAATGCAACTACATTTAGAGTTTGCAGTCTTTAAAAAGACTTCAATTCAAATATGTGGTCACATGATAAATTGGATCCCAAGTCTACACTCTTTCAGGTGCCAATGTTGCTGGCCTGTGATGCGGAAGCCTCCTATTGGATCCATCAGCAAAATCTTGCAAATGTGTGAAGGTGGAGGAGCTTTGAGGAAGCTATGACCTAAGTCAGTGATGTCTGGTTATGGCCTCACACTTCAACAGTTGATCACCAATAGGGAGAGGTGAACAGAGAACTTTATTTTGTCTCTTCCACCTATCCCCCAATCTATACCACATGGTAAAATAGTTCACACTTACCTTGTGAACACTTAAAAAGAGTCCCCCAATAGAAGGACTAACCTCAATTCCAGTTCCGGTAATAAAAAGTAAAAATGTAAGATTTCCTATCTAATATCATATATAAAACTTGAACTTTGAGTCTAAAGTAAAAAGTACTTAAAGCTAAATTTCAATCAGACTTTTATAAAAGTACAGTGGATATAACAAATGTACACACCCATTAAATAAAAAAAAGTTTTTTGATATAGAGAAATTGGACAATAGTAAATGAGTTTACTTATGTTCACACCTTTCACACATGTGTCTGGAAATCTCGAAACAATGCCTTAAAAGCGCTGCAACCCAGAAGTGACATTAGTCATCCCCCGTTGTAGTTTTCCTGGTACGGATAACATGGGGGCATTTCTGAACACACATGCACGTAATGTGACTTTGCTCTGTATATATCATGCAATTAAAAAACAAAAAATGTAAAAGCATAACAAAATTAATCCCCCTAGCGCTTCTGACGGCTCCATCTCGTCCTGCACTTTCTTGTCTTGTATTGCAGTTGACGAGATGGAGCCGTCCAGCTAAGCTCAGATCTCCGCAGCAGCACATTCTGCTCTGTGCTGTCCCGGGGATCTGAAGCTTGCTTCTTTACTGAAGCAAGCCGGTGATGTCACCCCTCTCCCAGCCCAATTTGCATATGAATGTCCCGCGGCCCCTCCGCACCCCCAGGGGGGGGGGGCGGGGGGCGGCGGGACATTCATATGCCAATTGGGCTATCTTCAAAGAGCACACCTGGAATATCACCCCCATTGTCATTTCCAGATGTGCTCTTTGAAGTTAACCCTTTCAGAGGGTGCCAAATGCCATTGTATTGGATACAGTGATAACTGTATCCAATACAATTCAAAGTAAAACAAAACACATTTCCAATTGTAATAAAAATTTTATTATAAACAAACATCAATACTGTTTTGAAATCTATCATACCAAATAAGTATTCAATTTTAGCATTCAATTTCAATTCATTTAGCAGATTTTAGCATTCAAATGATACATTTTATAATTTTTTTATATCCTTTTTTTATAATAATTGTGTGTTTCAAACATTATTATATTCAGGATGTCTATTAGACCCTTATACGGACATATTTTGAGAAGTTACAGGCCTACAACACAAAAAAAAATTCCATTAGAGTCTATGGTGCACTTTTGGTTCAGAAATCTGGACATTGCAAGAGCGATAGGGAGGTTAAATATGTATTGGTTGCGTAAGTGTGAACACCCATAAATAACATTTTGTTGATCCACTTTTTGATTTTATGAAATCATTCAGGAATTTTGAATAGATATCTGGGGCACATCTTGAACCATTTTTCCTTTAAAACTCAGATTGCAGGGACATCTCTTTTGGTCTCACAACAGATGCTCGGTTTGGTTTTAGGTCTGGGCTCTGTTTTTTTCTGGTAAACTCATTCTTTTTATGCTTTGAATGCGTGCTTGGGGTCACAGTCATACAGTCTTCTTTTGAAATTGTCTACATTTCAGAAGAAGACCGTATGACTGTGACCCCAAGCATTCAATGTCCTTAATGTCCCTCAATGTCCTTACTAACAATGCAGAATTACAGATTCTACAACTTCCCTTAGAAAACCATGCGAGGAACAAGGTACACATTCCACTACCTTACAATCTTTGTAGACTTCACCAGTATACTGTATATGCCTTGCAAGGGATAGTGAGCCACAAGTTACATTCATTGACTTTGAAGAGTTGAGTTGTGGGCAAAGGTTACTTTATTTTCAGTCAAATCCCATTGAAATGGTCTTTAGAGAAATAAACTAGAAATCTGCAAAAGTCACATCTGTCTCCTCCCTGTTCTAGAACCTTTCTACTCAAATTAGGAGGAATTAGTAGCCTTATTCATAAACAGAAATGTTTAAGTTCATCCAGTTGTGAAATCTACATATAACTTTATCTACTTATATTTTTGTATATGAGATTGATGCTCCATACATGTATATGGATTGACTAACTCTACTGCTAAAAAAGAGGAAGGACCTTTGATGGCAAATCTAGTCTCACTTACTTACATCCTGCATTATAAAGGCCCCCATACACATCTAGATTTTCAATTTAAAAATAATTTTTTTTGGGGGGGGGGTTAGGGAAATCGGTGATTGGTTGTAATGTATGCTTACAGATATTTGATCTAATTATTTTGGATCGACTGAAAGTGTAAAATAATTAAGGTTGAATTTCAATACAACCAATTAAAAATTTCCAGCATGTCCGATCATTTTTCAATCAAAGTTTTTCACAATTTTAATTGTTTTAGGTCGATCTAACCATGTGGGCTGCCATAGATTTTCAATCAACCAACAAAATTATTGAATTAAGTGGATTGAACGAAAAATCTAGACGTGTATGGGGGCCTTTACTCTCCTAATGTCCTTTTAGTAAATCAGTATCAGTTTCAGTAAAATGTCCCTGACCACCAAAGATAAGGAATGGGAGGGACCATGTCGAATTCTCCCAGGTTCTTAAGTAAGGCTGTTAGGAGAGGTCTTTAAACCACAAAGGAACAGAACAAATGAATTGGTGTAGTCGCTCACCCGTGACTCTGTGAACAGGCAGCTGAACCTGGCCTCTTGTTAAGTCATTTATTTGCAGTTTTCCATTTAAACTGGACATGTGCTAGGGCAATGATGTGTCTGTAATTGTGTGTAACAACAAGCTGATGAGACAGTGGCCATATTATGTCAGGACAACCTCTTAAATTGAAGAAAATAAATTGTATCTGTATTTTTTAAATGATATTTTTTTGTTCACTTTTACATTTGAATTTACAGCACAACAGCAAAGTAGAGAAAACAGAGAGATAGAAGTTGACATAGCGCATGTTGACATCTACAGTTGATCAACAATCTTAAAATAACCCAAGTAAATGCATAGCAAATACATTATTTGAGTAGAGAAAACATCTAAAACCCATATTAGTTTACAAGTATTGTATTATGAACACTCATCCCATTCATTAAACTTGAAGTCTAGTGTGTAGTTGGCCAAACCCAATCGAGTTCTCTCTGCTCAATAGATGTAATTGGCAGGAAGTTGGTCATGTGACTTTGACACTTTGACGTACACTCGTATGGCTGTTTTTTAAATGAGCGCTGAAACTATTTGAAATCTCCTTGCCACAGTAAAGGCTAAATAAGTAAAGGAAATTATTCTGCTATTCTTGTCCTGCCAATTTTTATCATTACCTTCTGCCAATGGTCATTAGGAAAATTAGTGTAATGGGGACAAAAAAAGTATTCATCTAAGAAAAACCCATCTGACTACGTTTTAATGTACCCCTAAACCAGAACTATAATACATAAATTTTTCTAATTTTTATTGAAATATTATAGAGTACTTTCTTCAGTTTTCTCCATCTCTAATGGCACATGTCAGGGGTGTCCCCAAGGTGCACTGGTTACCTTGGGCCCATCATGTGGTTAGGACCAGAACAAACTGGATACCTCCTAAATTGAGGTAGGAATTACTGAAGTTGTTCAATAGTAGTTTAGATTTGCCTAAAATGCACTTAAGTTAGACTGGCCCAGCAATACATGGCTTTGCCTCATTTTGGATACCACGGTCTCACTATAATTCATTATAGATAAACTCCTGCCCTGTTGGGTTTTATTTACTTTAGGTTTTTCTTTATTCTTTAGTTGTTTTTGGACTGTTTTATACAAGGTGAAGCACCAGTGTATATTTCCTTACCCTTCCTACATTGGAAGTCCTGCCTTGTCCTTCATACATTACTGACGATATGTAACAACTGTACTTTTGTTGTCTGACAATACCTTTATTTTCTTGTATTTTTATATATATATATTTTTTTAATTTAATATGAAAATTCTTTAAATACAAATCTGAAAAAAACGGACTCAAGATCGAGAGAGTGAACCATATCGACAATAGGGCAGTTTGTGCTCTCTTCCAGCTATTGTGAAAACTTCTACTTCGTAGCCATTTCCCGAGGTAAGTGCCTAAACACAAACCATAGCAGCATCTCTGGGTTTTCATTTTATGAAATGAGCAGATTTAAAATAATTGAAAAACAAAAGTTTTATCTGTAGATAGAATGTTGAAGCTTGTATGAGATTTTAGTTATTGAGAATAGATATATAACCAGTAACTCAGACCACGATCTGCCTCCCCAACGTGCTCCAAACCGGGAGAAAAATGCACTAAACTTTACGCATAGCATTTTGAGATGGCAAACCCGTTTTTCCCATTGCCTCCCCGTGGGACGGCTGAGCGACAGCTTTTTCGAAGGCTTTCAACTTTAGACTTTTCAGTCTTGCGGAATGAACTTCAGCGCCACTAAATTTTAAGTAAATTTGTGATGACTGAGCAATATACATTGGCTGAGCTGGAATCCAATAACCCACAGGACGAATTAATTTTCAACAAAAAGGGCACAAACCAGAAGTGTCAGGAGTATATGGAGTCTTATACCATCTCTCCGGAGCCATTTTTGCAAATCACTGTAGCCATTCATAATCTAAATCAGTCTCCTTTAGCAGCGGGAAGATCTTTTTTTTCGTGACAAAACAGAAGATGACATTCATTAATGCCTAACTTGCATAAGCTGCCGCAAATTTATTGGAGCTCTTCTACTTACCTGAATAAGAATTTCTTTGTCTTCCGCCCTTACGAGCTACCATTAGGCAAGAACTTCCCTTTAAGTTTATTTTGTGCGGCCAATAAAAAGGAAGGTTTTCATTCGACCGCAAAAAAACGACTCTGTGGATGCGATGTAAAAAGGACGAGGGATAAAATAGAATGAACAGGTTGTATGTTTGATTGAGGCATATTTAAAATAGATACCTGATTTGACAAGCTTTATTTGATGGCTCCTCAGTTGATTGCCAATCAAGAATAAAAGCTTTTCTAAAAGTTCCAATAGCCAGAGTCTGATTCCTGTCTATATAGTGCTGAATTATACCACAATCTAGCTGCGTCTTGGCCTTGTTAGTGTGATATATGTGCTTGACACCTACCTGAACTCCAATCTTACCCCAGTGTCATTGCTAGTTTGTATGAAACTGTAAGGACCCCGGCTGTACCGGTTACCGCCTGCAGGTGGCACTGTGCTTGCCCTTCCATGGGTTGGTTCCACAGTCACCAGCAGGTGGCTCTTTGCAAGCATGGGCTGGGTGGAGCACACCTGCCTCATTAGCCTTTTCCTCATTCTTCTCCTGAACCCTGCTCACAAATGATTGGCACAGGCTAGCTCCTGGTGCAGCCTCTAGCCCAGGGGTGGGCAAACTAAGGCCCGGCCCATTTAGCTTTCTTTTCTGCCCCTTTGTCACCCTGTTGAAAAAATGCTCCCCTCCGCTTGTACTCTGCAATGAGTATACATGATGTCTAAGGTGTCCAAATGTTGCCTTGGGGACAATGCATTGGTGTGATCATGAGACTGTGGGCGCATCCTCATGGTGACAACAGACAGCCTCTAAGAATTATCTCTGCTCATTGTAATGAATGAGCATTTTTTAAGATCAGAATATTTAAATAGATAACAATGTCCCTGTCACACAACCCCTATTATACTATACCGCTACTATTAGTGATGCCAGGGATGCATGTGATTGCCACACCTATGGCGGGTCGGCGATTACAGACTCTTGGTCCGGTCCCTCTATCAAATTTGAGAAGCCAATGTGGCCCATGAGTCAAAAAGTTTGCCCACCCCCTGCTCTAGCCTTATGTCTTGCCTACCTGCTGCCTGTTGCCATCATCATGCCAATAGTCAATAGACTCAGTGGCGTAGGGATTACTATAGCTGCCATATCAGCACTATGGGGCCCGTGACCACAATGGGCCCTTCCCCCCCTCCACCACCTGAACCCCTCCCGTTACCCAGCAGGGCTGAAGTCGAAGCAAGCAGATAAAAATCTCTCCCCTCCTCCTCTCACTTAACTGCAGAGCGGGAGCAGAAGTCAGTGAGGGAGAGAGGCTACATTCAGGGTCGCCGTCACACAGGGGGCAACCTAGGGAGCAGCTAAGGGGGCCTGGCAGGCATCATCTCGGGGGCCCCGGCGGCAGTAATTCTGGGCTGCCCAATCGACAGGGCAGCCGGATTCCCCGGACTGCAGAATCCTCTCCTTTCGACTGAAGTTGTGGAGGGGGTGGATGTTGGTAGCGATACTGTCAATGTCAGACAGCCTCACAGTCACAGTATCGCCCCCCCCCCTCCACAACTTATGTCGGAAGGAGAGTTATGGATTTGGAGAGGAGTTGGTAGCAACGTTATGGACACATTATGGACACGTCTGGGTGTGTGTGTCCATAGCATCCCACCGTGGTTTACCCGCTGTTTTCTGGGGGTATAAGGCATGAATTGCATGCGTCACAAACCACGCTCATTGTTTACCAATACGTGTTTCCTGGATGCCCTCTCATCCAGAATGCACGGCTGCTCTCGCTGCCGTGCTGCCCCCAACCCCGAGCATGACGCACCAGCATAGACTTTTTGCTATGGGGCCCAGTGAGCTCTAGCTAGGCCCCTGAATAGACAACCACTTTAACTTTTTCAGTTAAAGTGAAAGAGCTTCTCTAAAATTTAATACTTTTACAACACATCAGAGTTGTAGGTCGCATTCACACAGGTGGTCCGAATTTCTTCATTCCAACTGCCCAATTACTTGCTAGCTACCCATAGGCATCACATTGGGAGGTTCTCAACCGCCCACAACCCCCCACCTTGCTTATTATGTGCAACTGCTTTCAGGGATTGCTCACCTAGATACCTTATTTTTTTATCTGACATAATATGTGTGCTTTTGCAAATACTCTATCCCTAAACTACGATATAGGACTTCAATTTGATTAGGGAGATCTAGCCCAATGAGGCGAGTGTGATTTGCACCATTTCAAGGAATGAAACCAGAACTCCAACCAGAGACCTTTTTTTCAATACAACATCTAAAGTATTTGCAAGTCAACAAAAGGACTCCACTCTTCATTAACCCCAGCTGCAGCACAGTCTTTGTCTTGCCCCCCATGTGAAAGGTACAGTCTTTGCATGTTTTGCATATGTAAGGACTTCTATGCAGTGTCTGGATGCCTTGATATCTGTGCATCTTCAGCATCCCCTTAGTTGTAGATGGAAAGTATTGTTTGCAGTGTGCCCAGGGGAGAGTAAAGTAAATTAAACACTTCAGCTTAATAGTAGGTGATTGCCCTCTGCTGTATATATATGTATGTATGTACATTGCAGTCACACAATTTGACACCCATATAATTCACAACACGCTATATACACCCCAATCTACAGCCCAGGTGCCCAACCTGCAGCCCTTTGGGCGCTCTTTAGCAGCCCCACTCAGTTCTCCACTTGCAGCCCCCGAAACCTAACTGGTAACTGTTAATATGAACTGGGCAAGAAGGTAATTGGCAATGACATTACACATTCTAATCCTGGTTTATTACACTGGGCTGCATAATAAACACATCCTTATGTACACATGACACAAAATGTGCATTACCATACTACAGTGTTCCCCAATACTTGAAGTATCAACGAAAACAAGATTCAATTAAAAACAATGTCTTCTAGCTGTACATGCTGTCATTTATTCATTAACAATGCTAATACAAGTCAGTATAGATTGAAAATGTTATGTGCGGCCCTTTAGTGATGCTGAGGGCCGAACTTGTGGCCGCCCATATCAACTCAGTTGCCCACCACTGATCTACAGGGTGACACCATGGGTTTCCGGCAGCAGGTTTTACCAACCTTGTGAATCCACTGCAAGTAGGTGTTGGATCACTTTATGACTATGTAGTAAACTAGTTTGTTTCAGGTTCAGGTACAGTAACAATTTTCTATTTCAAGTAAGAAAATCTATGAATCCCTGTCTTATGGGATAAAGAATGAAAGGTTGGTTGCATAGGCCAACACAGTAAGTTTCAGGTCTATTTCCATCTTACGGATAACACTTATTCGCTGAAAAGAGCTCGTCGTAAGTCGTTGCTGTTTAATTCACTTTTTTGTAGGTGAGTTATATAGCGACAATAATGAGCAGAGAGGTGGAGAAGATATTCAATCGGGAAGAGAAAAAGTTGGTTTAGTCAATTTAAATGCACTTTTTATGTTTGGCATGGAAATGACAACTATTGGTCTAGCAGTAATAACTTTTGCTGGGTATAAATTCTGTTCAGGAAAGGAGTATAAATACGACATTTCATATCCTATATCCAGTTTCCATAAAAGAGATTTTACAGTTCTTAAATTTTTTCAGTCTTGGGTGTAAAACACAGGCCGGCCTCAAAGATACGAGCTCTCGCAAAGCAGGTGTGCAAAGTGCCTGCCATAGTTAAGCACATAATGACTTGTCACATATTAATATCTGCTATTGCTCCAACCGCATTAACGCTATCGATACCAGTGAGCAGAATATCATTTCTCATGGATTTTATTTCCATATTTCAATTGTTTCTCTGGCTTACTACATCCAAACAGCATAACTTTTTTAAATTTCCTGATTTCAGTGACTATTACATATACATGTCTTTCATGCAATAAAGCAAAGCAGACGTGATAGATCAGTCCAGTTTCAAGAAGTTGTTTAACCTTGAAAACGTGGTACAGAGTACTCTGCTTTGATTTTCCACCATCTTTCCTGGTTCCACCATCCTGGGTTCCAAAACTGGGGGGCATGAAGGTATTCCAGGGGAGTTCTTAACCTGTGTTTGAATAGGGAGGAGGGGGGCTCGATAATGTTCCTAAATAGAAAAGGGGGGCACTGCAGGAAAGTTTGAGGACCACTGCCTTAGGGGGGAAAGCAACATTGCCTGCATTAATATGCAGGTCAATTGTGATGCCCCCACGCCTCTTTGGCATTATAGCGCTGTAGAGGCTTGAACAATGCTGCAGGCTCACTGGGGATAAGAAAGTATCCCTGAGTGTAGATTGAGGTGAGTTTGTATTGTTTTGGGGTACCACCAAGGAGGTTAAGTGACCCTAATGCAGTGGTGGTTAGTACCACTGCATTTTTTAAGTGGGTACTAACCACCACTGCAGTTTACTGTGACCAGAAACTCACGGGTTAGTAGGCCATCAAAGAGCGACCAGGAAACATCCACATACCACTGCTATGAAGTAAAGAATTCTCCACAAGCCTACAGCTCCAACAGGTTGCTGGTTCAGATAATATACCACTCAGCAGCCAAAAGCGTAAGTTCATGTACCAACTTACCTAACATCCAAAACATTATCAGTATTCCCGCTCCTTATTCATGTTCCTAATTTATCCTCTTTTTGTTCAAGAGATTCTCCCCTTCTTTTGAAGCCGAGCATCTAGCTGTTTACACCATTACCTATAAGTGACCCAACTGCCTTCATAGCGAGCAGAACAAATAAGAAACATTACAGAATTAAAACAAGCTTATTTTGCTTATTTCGGTATAAAACTGGGGGACCACGTTAAGTATTGGGCTTTGCCCCCCCCCCCCACCTATTGTATACTCTGTTCTCCAACCTGGTAGATTGTAAGCCCGGTCAGGCAGGGTCCTCCACTCCTCCTGTGTCATAACCTGTTCCTGTGTGTTATCTTGTCTTGCATCTTTACTTTAATGTACAGCACTGAGTAATATGTTGGCGCTATAATAAATAGATAGGTTCGTAAAAATTTGGACTTAGTCAACTGTCCTTTTTTTGGTTCTGCACATGATCGCAATGAATACACCATGGAAACAATTGTGTGATCATCCACAATTGTTCTTCTAGGATGTCCAGGTCCTTTTGCATTTTTCCATTGTTTTGTTCAGTTCTGTAAGGTTTTTATTGTTTGAAATACAAATACAGTGATACATTCTCTGCCGCTCCAGGTTAGCTCTAACCCTTGCAGGTGCTGACTCTTGCTGAGTAACTTTAAAGGACAACCTTGATCAATGGCCATACTCTACTCTAAACATTCAATAATTAAAATATTATTTTATAAATCCAATAGAAAATCATGGGCAATAGCAATACAGGTTGTCTGACCATGCCTCCAACGCATTTCGCCCATTAGGGCTTAATCAAAGTGAATTCTAATCCTCTGTGTTCATTATCATGATCATTAACCCTCTATGATTAAGCCCTTTTGGGGAGACACGTCGGAGGCACCTTGTTTCTGCATGGCCCAAGCTTTTAATGGTGAGTGTGGCCATTGATCAAGGTTGCCATATAATTATATATTTTATTAGAGACAGGGAGGGTTGTAACTGCTATCATTTACATTGCTATCTGCACATTTCAAGAGCAGCCATTTCTCCCATGGGGTCAAATGGACAGGATATACAGGGAAATATCTCCAATGAGTTACAAACAGAAATCTGATCTGGATTTTAACTCTTTGCGATTCCAAAATAGCAATATAATTTCCTTTAATCATCTTTTACCTAAAGCTCTTTGGGGGTGGGGAGCAACAGATCAACCACTACAGTTCTCCTAATATCAATGAGCGACCTAAAAATGTATCATGAAGCCTAGCCAACGCTGTATATTTCATACTTGGCACGTAGTCCCTTTATTTCCTGAACCATCAGCTTCCAGGAAAGCTTCCTTTCTCACAGAACGCACCTTCTGATTAAACTCGATGCCAAAATAGCTCACTCGGCCTTCGCTGTTTACTAACATTTCAATTTCTATGGTTCATTTCGTAAACTTGGAATAAAAAAAAAAAATGTTAGGAAGGTTGCAGGGGAGTTTGGCTTGTCTCTAACCTTGATGATATTTTCACTGAAGCAGCATAATGCTTCTTAATTGCTTAAGAGAAGGGAGCGTGTTGACATTTCTCCACTGCACGGTGCCTAAACCATTATGCTAATCCAAGCATTATATACACCAACATATTTATGGCACTGACACAAGTGATGCTGCAGGTAAAGGCCTGTGAAATGGTCTGTAAACACAGAGAATTGATTCTGAGCTGCAAGCATCGCTGTTAAAGCCACAAGCCTCCTGAACGCACGTTTCCAATTCCAATTCTGCTTGTCAGATTGGGTCAGACCGTGTCAGTGAATCTGCCATCGCCCATCAGCCTGTCTACTTAATATGTAAAGCGACCGCACTCGAAGAAATTAACGTTGATGCGCCGAGCCGGGGACCCCGCCGCATACAGCAATTTGCGCGCATCATGTAGATTGTCTGTAACGCTTTGTAAACATTAAAGATTCATAATAAAAGGAAAGGAGATGGTGCATTGAGGCCTATTCTGTTTGTCATTTTTTTTCCTTTTTTGCTGCTTAGGGATGGACAGGGTAATGCATTTTGGGAGGGAGGATTCTCAAGCTAATAAAATGGTATGATGATGTTTTGCAATTTTAGAAACCGCTCGTCCGGTGATGAAGAGCTGTAAACATATCTCTTAACACTGATGTCTAGGCAGTAAGTGGTCTAATAACAATATTCCTTGGTAGTTCTGTAGGAGAGGTCTAGGGAGAGATTCAGAGGTGTTGCTAACGATAAAGCATATGAGTTTCTTTACCAGGAAAGTCTTGTCACAGGGAATTGGAACAAATAGATAAGAGAATATAAAATGGAGCTTTTATCTTCCATCAAGTTCATCGAGCTGATAAAAACAAAAGATAAGCAGAGTCCGAGTAGCTGCCATCTTAGTTCTTAATGGGAATGTTTTTACAGGTAGTAGTTCTTTTTCTTTATTATTGTTATTACTTGGATAAGGCTTATCATAAAAATGGGCAAGTAAATACCCCCCCCAAAACATTATACCTATACCATAAATGAAATCCCCAACAGGGTACCAATTACCCATGTTATCCAAGATTTTCATTATTAGCAAGGGCCCTCTATGCTGTGGCAAACAAAATGCAGCCTAAAACAGAAAAACATGACATTACAAATCAGATACAAAATATTACACAACCGCATATGCATAAAACTACAAAGTTACAAAGCTAAACAGAAAGCTACCAGCCACTGGCTGAACTTGAATTCCAGGGAGTGAAGAAGCAGAGGCAGAGGAAAGAACTACCCCTGGGGGGATCTTTGTTCTCAAAGCTTCACTGCTTCCTTTAACTGAACCTTCACCGGTGGCTGGTAGCTCTGTGCCTCCAGACCCCAGCCAAGCTTAAGTTACAGGTAGTGAAGAGGCAAAGGGCGGATCTGCTCTCTGAGAGCTAACCTGCCTCTGCATCTGTAAGCCATGAGTAATCGTGCCTTTGCTCTATATAAAATACAAAATACAATATATATATATATATATATGTGTGTACGCCGTAGTTTTTTTCTTATTTTGGTCTTGTAAATTACCACAAACTATTAAAAAGTAAAAACAAATCAGATATAATTCAGTGGGTCATACAAAAATATTACATTAGAAATGTGAATGCCTAAAGCCTTTTTTACACAATCATTAATTTCAATTCAGGGGCTCAGAAGTAATTGGACATATGAAAAAAAAATTAAAAAAAATTTTCATTTCTATTACTTGGATGAAACCCCTTTGCTGGCAATGACAGCCTGAAGTCTCACCAGATGCTGGGTTTCCTCCTTTCAATGCTCTGCCAGGCCTTTACTGTAGCGGTTGCTGTGTGTTCATTGGCCTTTTTTTCAAAGGTTAGTCTTCATCAAGTGAGATGCAGCTGGCTGAACTGGCCATTCCAGAATTTTCCACTCGTGACTCGTGTCCCAGTGGCACTGGCAGCCATGACTGCCCAAGCTATAGAATTATCTTACAGATGATGTGCTATTCTTTGGAACATGAGCAGTTCCACACCTTCTCTATACCATTTTCTGGCCATCATTCTGGTAGAGGTTGATTTTGGTTTCATCTGTCCAAAGAATAATTTTCCAGAAGTATGCTGACTTTGGGGTGTATGAGTGGCTTGCATCTTGCAGTGCACCCTCTGTATTTACTTTCATACAGTCTTGGAAGACTTAGATATCAATAACCTGACCTCCTGGTGAGTGTTGTTCACTTGGTTGACTGTTGTGAATGGGATTTCTCTTCACCACGGAAAGGATTCTGCCATCATCCTCTGTTGTTATCTTCCAAAGATGTCCACATCTTGGTGTGTTGCTGAGTTTACCAGTGCTTTCTTTCTTTGGCAATATTGGTTCCCCTAATCATTGGTAACTGTGGAAACTTCCTGGAGGAACCTCAAGGAATTTAAATTCTTTTTGACACACTCTCCTTTTATTAATCTTTTCATGCATATGCTTGGATACTGCACATATGGGAACAGCCAGCTTCTTTAGCAATAACCTTTTGTGGCATCTACAATATTATGATAAAAAGTAACTTTTTACCTATCCAACTCAAAAACAAAATCTGTATGGGGAAATATATCCACTATCGATATAAAAAATTAAAGCTCTTCTCACTTCCTGGTCCATTTAAGGCAGAAATAGGCAGCACGTCACAGGAAGCAGTGATCTGCTTCGAAAATTCCCATAAAAGATCACTGAACGCCCCCCAGTGGCCACCCGCGATATTGCACCCCCAGTTTCATGTGTTGCCTTCAGCGAACCTGGAAGTGAGGGGAGCTGTGTGGTTATCTTGTTAAAATGGTCATTACAGGAAAGTTTTTGAGTTTTTTTTACTAGGTCCACTTTAACAAACTGATTGCATAAGTGCATATACCATATAACAAGTATTTTGTTATTCTCTTCTTCAATAATTTTTTAGATTTTTTGAAAACAAAAAGAAGCAAACATTCAAATTACAAAGATTCCTAAATAATTGTTATAGGCAAAGAAGTTGGACTTTTCGTATTAACACAGGTTGATCAAGTTCAATGCTCAGAGCAACTTAGAACATAGTCCCAAATGCAAACAATATCTAGGGAGCAATCTAAGCTGCTCGGATCACAATGAAACAGGTTCAAAACTTGAACTGTGTGACATAATAGAAAGGTAAAAGTTAAATAAGAACAAGAGACAGGCCCTTCGGAACTTCGGGGCCCCAAATACATAAAGAATAGGAATAAGATAAGAAAGAGAGACAAAGACAAGAGGAAGAAGGAAGAGTAAACACTGTAAGAGATCCAGGGAACCAGGGTTGTACAGGTGAATATATGGTCCCCTTGTAAGGGTAAGGATGGGAAATCTAGGTGGGGGTTATTGCCATAATAAAATACATGATTTCTTTTGTGACTGGTATTTGAAACTTTTTTTTAATTCTTTACACCCAGTCTCATGATTTTTCACTGTGCGATCCGACATGCGGCAGATTCAGGGTGTGTAGGTTAGGTAAAGTTTTCACTAAAAAGTTAGGCTAAGTTTACACTGGCGATTTCCGAGCTGCTAGCAGCTTGGAAACCACCAGTGCGCTCCCGCAGCCGTGGGATAAATGACTCCCTGTAGTTGCCTGCACAACAGTGCAGGCGATTACAGGGCGTCTAATTAAGGACCCCATAGACTTTTCGCCTAATGTTGCGTCGGCCACGCTAAACGGTCGTTTACCTGGCGGTGTAAACTTAGCCTTATGCATCTGTTTTTTTTATGTAGTATTCCACAGACTTATTGGATGATACTGTAAACAGAAAAATAATCTACTAGGTGAATATGCATATCGCCAACTTTCAGCCAAGTTATCGCTGCTTTCAGAGTAAAACTCTGATTGGGATGGTCTTATCCCATAGCCGGTGTCATGTCAGTTAATCTTTGAGGAGAGAAAATACTACCATTTATCAGGAATTGGTATAGATTTCGCAGAACTATAGTCTTGCGTTGTTTATTGTTGTCATTGATTTATGATTATTTGTCAAAGTCATATATCGCTGGATAGATGTAATAGGATACATATGACATATATATTTTTTCAATATATTAGGCGTCATATTTTGTGGTGATTTTACGATTTAACTCTTTTGCATTTAGGTGAGTTTTGTATATATCCTTGTATTAAATATAATTCATATTATCTTTTGTAAAAATTGTCCATGCTATGTTTTGTTGATTGCATAATTTGATCATGTTACTGATCTAACCTTTCTGAGGTGATTTTTTTGGTCCATCTCTGGGATTCTTTTTTATTCCGAATAAAAGAATTAAAAGTACTATTGTTACACATGGGCATTTGAAACTGAGTTGGTAAATCCAGAGCACGCTGAGTAGATTTACAGTTGTATTAATTTTCTAATAACAATGTGCTCTTTTGTGAACCACAGTGTAGTGTTGACTCCTTCTGTGTGTCTTTGCTGCCACGGTTTAAGCTTTTTCCACACTCTGTTTTGTACTGTAAGTGGAATTACCACCAGAAATTGATGATTATATGAATGGCACTAGAATTGCTGATAAAAGGGAGGAATGCAAATTAAAAAAAAATTTTACTTTTTGTACTTGCGATTTTGGCAAATTTGTTAAAAAAAACAAAAAAATTAAGAAAGCAAATGTATATAAGCATTCACAGCCTTTGCCATGAAGCTCAAAATTAGGCTCAAGTTCATCCTGTTGCCCCTGATCATCCTTGTTTCTGCAGCCTTATCAGAGTCCACCTGTGGTACATTCAGTTGACTTGACATGATTTGGAAAGGTACACACCTGACTAGCTCCCCCAATTGACAGTTCATGTCAGAGCACAAACCAAGCATGGCGTCAAAGGAATTGTCTGCAGACCTTCAAAACAGGATTATCTCAAGGCACAAATCTGGAGAAGGTTACAGAAACATTTTTGCTGCTTTGAAGGTCCCAATGAGCACAGTGGCCTCAATCATCTGTCAATGGAAGAAGTTCAAAAGCACCAGGACTCTTCCTAGTATTGGCCAGCCATCTAAACTGAGCAATTGGGGGAGAAGGACCTTAGTCAGGGAGGTGACCAAGAACTTTATGGTCACTCTGTCAGAGCTCCAGAGGTCCTCTGTGGAGAGAGGAGAACCTTCCAGAAGGACAACCATCTCTGCAGCAATCCACCACATCAGGCCAGTATGGTAGAGTGGCCAGATAGTAAAAAGCACATGGCAGCTGGCCTAAAGTTTGCCAAATGATACCTGAAGGTCTCTCAGACCATGAGAAACACAATTCTCCTTGAAAGATTGAACTCTTAAATACCAGGTGTCATGTTTGGAGGTAACCAGGCACTGCTCATCATCAGGCAAATACAATCCCTACAGTGAAACATGGTGGTGGCAGTATCATGCTGTGGGCATGTTTTTCCAGCAGCAGGACCTGGAATACTAATCAGGGAAATAGGAAAAATTACTGCAGCAATGTACATATGAAACATACATCCTAGATGAAAACCTGCTCCAGAGCCCTCTTGAACTTGACTTTCAACTGGGATGATGATATATCTTTCAGCAGGGCAATAACCCTAACACACTGCAGAGATATCAAAGGAGTGGCTTCAGATCAACTCTGTGAATGTTCTTGAGTGGCCCAGCCGGAGCCTGGACTTGAATCGGATTGCAAAACATCTCTGCAGAAATCTTCAAATGGCTACACTGACACTTCATATCCAACCTGATGGAGATTGAGAGGTTCTGAAAAGAGGAATGGGTAAAATTCGTCAAGGATAGGTGTGCCAAGCTTGTGTCATTATATTAGAAAAGACTTGAGGCTGTAATTGCTGCCAAAAGGGGCATCCACAAAGTACTGAGCAAAGGCTGGAAATACTTATGAACATGAGATTTCTCATAATTTATTTTTTTTAATTCATCAAAACCTCACATTGTCATTACGGGGTGTTGTGTGTAGAAAAGAAATAAATTAATACATTTTGGAATATGACTGTAGTGTAACAAAATGTGGAAAAGGTTTGCTGTGAATACTTTTGGGAAGCATTGTAGGTTCATAAGCTATGTAGAACTGACTTTAAAACTGACCTGAATAGAGTTAAAACTAGGCTAGTATCTTTACTTTCTTGTTGGGATATTTATGACTTAAACTTATTAATTAACAGACATAATAGTTACTTAAAAGGATCTAAAGGTGATTCATAGTCCTTAACTGGGTACAAGTAAAAGTTCACAATACCCAATAGGTAAAATTCAAATCTGTTGCGTGCAGAGTCTGTCTCTAGCTTACTTTGTAACTCCTTTATAGTTTCTAAAGATAATTAAACAGCTGTACATGCGCAATGACTACTGCCTGGGAGGATCAACTTTTTCTCAACCGAATAGCAGATGTAAAGGTTGGCATACACATGTCCATTTTTCAACAGATTCTTGAACAATTGACCGGTAGTGATGGCCGAACTTTTAAAAAAGTCAGACGTCCGCCTGTTCGTGTGAAGATTCAAATTCCCTGCCTGTACGTGGGAAATTTGAATTGAAAAAAATGGAAGTGACGTCACTTCTGGTTTAAGACGGGTTTCTTTCACTAGAGACCGGGTTCTCTACCCGGTATCTGGTGAAAAGAAATCTTCCACTGGCCGGATCTTTCTGCTCCTGATCCGGCTAGTGGAAGAATAGTAACCTTCTTCCCGCCGGTAAACCAAGTGGTGTGTATCGATTTTCCTTAGAAATAGACGAACGCCTCAAGCGTTCGAGGGTTCGTTGATTGAACGGGTATCGACCTGTGTATGCCCACCTTATGACATGTAATTGTGGATATGTTAGAGTCGTTTATTATGCTTAGCTTTAAATGCCAAATTAATGAAATATTAACTATAAATGGTTTTGCAGTGTAAAACTTGTCAAATTATATTAGTTAAACTTAGGCATTGCGACATATGCAAGTTTGGTGTCTAAACCCAACCCGTGCAAAGTACATAGAAATGTTCAGAAAAAAGGGAAGAATTTTACAAAATTGGCAGCATGAATATAGAATAGCATAGGCCTTGCAGACCAAGGTCTATTTTGCCTAATAAAAAATCTGGCCTGGCATGGTATGGAGCCTTTCAGTTTTAGTGGTCACTGTAACCAGAAGATAAACCACCTCAATGGTAACAAGTAGTGCAATTAAATTGAATAGTTTACCCATACCAACGCCTAGAAATTCCCTTGAACAACCAAGCACCAACTTACTCACAACTAAAGCTGAGCATAGATTCCTGCCTGATTCCTCAACCGATTGACCATCGTGCGCGTTCCCGCCAATTGGTTGGCGGTCGGTCGGCAGAAAATCGGGTGCGCCCACCTGGTCAGATTGACCAGGAATCTGTCGCATGTCAGATCGCATGGTGATCCAACATGCCGGTAAATTCCCGGCCGATCCCATTAGTTCAGATGGGGACTACAGGGAGTGCAGAATTATTAGGCAAGTGGTATTTTTGAGGAATAATTTTA